>JAJJXL010000024.1:600000-965515 GCA_024516145.1 Pyronema domesticum
TTTAGGGTCGCGTTGTGGTAAATTACTATTGTTTTCTGTTTCTGTTTTGATGATTCGACACTAATAGATTTTAGGTGTGTATATCGTGGCCCCGCATCGGTAATATGCTGGGTCCCCCTCTATGTCAATGGGAGAATGGTGCGTGTAGGCAACTTTGCCGTGGTTGTGGTTGTGGTTACAGTCTCCGGGGAAACGATCATGGATGATGAAATCTCTTTATGGTGGTTAAAGATTCGGGATTAACTTATCTATATGTAATGATTAGAATTTTCATGTATTGTAGCTGGGATTTTGACTTTGATAAGCGCTAGGGGCGGGCGGGGGGAATGGCAATACAAATCTGATACTATAACTTCTTCGCGTTCAAATTATTTGAGTGATCTAAGACTTTGTATGTGAATTGAATCCTGTAATCATCATCGTAACCTGTAATCCTAAAAACTTTAGACATCCCTTTACTACGTTCCGAGTGATAACTTGCATAGACCGTTGGGCCCCTACTCGAGACAAGCCCCAACTCGAGACAGGGAATGACTTGAGATGTGTCGAGCATGGCAACCTGTACAAGTGATCATCTCAATGACGCATGTGGACACTAGCGCTATTTCTATCTGTTGCCATGCTTGACCCATCTCAAGTCATTCCTTGTCTGGAGTTGGGGCTTGTCTCGAGTAGGGGCCCAACGGTCTAGATATAAGTGATTTCAATTTATCAACGCTGATGAACAAGACGAATCATGCATTATGATTTGAAGTTGTCACTCAAGCTCAAACAGTGGTTTGATCACGAATACTTCTACACATCGACAGCACTACACCCAAATAAGAACCGGTAGATCACTCTCGCTTCACATTCAACGTCAAGTTGAGTTAATTCACACTTCCCATCTTATCTCAGCTACGACATATAGCAATATCAGTGACGCTGCTTAACGATTATAAACTCCTCTTCATTCTCAACATAAAAACCCCAACGTTCGACAAATCAAATCTTTACTTCAACCTCTTATCTTAGTTGTAGATATAAGATCTTCAAAGCAAAAAAGAAGCATAATACAAGAAAAGCATATTCAAAAAGAGAAATAGATAACAGCAAAAGGAAAAAAAAAAGAATAACTCCAGCAAAATAAAGAGAAAAGACGAAAACAAATTGCAAGTATCCTGCCTTTTTTAAAAAAAAAACAATAGCCAAATACTTAAATCCACTCTGCAAAACATTTTGCAATAAATCTCCACGGGGTCCCAGGTCCTCAAAAAAGGACCATAAAAAAATCCTCCAGGCACAGAGCCGGACGGCACAAAGCAGCCAAAAACAGAATCCGAAAAAAGGAAAAGCGGTAAAAGGGTCCAAATCGGTTAAGGATAGTGACAACAGTTGGTGGTTGATAAAAAACGCAAAAACGGGTCGTATAATATTTGTTTCATGACGGCATTACTGTAATATATTGATGATTGTAAAGGAAATTGAGAATTTTGAAAGGGAAATCCAGGGGCTTTGCATCCGCTACGCCTTGGTGCTCCGGGTGCTTCTTCGTTGTAGCCAGTCGCCTAGCATTCCGTCGAGTTGCTATTAAACTCGTTAGCATAATTTCCCAGTGACTCTCCAGACTCCATACCTTCGTTAAATCCGCCAACTTCCTCGAACTCGGCGCAAACAACGGAGCAATCTCCGGATGTGGCTTTCCTGGTTTCTTCGCCTCTCCCTTATCCTGTTGGACGACGATAAGCATATCCCTGACATCATTATCGTCCTCAAAGTAAGTTCTCAGACTCCAATCGGACCAGCTCCGGGTGATTGTATGACCCGGATGTAACATATCCCCATTGATACTATTCATTTCCGCACCACTATCAGGACTCGTCACAGCAGTATCAAACGTATTACTACGATGAATAATTTCTATTTCCTGTTCGCTTGTTGCGCTTGTTGCGGGGGAATGAGGTTCTGGGGATTCGGGGCCAGAAGAATTGTCGAGAGGATCATTGCGTTCGGCCGCATCATGGAAGGAGATTTCTTCTGGGGATTCCGATAATCTATTGAAATTCCTTGGAGCTGTGAAAGCATTTGAAGATTTGGTAGGGGAGGTAATGGAGGAAGATGTTGATGGATACGGTTGGTAAGTCTGTGGAGAATATGCTGGTTTGTTGATTGAACTTGGGGTGTCGGATTCCGAGGGTCTTCGTTGTCCGTACCGGTAATGGTCTGCAATTTGGGTGTCAATTGCTGTGGCCGGTGCGGGAGACCTTGGTTTGACCTGTTCTGGGGGGGCTACCCGGAGAGCACTGGGTAGAGAAACCGTATCCAATGGCGAGGCCTTAGGCTGGGTTTGAGCAGGTGGTGGGGATGCAATGGCGGCGGGTCCTACGGCGGGTCCGGGGGATCCGATGGCTCCTGGGGCGGGCCCTGTTACGGGGGTTCCGGCGGTTGCACTGTCGGTGGATTCTACCCGGCGGATAGAGGAAGATGTGGAGGCGGCAACCTGGGCTTTCTTTTGAGCAGACTCACGAGCCTCTTGTTCCATCCTTGCTCGGAGGACTTCTTGCTGCTTTCGCTGCTCCTCACGTAACATTGCCTCCTCACGCTCTTTCCTACCCTCATCGGAACGCACACCGGGAGAATCCTTACTCTCGCTGGAACGACTACTATCGAGTGACATCTTTTGCTCTGAGGACTTTTCAGTACCAGAGTGCAACCAGTCCTCTAGCTCCTCTTCTTCTTCCTTCTTTCCCTTCTTGTTGCGTTTCTTGAAGAGACTGCCGAGAACTCCTCCCTTCTTCATACGGCCCTTGGAGTTGGGCGGCGGCGAAATAACCGATTCTTCTCTTGTCTTCATCGCCGTCTTCTCGCGGTCCATAGAACCCCGTCCTTTAATAACTTCTGGTTTCGTGGAAGGAGCGCTCACTCCATCATCACGAAGTAGATTAGGGGTCAATGTAAGCTTCTTTGTTCCCTGGTTTTCATCATTGAAGATAGCGGAGTCCGGATGGCGCAAACCTGCGGGTGTAGGGTTTGCTCTTAGCTTTACACCCTGTTCTGATTCATTACTAGTCTTTCTCTGCAGCTCATTGCTGACTCTTGGATCCGTAGGAGGAGTGATGACGTTGACAGTTTGTTGAGGTTTTTCCCTTGCGACAGGGTCCGCGCCTAAATCTTCGTTGGTTGCTGGGTCCTGGGTGGGTTCCGATTTTGTGGGTTCCGCGGTATTACCTTCTTCCTGTTCTTCACCCTCAGGGCCTTCGGCGCCTTCCTCCTCCTCGTCGCTGTATTCGTATTCCGAAGCTTCGTGGTAGATGGGGTCGGTGAAAGCCACAGTCTTTTTGGTGTTGCGGCGGGCGCGGATCTTCTTCAAGGGGTTTCGACTTTTCTCTGGCGTGCTGTCGCTAAGCATGTTGGCAGCCAAGTCGATGTTCCTATGCTTGTTTAACCGAGCAAGACGTTCCGTAGGTGTCTCAATATGCTCAGCAGGCAAGTATCCTTCCAATTGTCAGCGAAATAGGCGGGGAGCATACGGGCGTCTTACCTATCGAGGAGTCCCTCACAATCCTAACCAACCACCAGTACGAATTACTGTCGTCAAGTAGAACCATGTGTTCTCCCTTTGCCGCGTTTGCCTGTCCCTCAACCGTAGCATTGAAGTGGTGTAACGCGTAGACCATTTCAAAGTCGATATCCTCTGCTAGCTGTTAACACCACTATTCAATTGTAGAACTCCCGCATAGCACGCGGCGACAGAAACCCCACCATCAGCAATACTCGGCGAGCTCGACATTTTGTCCATCATATCATCGTCGTCGAACCCGCTGTCTTCGCCCGCGATCTCAGCATCCGCCAGCTCCTTGTCGAGCTCATCACCCTCCTGTTGTCCCATCTGAGTATGTTGTCCCTGCTGCGCCGATACCTGCTCGGCTGCAACATTTCGGATCGCCTGTGTCTGGTGTTCTCCGAAGCCGGAAGCATTGGCAGCTGGGTTGCTGGGAGCCGCGCTGTGGTCGGAGGCTGTGGGTGCGTCGTGGTGCTGGAGGTCGAGCGTGTCTGAGGGTGAGGGAGTTAGCTGGGGGGGATTACTCGCTTGTAGGGAGAGAAGAAAGGCATGTAGGACTTTCAGAACCCGGAATTCCCGTGTCAAGACAAGCTCTGCTCGGGAACTTGGAGCCGCGATGACGTTCTTCGTAGTGCTTATCTTTAAGGGGGTTATGGTCAGGTTAACATACCAGCTCTCACAGCATTTGGTCTAGGCATTGCTGGTTGTTATTTTGTTGCAGAAAGTTATAAAAAAAAACCGAAAAAAAAGTTAAGAAATAATCTTTAGATGCAAGGAAACGTTGCGAAAGAATGAACTGCGATGCAGTTGGTGTGGCTGACTGAACTCCGGTAGGATGGAGGGAATAAGGTAATGGCGGTGCGCATGTGCTTCGGGCGATCCTCTTTTCTCGTCTGGCTGCTTCGTCCCGGCGTTCGCGGAGTCGCTATGGGGGCCGTGGTGTTTTCGGAGGCTCGCTCTGACGAGAGTGGGAGTTAGGGCGGGAGTAAGGTGAAGCTTTGCGAGGAGGGCGAGATGGCCGGGGGCGTGTTCCAAGACGCTTGTTTCAGAATTCCGATGCTGGGGCTGAGGCGTGGTGGGAGTTGTCGCGATGGTAGTAGCTCTAATTCAATGAAATTCAAAGTAATGACGAGAAATGCGAGAGTAATGATGAGAAATGAAAAGCTGAACGCAATTCAAAGCAATTCAGGAAAAGACTTGGAAATCTGGAAATCTGATCCTCCTTTCTCTCGTTTACATCCCTCCGTTTGTGATCGCCTCATTCATCCACTCCCCGGTGTCGGCGCTGCCTCCCCCCAACCAACCCCAGCTCATGTCTCATACTCCCCTAACGAACACTTTGACATCAGATCAGTTCCCCACGTCGCAGCTTCGTCACTGTGCGCCAGCGCAGCGGCGAGCGGCGAGCCTGCGAGTCTGCCGAGTGAATGCGGAGTGAATGCGGAGTGAAGTAAGACCAGTGAGACTCAGCGAACGGGCGTGCTCGTCTGCGATGCGAGCTTGGTACTTGTTGCTTGCTGCTCACTAGCATACTGTATCGGCCGGGCAAAGCTGCTCATAAGCGTGCTCATAATTCTGACCATCTACAGGCCTGGTCAAGCTTAATTTGATACAAGATTAATTGGTAACTTCACGGGTATGTAGCTAACCCGGTAGACACACTCTAGATAATTTTTTTGTCGCATGTATCGCCTGCTAATGCCCCTAGAGTACGAATCCTCTAAATAAGTCGGTGCTGATGATACCTGCGACCGTTGGAGCGTTGGAGATCACGACACTAATTGTAAGCCCGAAGCCACGAAACGCACATAGGCGCCGACTAAAGGGCCTACATACTCTAGGATTCGTTTATGACGAACGTCGATATGGATTGGCTACCTTAACCCAGTATGCCGTTGCCGTTTATGCCACCGGAGTTTATGCAAATGCACAAATGCACTTTTTCGGTTTCGGTTCAGGTTCGCCACCAGACACCAGACAACCAGGCCAGATGATGTGTTTATTGCCATCGTTGCCATCGTTGCCAGACTTGCCAGAGTTGCCATCTTTGCTGGCAAAATGTGAGGCGATAGAGGCGACATCAACTCCTGAACATGAACATGAACCTGAGGTTGGTTGTACTGTAACCGAATGGTCCGCCCTCTTGACCCCGGCGGTTTAAAGCTTGAGGTTTTATAAAAATCTATGGGACCCGGGGGCTACTCGAGTAAAAGAGAAGATCTTGACGAAGCATGAACCACTTACATACTTGGGGAACATGATATCTTCACCGAACTGAAGGAACTGGAGAAACTGAATAACCTGAAGCAACAAGAAGAGCGTCTCTACACAAGGTTTCTCACCGCGATGTACACCGGTTTACTCGCTTGCCTGCCTGCCGCCATCCTAAATATTGCCGTGCTACCGGCCCACTGTCCGCTAGAGCACTCTGCATACCGCTGCATGAAGCGTAGAAACGCGGTAGTTTTGGCCTTTGTTTATCCTATCACCGGCAACGAACTCGCAGGAAACGCGGCAGGAAACACACGCCCACGCGATCTATTTCTAGAAATAAATTACGTCGACATCTGTTGTGTTCCCTCTTCTTGGAGAAGCTTGCATCGCGCATATCAGTTTTCCTCCCGTCTTGACCGTGTTTTTGAGTTTCACCAA
The DNA here is from genome assembly GCA_024516145.1 of Pyronema domesticum. NCBI lineage: Eukaryota > Fungi > Ascomycota > Pezizomycetes > Pezizales > Pyronemataceae > Pyronema > Pyronema domesticum. Next base: position 606,194 of record JAJJXL010000024.1, read on the forward strand.
GCTCGAAGCTGAGAGCTCGCGGTGTACCGGTGTAAGCGCCGTGGATTCAATATCACCCGCGTAGATCCGGCCGGCGTAGAAAACCTCTCGATAAGAAAAATAAGAGAAACATCAATTGAAACATCCCAAGTCGTAACTGTCTAAGCCATCGCAGAGTACAGTGATGGTTAACCACGGCAACGGTTAAAGATTTGGAGGCTGAGACTGGCCGCTGGATACCCCTACAGTACCTGGTAGTTCGGTTCTCGAATCGAGTTTTGTACACATCTCACGCGTTTCTAACTATAGGAGATGAGGGGAAGCTGGAACCGCTGTGGCTTTATGAGGTGGTGGTGTTTGGGTAGATAGGCTTTATTTGAGCGGACAATCGATACCTAACGTATCGTAAGTCAAGCGATGGAGTGAGCTTCGTCAAGCATCAAGCCTCACATCACATCACATCATATCACGTACACGAGCTATCAGCGACGGCGAAACATAAAATACATGAATGAACTTTGAAAAAAGTTTGAAAAACGCCCTGAAAAACTAGCGCAGGACCCTTTACTTCCTACTTCCTCACTTCGAGCGTCCCTGACTTATCAGTTCGTCCCTCCCTGGACCCTAAGTGCCCTGAGTGCCCTGACATGACGTATGGTATTGCCCACTCCAAGGCGCTAGCTAGCTCGGGCAGAAAACAGCGCACGTGCGCACGGTGAAATATGGCTGGACTATCTAAGGACTAAGGACCCTAAGGATAAATCTCTCCCTACAGTAAGGTGCCCCTAGTATTTCCCTAGCATTTCCCTAAAATTTCCTTGTGTTTTCCCTAACTTCCTTATGTCACCCCCCTTTCCCGTGGCTGACTTTCCCTAGATAACTAGAGTTCAAGACATCCAAGATAAACGATAATTTAAGCTTCGCCACCCGGGGTAAGTTAGCTAAGCCTCTCTTCATCCTCTATGCGTTTGAGCGTGTCTAGCTATGTCTGAGCTCATTTGAGGAATTCAAAGTGCGCACAGACATCCCCAATGACGATCTTTATTCCGAAACGAACGGCACGCCGAAATTAACGGTTTCCGGGGAGGGGAGGTCCGAAATTTATGCTTCTAATTTACATACTGTAGAATGATATAGGCACGTGGAGAGGAGGTTTGTGTATACTTAAGGTTCATTCGTCAAGTTTCCAAAGACATCGGGGGATGAGAGAATCATTTAAGAACGAAGTGAGAGAATACTTCTCGAAGATCACGAAGAAATTTCACACATGCAAGTAGATACCCACCCTACCATAAGGCACTCGCGTGCTGAACAACCTTCCTCGCGTGGGAAAATGAAATTGATAGATGATCAAGGCGATCAGTGGATCACTGAAAATCACTCATCGTCATGACATCGGCATCACCGATTGAGCTAATAAGTAGCTGGCGGGGAATCTTCGGGAAGGGCTCAGCGACACTTAGGTGATCAACTTGGAAGTTAGGGTATCGACCTAAGTAAATCTTTTCGTATACCGATCTCGATACCCCTGACGCCTCCACTGTATCCACAGCCCGCTCATGGCGAGGATTAGACAAAGTCCGAAGGTCACAGTCACGGCGAAGGATGAAAATGAAGCATGACTACGCTACTACACCATGACTCCTTGGTTCCGTTCACCTTCCAGCGCAAAATCCGGTACCGAACAAGATTAACGACCTGGTACAATCATTTAGGTCTGATTATCTAGAATTCTTGGACACAACGTTTGGTTTTAACTTTTGACACTGTCGCTCCGGCCCAAGTGATATGCCATGATTATACTGCTTCGAACGCACGCCATATGCCCCATTATAAAGTTCTTGTTTCTTCTTTGACTTGCGTTGCTATCATCCTCATCGATACTACATATTTGTTCTCGCTTCCATATATTGCTGAATCTTCTTGATCCCGTATTTTCTTGTCTGCTACCTTTAGGCTTTTTCCGTAAGGAGCTAGGTTTTTTACGGTACAGGTACAATTGAGCGGTGACTGTAATTAATCTCTTTCTTTGATTTCTTGTTTTCTTTTTCAATAGACGCCCGCAAAGTTCTGCTGCCTTCTTCCCCATTAAGTCCCGCTGAAGCACGCTATGGAAAAACTCCAATCAAGATTCCTTCCCAGACTCGAGTTGACCATGTAACTCTGCCCCAGGGGGATGGGGGTCTAGCTTAGTTGGATTAGCTCCTTGCCATTTCGACAGTACTCTAGAGCCAAGGCTGGCCGCTCGAATACCCATCTGAATAACTGATCTCTTACTCATCACTGAGTGTATATCTTTTGAAATCCTTGCTGTACCGCGTTCGGTGTAGTGATGATTAGCGGAGTGAGGGTTAAGTGGTAAGGGCTGAGAGGTCTAGAGATTGAGTTGATACACTTACGTTGGTGGTAGTGGTAGTAGCGGGTATAATTTTGTAGTTGAAGTGGATGATTTACATATTATTTTGTGGTTCAGGTAATAAAATATCACACGTGCTGTGTCGATCGAATTCGTCTAGAATTTTAGATAAACTTGGCGAGATGGACTTCTATCCGAGGTTTTAAACGTTACGCTAGCGGTTAAGCTTAAAAAAACTTCTATGCGTCTAGAACCCTATCAAAAGTGGGGCCCTGGGCTTTCACATGGCGCGGATAGATCTCTGATGAGATGGAGGAGACTAGGCGGCCCGCACACTCGTTGAGATGAGCGAGAGAGCCGCAACTACCGCTGAGGGGTGCGTTTGAAGTTTTGAGTTTGACAGCGGCCCCACCTACTGCGGTTGTTCGTAGTTCAGAGTCTCTGGCTTCTTCATAGGATCCCCGAACTCTGAACTTCACAATTTGATTGACTTGACAAAGTGGCCTCTTGAAAGTGATTCCCAAAACAATTGCATTCCTTATCCAGTGTAAAACACACCCTCTGCCCATTCCATTCGCTTCAAATGACGCTCGAAAATTTTTCCCCTCAATCATATACAAACCATATCCCCTCCGTTTTTAACCCCCCGTCTGATTTCAATCTCTTTCAAAGCCCCCCGAAGTAATCTACTCCTCAGTAAACTTCTTGTACTCCGCCTCCTCCATCAACCCCTCCGCCTCCAAGCTCTTAACCTTAAGCTTAACAATCCAACCCTCTCCCTCAGGGGAAGCATTAATAATCGAAGGCTTATCATTCAAAGCCTCGTTAACAGCAACAACCTCTCCTGCGACGGGTGACATGATGTCGGAGGCGGACTTGACGGACTCGACGGCGCCGAAGGGTTCACCGGCGAGAACGGGGGAGGTAAGGGGAGGGAGTTCGACGTAAACTACGTCGCCGAGGGATTGCGCCGCGTAGGAGGTGATTCCGACGGTGGCTGGAGGAGATCAGCGGATTGTTCAATGTAGCGATTGTTGGGCATTGCGGGGTGTGCGGGACCCCAGTGCGTTGCGGGGCTGCGGGGGGTCAAGGGATTGAGGCATTGGGTTCTATCACGGCTTCAAGATCAAGAGGACATACCGATCTTGGAAGCATCCTCAGTGTCGAGGGAGATCCACTCATGGTCCTGGGTGTACTTCTTGATGACGACGTTGACACGGGGAGTAGTAGCGAAAGTTCTGGCAGCACGAGGAGCGACGAAGCGAGCGCCTGCGAGGCGGGTGGCGATACGGAAAGACATTTTGTTGTTTTTGTTTTTGGTTGTGGGGTTGGGTTGGGTGGGTTTGTTGGAGCAGAGGAAAAGTTAACGAAATGACGTGAGGATTAGATCCCGAACCCTGGCGGTTTGTTCCTTCGTTCGGGATTTCGGTTAGCGGGGAACGAAAATGCGCGTAGGGCCGAACAGCTAACGAGCGATGCACACCAACTCGTTGTCGCGGTCTGGCTTGAGAAAGCGGTGCGCAGCGTTCCGGACGAGTCGGAAAGATTGACTTGCGCGCGGATATCTCGTTTGGAATTCTGACTTGGACTAAACGTTAGATGGTCGTCTTTATCAATCAAAGTCGCGGCTATGGTCACGCAGAACCCTCTGCTACTCACCGGCCTTCGCGACATGAACAAGGATCCATTCAAGCTCAATCAATTCCCGAGTGATTCAACGTGTTCCGACCCTCTTTGCACCTACGTAATACCCCTGCCACCCTTGCAGCAACGCACCTCTCAAGCTTAATGAGACCTCACCTCAACACGCCATATCACGACCTCCGAACACCACAGCGATGCCCTCCGCAAGTGACGGCGGGATACTCTCAACATCCCCGGTGTATCGGCCACCACGACCGTTGTTGTTACCTACTGTGCGCCATCTGCTGTTACCTCTGGAAGCTCCCGTAGCTAACGTGAACCTGCACAGAATCGCCGTCTCCGCCACCTCACCGGTATCTCTCTGCGAAATTTGAGAAAGCCAGCGTCTCCCCCACCTACAACAGAACCTATCGAAGAACCACTCCCCACCTCCCCCCGGACCCTCCGTCGCCGATCTACAAGGACCTTCGACCTTCTACGCTGGAGCGACACGGCTTCAACCCGCGGCAACATCTTCTTTTCTCTACACCATCAAGATGTCAACAATAACGACCCCTTCTATATCTCAGAAGTTAGAGACAAATGCATGAACCCAGATTTCCAAGCGCTGGATCTAAACGCGTGCGGGGGTGCTGTCAGTCGCCGGAACGATGTTGTCATTAAAATCTGGGCCGACTGGGGGAGTGGATGGGAGTGTGTCGTGGAGGATTATGTGCAGATGTCTGGCTTGAAATTCCTAGGACGAACACTGGAAGCTTGGGGGAAACCCTTACCGGAAAATGCGGTTATCTGGTGGCTAAGTGATGGGTGCTATACCGCGTTTTGGGACCAGCCTCAGGAGGAGGAGCAGGAAATGGAACAGCTCCCCGACGGTGCGGCTATGGTGAGTTGAATTCCACCCAGCGATGCCCGCAGCGGCCGGTTAAGCTTGCCAAAGGCCGTCAAAGGCCTGCAAAGCTAGGCAACGCCCACCGACGCTGGCGGCGCTCTGTAAAGAACCTAAAACTAACACCCCCAGGCAACCGCCTCCTACGACGCCCTCCTAAAGCTCAACACTCTCTCCGACTGCATCTCCGACGCCTCCAACACAACCACATCGCTAACCCTCCAAATCAGCTCCCTAATCTCCACCCACCAAGAAGCCTTAACCCTCCCCCGCGCCGTCTCAGAAGCCACCCTACACTCCAACACCGTATCACGAGCCATAGCCACCGAACGCAACCGGTTCCTCTCCTCCCAGCGACGATTAGCCGAGCTAAAATCCTCTCTCGCCTCCCGTCGGACAGCCATGGCGGCAGGCCGAGAAGCCCAAGAACAAGGAGCTTCCTATCTAACCTCCGCCGAAGAACCCTTGGCTCGCTGTAGACTCAGCTTATCTTCCACCCGGGAAGCTATTGCCGCGCAACAAAAACGAATTTTAACAGATCTCCTTTCTATCTTCCCGATCACCCCGCGTGCTGGCCCGGCCGCCTCGGGCTCCCCGGGCTCTCAGTTCCTTATTCGCGGACTCCACCTCCCTTCTCCCCCCCATGAAGACCATGACGATTCCACAATTTCCGCAGCATTAGGCTACGTAGCACAACTTCTCTACTTTCTATCTTTCTACCTCAGCTGTCCATTACGGTATCCTATTAAACCCCTTGGATCTCGTAGCTTTATCAGAGATGATATTTCTGTTATCCAAGGCGCAAGAACTTTCCCGTTATGGATGAAGGGTGCGGTTTTTTATAGGTTCGAGTATGCGGTTTTTTTGGTAAATAAGGATGTGCAGCAACTTATGGAATGGGTCGGGATTGCTTGTGTCGATATTAGATATACGTTGGCGAATCTTAGGGCGGTTTTTGAAGCTGTTACTGAGGGGGAGGTGGCTGCTACCGGGTCGCCGGGGTCTCTGGGATCCCTGGGCGCCCCGGGCACCCCGGGAAGGGCAGGCTTTGGTGGAAGGAATATTGCAGCGGTGGCTCAAGGAGGGATTAGTAGAGTCGGGACGCCGGTGAATGGTGTGGCTACTGGACGGAGGATTCGTAGTCTAGGAGAACGGAATGGTGGAAGGAGTCGCAGTAGGACGCCGGAACCGAGGGCGGAATCGCAGGGGCATCAGAGGAAGGAGGGGACGCTTGTGAGGCCGGTGCCGGTTAGGCCGTTGAGTTTGTTGGCGGGGAGGGGACAGTAGAAACGTCACCCGTCGCGGTAAAAGGTCTACTTGAGGGGTGGGAAAAGGCGAGCCGCTCAATGGGAGTGGGGATGCGGATGAATCATGAGAGAATGAGAGAAAGAGGCAGCCGGGGAAGGGGGAAGGGGAAGATAGTGAGGGAGGGCGTAATGAGCGATGAGCGATGATAAGCCGGCGCGCGGCGTTGATTTCCGTTTTTTTTATTAACTTTTGCTTTCTTGTCGTTGGGATTACTAGGCGTTTTGTGGTGCTATGATGCTATGCTAGATAAAACACGATGGATTACATGCGTGGATTGCGAGCCTTTCGATGGATTAAGAGCTAAGTGGGTTCTTGGTGTAATTTAAACCAGAGGGGAATTAGGTGATGTGCCGGAGGATAATGATATGGGGGATTAGTTTGGAATGAGGAATTCTGTGTGATGGAAGTGAAGTGCGCTGGATGAAGAAAAACAAAGAGATTGTGATGGTGAGGATTATCATGGTCTGTGTAATAGTCGTAGCTTGATTGTATGGCGTACCTACTCACATTATGTCAACTCAAAAACAGCCTTAGTCATATTACTGAGACCCAAAACGTTTTGCCAAAAATTCATATTCCTATCCTCTTCCATTCCCAATCAAGTAATTACGAACTACAGTTCCGCACTGGAATATACTGTATACAGATCTGAAAGACCCAATACCAAAAACAAGCCCACATACCACCCCCCCTACAAATCCTCCTGTATAAAAAATTATTTCCTCTCCATTCCCTCTTCCCCAAACCCCTCCCCCTCATCCCCCTCATCCCCCTCCTTCCACCCCCTCCCCGCCCTTACTTGCCCCCTCCCCAATTCCTTCATCCCCCTCCCAATCTCCATCAAACAATTCGCACAAAGATATTTATCACACCCACCCTCATCCCCCTGACACTTCATATATATAACAGATTCCCCGCCATCCGATCCCCTCCATACACATTCCGTCAACAACCTTTCACACGATGAACAGCAAGATGATTCTGTTGGTTTCCCTAGGTTCAGAAATGACCACTGATTACTACCTTTGGGATAGGTACAGGTGCGTGTGGGTATCGTTTCTGTTTCTGTAGGGCCCAGACCACGGAATGTGCCAAGAAAACCATGCCCAGGCCGCTCTTCGGCTTCGTCGATCAGAGGAAGCCGGGAGAGGGGAGTGAAAACAGGGATGGTGTTGGCCCTGGGTCTAGGGGGGGTGGATTTGGTGGGGCCCAGGGGGATGAGGGATTTGATGCGGGTGAGTAATGGCATTGGGGATGATGTATTAAGTAGCTAGTTAGGTAGTAGCTAGTTAGTAAGTAAACTTAGTAAAGTAATTGATGAGATAAGATAAGTTGAAACTTGATGACTGATGACTGATGATTGGTGAATAAGGTAGCATCGGGGGCTGTGGCTTAGCTAAGGGCGGGTATAGGAAGCTTTATGGGGATGCTTGAAGATAATTCGGACTTTGAGAGAGAGAGGCGGTGCTAGTGGAGATGTGAGGCTGGAGCATTTTACGTAGGGGTCGTTTTACCTGTAAAGGTGTACACATTTTCTGGACAGTCGAATCGCAGGATAAACGTTCCAAATTGATCAAAAAGAGCGTAAGTAAACAGTAATGTTTTGTCCATAGGATAAAAAATCGGTGGTGGATGTTAAGTTATGAGTATTCAACGTAGCTATGGAACGTTCGAAACAGAGCAGCGAGTGATATTTTTGGCTAAAAATTGAGATTTAGGCGCCACCTCTTAGCGTTGGATGCACAGCTTTTCCAAAGTTTATGGAAAATGGAACACTGTACAGTGGCTTAGCTAGCTAGCTAGCTAGATTTTCAAACACCTTATGTGTGAAACGTTGATAAAGTTTTTGATTAAACTATTTAAAGCGAGGGATGCATGATGTTGATTAGGCCAAATGATATGAGGGTACTTTTCACTCCACTAGTTTTGCCTCAGGCTTCAGGTCGGTCTAAGTGCGCTACGTTGGGTTTTTGGATCATACATTATTCAAACGTATTAAAGGCCTGAATGTTGAGTTATGATACAGAAGAAACTTTCTAATGCGAGTGATGTTGATACCCTAACAATAGCTCGACAATTATATGTGCGAGTAATACGTTGTCTAGGCTAGCTGGCTAGGCAACTTTCGAGTCCTTGGCCCAGGGGGTAGCTGATACAACGACTCTGGTTGGAGACGGTTTAGTATAAGAATACTTAGATCAGGTTTAGTAATGAATCATGAAGATAGAAAGAGCTAGTGAGTAAATAATCCATCCCTTGATCATGCCTTGTAAAGTTCTACACAAAGCACCAAACACAAACCCAAAGCCCAACTCCGACACATCATTGCAACTACATTATACAGAACAGTACCAACAAACCCTCGGCCTCCTAGTCACCTCATCGCCTAACATATATCTCCACATCCCTCCTCAACTTCTCAAGCCTTGCACACGTGTCGTGAATCCATTTCAAGTGCTCCTCATGATCATTCCTAACACCGACAGTAAACTCCTGGCTCATCCCCGCAGACCCCTTCGCCGCATCAACTTGATACTGGCATTCGCTGCAGAGCCATTTGTTGCAGGAGACGCAGGTGAGATGTTGGTACAATATCCGAGCTGGGCGGGTGGAGAGAGACTCTTGACAGATAGAGCAGATGGTGCTAGGGCATGGTGGTACAAAGAGGGGAACGAGAGGGCTGGTGTCGGTGCAGGTCATCGTGAGCGCGGTAAAATGGTTGTGTTGGAAGAGATGAAGGATATGTGAGTAGCTTTGCTGGTTTAGCTAGCTTCGCTGGATTTTCTGCGAGGTGGGGGGAATATGGTGGTGGGTTGTTTTTGGTGACTTTGTTGACTTTGTTTCGCAGATATGAATAGAGGAAGAGTGTGTGCAGTGGGAGAAGGAATAATCTATGCGCTGCCAATTCATTTGAACCCAGAAGATCTTCAATTCATCTGATCATTGTGGTGGGTGTTCATAAGAGACGTTTGATATAGATTTGTGTGCGCAACACAACAGGTCACCCGATCGAGCGCGATTTCGATAATATAGAATTTTAACCAACAGTACAAAGAGGAAAACAAAACAGATTTAGCTAATTCCAAAATTAAAAATATAAGTAACTTTAAACAATACTCTCAACAACTAGAAGCAATAACTCGTCCCATCATCTCCCCCTCTCCATCTCTCTTCCCTATCAAATCCACACAGGCCCCTGAGAATTCGCAGGTCTTTCAGGTCCCTTTGCCCCAACCACCCCTCCTCTCTTCATCTTGACATCAGTCCTCCCCTCCATATCTTGGACCTCAATAATCCGATTCTTATAAGCCTTGTGAATTCCTGCTTGGCATTCCCCGCAGATCCATTTCTCACACTGAACACACTTATGAAGCTTTATACGCTCCACGTGACAATCCATGACGTATTCATGGCAGTTGGAACAGCGGTCATCATCCTCGGGATCTTCGTCAGGCACAAAGAAGGGTTCGGAATTGATGCGTGGACATGTGTGGTGAGATTCGTGGCGTATCAATTCGGAGCTAGTGGAACAGTCTAACTCGATGGCTTCGCGCCCGCGGATTGACTCGGGCTCCTCGGTGATGGGCGGGTTGGCTTGTTCGGCTGGTTTATTAGTTTCGTGTTTCAATTTTGGTGTTGAAACCATCTTCTTGAGGCGATTAAGAATCTTGGACATTGTTCGGAGACGGGGTTGGTTGGTAGATCTGAGAATGAGAAAGTTATCTATATCCATACTGTATGATTAGTATATTTCCTCTCACAGGCTGCCATAGCTAGTGAGTAACTTACTTGATAAAGTGAAGGGAAGTTAATCTAGAAAATTGCAAGTGAAATCTGATAATGAAAAAAATCAACATCGAGAATGTGGGGTTCAAATATATAAGGCCCATGCCACTTCCCGAATCACGTGTGGGATACCGTCGAGCGACAGCACTGAATCGTAGATGTTTAATGATTCGAACAGAGAAAGCGCTAAAGTGATACCATGGAAGTTCTCGAAAGTGCTGAAATGCATGCAGTGGGCCGAACATTGAGTGTCTTAATTAAGGCACCAGCGGCCGGATAATCACGGTTCGAAAGAGAATGTCCTGCATCGGAGGCGTCGTATATACGGCAGGAATACGATACTGTGCGTTTGATTGTCCACTGTGAATTGGCTATGACGTACTGTAGGGAGTCTAAACTTCATGATGTCGCGTGCGAGTGCGAGTGATACACATTGAGTACGACAATCCGGTAGATGGTAGTGCACGGCTACTTACATGCATATCCGAGTCCATGGCAGCTTTGTTCTGATCTATCAATTCTTGGCAGCACAGAGGGGAATCCTGGGGTTAAAAACTGCTGAAAGAGACAGGAGTCTTAATGAACTAAAGCTGTGTAGTTAGATAACTGTAAGTGAAAAGTCGTACCCAGAAATACAGATGGAATCTGGGGTTCAAGAACCGTCATCCACATGATTGACCTCTCGGGTAACGGCACCAGAACAAATTGACATTTCGGCGAAATTGCATTGAACGGCTAACATAACCAACTAGCAGCGGGCCAGTAAAGCTTGGCAAGGGTTTGGTAATTTGAACGTGGAAATCTATCAAAATAGACACATATATTATGGCTACAGCGTAGAAGAGTGTGCTCTAAAGTACTGAAGTGCATATATTCGATCTGAAATTCTGGACAGTGTAACCTTCTACCCTATGCTAAATGATTACCCGTCTAATTTCTAGGGGCAATTTACTTGCAGTGATATGATTCGGGGAGGTTTCTTCGAGTTTGCATTTCAAAACATCGTGGAAGAGTGATACATAATGATTAGTGTGTCGAATGCTGAACGACACACTAGGTAACCTTTGGATTAATTGTAGCTACGTCAAGAGAGTGTTTTGTTGTGGAATAGTAATTAAAGTTGAATCAGTTAGACAGAAAGAACAAAAGACGCGTAAAAACAAAATCTCTACATAAAGCAATAACCCAAACAGCTAGCTAAACTAAACCAGCGAGTAACCACAACTCCAAAGACTGCAACTTCTAGAACCCTGATAGCAAATTTGAATAACCCCAACCCCGATAGCCCCAGCAACAAAAATGGCTTCACCACCTATCACACCTCGAAAATCTTCGATGGCTCAGCTCTCTCCATCAGCCTTAAGGACTCCCTCAACTTTTGGCCCTCATAACACTCCCGACACTGACAACACTTACAACCTTCCTAGTACTCCCAGAACTACCAATGCTCCCGACTCTTCAAGCGCTTCCTGCACTTTCATCACTCATCACTCTCGACACTCTGGTCGTCACTCTCATCACTCTCATCACTCGAATCGCTCCAAGCACTGCCAAGATTCTGAGTATTCCTAGTAATCCAGCTACTCCCAGAAAGTTCAGAACGCATAGACGACCTGATAGACAACATAGACAAAATACCTCCTTGCCATGCGACCATAATCTGTGCTGCGCATTGGGAGCAAAGCCTTCTTTCGCACCCTTGACATTCTTGATGTCTCAAACCTGGTACGCTGGTGAATAAAATTGGCATATCACAAGAATTACAAATATTACTTAGTCCTAAATCGTCATTAACCAGCAGTTCCGACCCATGGGGGCAGTTGTGTTCGGTGACGTAGGGCTCGGGGCTCTCTTCGTGTTCGTTGGTTGATGAAGAGGTTTGTTGATTAGTGGATTCGAGAGTTTGGTCGTCGGGCAACTTTTCTGTGGATTCAATAGTTTGGTTATAAGTTGAGTTGTCAGTTGATGAAGACATGATGATTGGGTGTACTGGATAAGACGATTTTGTTAGGGTGCGAGAGAATGTGTTGGTTCGGGCGAGCTTTCTATCTAGAAGCTGTAATTAGCATTTTTCTGTATTGCAGAGAAGGTATACGATACGAGAAAAAATACACGTGGTAGAGAAAGCTGACTTGGATAAGGAAGAAGTTCTTAGATCGATGAAGTATACACGAACAAGTTAGGACCGGCCCAGATTGGGGTTTTAAGTACTGTAATACCAGTGAGTTCCCAGGCAATACATGGTATCCGTATGCATTCCTGACGCCTGGAAACCGAATTCAAAGGCTATCGGATATGACAGTTTGGCTTTAAATAGTCTACGTGCAAAATTTATAGCACGTCATGTGTTTGGATCGTAGATACCTGACAATCTCTAACGCCAAGCAATTTAAAGGCTATCGAATATACTTACTCGATTCTCTGACTATGCGTTTGAAAATTTAGAGAAGTAAATCGCAGCCTAAACAATACTCCATTCAAAGACGGGATGGAACGACAATGAGCGAGTGATCATGCATGCTACCGGAGAAGACTGGACGCTCTGATATCTTCATAGTATTCTGAGCCTAATCGATCCTGCAAAATAGGCGTATATCCATTAATAATCCCGCTGCAAGGACCATCGGCTAAATTGTATGTGAAGGTTGTGAATTGAGAATTTCAGAGCGAGTGATGCATAGTGATCACTCGGTCACTCCAATATATCACGTGACCGCATCAGAAATCCGTGCCGCAAGCCAGTGACATCATATGGCTGGCTGCAGTCCAGCTTATTAATATCTCAGCACTGCAACCCAAATATCACTACGCCACGCTTGCCCAACTCTGTGAGTCTGTCGACGACCTTACTCGAATGCACTCTAAACTCTCAGCTAAATCAATGCCATGTATCAGCCTGAGTAACGTGGATCATATAATCGTCAACCAGTGCTTCTGCATGTAGCAGGGATTTCTCGCGCGGTGCTGCGACCGGTCCACCATCACCACCTATCACCCTGACCAGAGGCGGATATTATCTAAGTAGTAGCTCACAATTCATCGACATCGACGTGTCCCGATGGTGAAAACAAATGCATTAGTTGGATACTACTTTCGATGGATTCTTCCACGATCAACCGTAAGACAATTCAATCGTCTCCACATCCCGATGGCGCGATATCGGATGAAAATTCCACGAACCCTGGTTGTCAAATACGCCAAAAAGCAAATGTGCGACATCTTTTGGGGCGGCCCCTCTAATGACCGTCAGCGTGCGACGCACCGGCTGCAAAGTTCAAGCGCCACGCTGCGCATGCTGGCTTAGAGAATGCTTAGTCAACCTTGGGGGTTCAACTCAAACCATTTCCCCCCCTCCAAAGTCCTACATCCCAATGTGGCGATAATTATTAATTATGTTGTTACATTGTACCAAGCCCGTGTATAATTATTTACGAATATTTTTCCCTTTACAAAGCTCCATCTTCCACCTTTCCTCGCGTCCAAAAACTCTGTGCTGGGTTGAACTCAACCTCTTTCAAATCTTTTTACTCGCATAGCCAGCGTAGGACGGTGGGTTGAACTCAACTACTGTCGCCACCTGTCTTGAGTCACCGACCCGAGGCAGGATCTAGCACGCCGAATTATCTCCAATGCCAACTCCATCGTGGAAAACGGGAGCACAATAGCAATTAGATGGGTTCCGGGTCATAAAAACATCCCGGGAAACGAGGAAGCCGATAAACTGGCCAAATGGGGTGCCACCGACGTCTTCGCCGGCTCTATCCAATCCCGACTCCAGATCCGTACGGCCAGCCGCGCATACCTCAAGCGTTCCGCTGCCGAGAAGAAGCGAAATGAATCCTCTGATTGGTGGAAGCAAAGCATTACTGAGAGTCGTGGCTATTTTGAGCGAAAAAACAACAAACTTCCGGCCAGAATTGCATCGCGTACGCAAGGAACTGGCTTCACGATTCTATCAGCTGATGATGGGGCATGCAGTGATAGCTCCATACTTAAAGTATAAGATTAAGACATCCGATTCGGATATTTGCTGGTGGTGCGATGCAGAGAAACGACTGACACGGGAGCATTTATTCAAGGAATGCCAGGGTTGGAAGGACGAGATCAAAGAGCTCTGGAAACGGGTGGAATGGGAGGCTGGCTGGAAGAATTATCGGCATAAACCGATATCGGCATTGTTTAATGACAGTCGGGCTATGAGTGCTATACTGGAGTTCTTGGATAAGACGGGGGTTGGCAAAATGAGAGGCGGCATGGGTCAGGAGGCATTTGCCGAGGATGACGAGTAAAAGAAGTTCACGATATTTGCTTTACCACGCTGTACGGCGTCCAAGTCGGGTTACTTCTTTATTATTTCCTTTGTTCATTTGCATGACGTATGGGGGCAGAAGACTGGGGGGCCGCAGTTGATACTCTTAACTGAATAGCGGACAGGAACCGGGGGGATGCTAGCTAGATAGTAGGCGTGCTTCATCCTCAAACTGAGTGCATAAGCCGCATAATAAATGCAAGATTCAAAACCAAAAAAACAAACCTGTCTTGAGTAATTTTTTCTCCGCTGTCTTGCTGCCTTCTCTCTCACACAACACGTGTCACACCATGGAACCACCAATCTTAATGTCAAGGGAACCACCGGACGTCTCAGGGAGCATGGCAGAAGTTAACTTCTGGCTGTCCGCCGAGGTTACAGATCATCCTCAGCACCAGTCGTTCCGGACCCCCAGGAAGAGCTGATTTCGGACATTGCAGAAGACTCTATGCCGAAGCCATCGAAAATGGAACCCAGGCCACCAGCACAATAACTGAATTAAAGCGCAGAAGTTTTTATTTTCGGTGACTTAGCATTTTCAAGCCAAACCATGCGCAACGCGGCGCTTGAACTTTGCCGCCGGTGCGTCACACGTTGACGGTCATTAGCTTCGCCGCTTTTCGGGCTTAGGGTAGTGCTTGGCACGTCTAAAATCCCAACGACCAAGCATGATAAACGAGTACCAACCATTCGGTCCATCGAGTAACTCGCAGATCTGCGAGTAAGCGGTAACAATGGCACACACTAAAATTTCAACATTCGTATCGCGTAAAAGAAAGGGGTTCAGTTGAACCCAGAACGGTGGTCAATTTTCTGGCAATCTCTGGCTCTCAAAACGCTCTTGCAAAAGTATGGGCTTTTTTTCAGCTCCACGTGAAACGTTGAATCTGGGCTTTGTGGCTCAGGTGCAAGCCATGTCCTCATGAAGGTTGTGGCTTCCATGCAATTGGTTCGCTTACAAGGTGCTTCTTCAGTAATCTCCTACTTCTCCCATTGCCACCCTCTCTTCCGTCATTTGAATCTCTCTCAAGTTCTCTACTTCACATAGGCTAGCATAGTGAAGATTTCTAGCGCGATAGCATTAGCGTGGTGAATGGAGATGTTATATTGCCGATATACATACCAAGTACCGATATCGACGAGGCAATAAACGGTTAGACCACAGAAGGAAAACTGCAGATGTGCTATCTAACGTATTACAGCCACAAATCGATGCATCCATGATCAGTGTGATGCATCATGTTGTGGTTGGCTGAGACAGAAATGTGTGGTTAGCGAACGTGGTGTCAGATGAAATCCTCCTTTCTTACGCGAGGTATGCAGATCAGAATGTACCATAGAAGTTGTATGCATTCACAACTAAAATAACTAGTACCTAACTGTAATATAAGCTGTACTCAAAAAGTTGATGGCGATTCATTTTCCTGGGGTTCAGCGCAAAAGATAATCTGTATCACTCGTTTTGCGGCTGAACCGGCACGAAAGACTTTTGCACATCGGCAAGAGATGTTGAATGCACTTCCCGAAAAGAGTAGAGGCTAATGTACACCTCTTGTTGAACAAAATATACTTTAAGACCGGGAACTCTACATCTGATGAATTCCAACGCTTCCATGTCCAGTATTCCAAGTATTCGGTAAGAGCTTGCAAAAGGTCCGACGCTCGCGATGTCGACCATCTGCTTTGTAGTACACGGCTCAGATTCTTCAGCGACCATTTTTGCACTTCGAAGTTCGGAGTGCATGCAGTCTCACGATTCAAAGCTTGGGTAGAATTTTAAAATGTACACATGGAGGGATATCCAGCGAATAAGCTAGCAATTCCACGTGTTAAGCTCAGGATAGTGTAAGCGACATGACGATTGTGGAAGTGTCTTTCGCATGATGTCGGTGTACTTATTGTCTACGCACCCTTCTTGTCACGTTCCACTGCGGAAAGAAGATCTCTTCCTCCTCTGTGCAATAAAATACAATCCCATGAGGTATCTAATGGAATTTTCAAAATTTTATTTGCTTTTGATCTTCAATGTACGAGCTACAACCTAGCGAACACATGCAAAGTTCAACTGAAAAACAGGTTCATGTTGGATTACCGCTTCTCCGGGATTAGACACGTATTAGTAACCGGTGGGAAATTTCGCCATGTCTCGGGGCTTTTTCACTTCGTCTCTTTCGGTCCCAGGAATTTTGTGATCGGCTGCATGTTTCGTCTGGTCTCAATGAGACAAAGTCTTGGGAAGTGGGACATGGTGATCACGTGTTACTCGCTAGCAGACATTCGAGAATCATAACCTGAATCGAATGAATGGATAACCTTAAACTGAAATTTGCTAAGCGAAATCGTGATCTGAACTGCATATGCGTTTCAGTATACACCAAGTACGTTAAACCCATCACCTCCAACTCTTCTGTGCCCTAAAACCGTTTCATTCTTCATCTCCAACTCATGATATCCTGGGGCCTAGAACCCCTCCCTCCTCTCAACTTTGATCATCAATGGTGTCTTCATCCACATAAAATAGGTCTTGCAATCCTTGACCCAGTCTCTCTCCTTATCCACCAGCTCCAGGTTATACAACCACATCATCTTCGCTAAGTAAAGTCTCATCTCCACCCACGCGATATTCTGTCCCAAGCATTGCCTAGTTCCTAGCCCAAAGGGTACACTCGCGTCCTTTACATCCTTGTTTCCTTCCTCGAGCCATCTCTCGGGTCGAAACTCGTCTGGCTTGTCCCAATACTCTTCGCTGTGGGTAACGGTCCATGGGTGAGTTGAGACCTTTGTCTGAAATAGCACCTCTGTCGGCCACTATCACTATCTAAAGACCAACGTCCAAAAGCCAACATAAAAGCCAACAAGATCATCCGCAACCTCCCTAGCCTTATCATCATGGGTATGTGAAACTTACACCCTTGGGAACGAAGTGCCCATCAACCAGTGCACCTGGAGAATACCTGGGTAGCCCAGTCGGTCCTGGTGGGAAAGACCTCAATCCCTCATGAATGACGGCAGTAAGGTATTTCATCGTGCTGAGCTTTGCAGCAGTGATATCATCGACACTTTCAAATGCTTCACGGATTTCTTTTTGAAGAAATTGCTGTACTCGGGGGGTCTTGGCGAGGAAATAGGTGGTACCGACAAGCATTCCCGTCATTGTTTCCGCACCACCAAGACTATTTGAGGAGGCGTTAGTAGAGGCACAACGTATAATACGGGTAGAAACGGAAATGCGGGGTACATTAGCTGAGAGGCATGAGCTGTCAGCTCATCGTGAGAGATACTGGTTTTGCCCTCGGAGTCAACCATGAAGCCGAGCATGTCCCCGCGGCTGGATGGGTTGGCAATGCGACTGGGAGTATGATTCGTTAGCTATGAGGGATACGGATGAAACATGTGACACTCGCTGCGTACCGATAGGTTTGTTGCTTACTCCAATCAACGTGCCATTTTCGTGCTTCTGTGATTTTGGCTGGGATGAATTTTTGGAAGATGGCTAAGAATACGGGGAAGCGACGGGTGGCTTCTAAGTAGGCGGCGATGTCTTATGTGTTGTAAGTCGGTGCATCGATGCGGCAGGGGTATTACGAGGGTTGCATACCAATACTTTCGGTAACGAGACTCATCCAACGATGTTGTACACCCATACTCAATGCTTTGAAAGATTCGCCAAATGCCAAGTCTCCAGCGGTATCGAATGTCAGGAACTGGTACCACTCGACAAAGTCGACACCCTCTGGTAACTTTCCACGCTCTTCGATTTCTTTGAGGAAGCTGTCAAGATGAGGTGCAACCAAAGGCTCGTACATCTTCGTTGCTGCAGGGGTGAATGCCGGGGTCAAGAATTTGCGTTTACGGAGATGTTTTTCGACATCACGCTCTGTGCCAATTCCAGCCTCGTTGAAGCCGTTGTCAATGGCATCGAAAAATTCGGTCTTAGGAAAGGGGACTTTTGATTTATTGATGTCGCGGTAACTTGTAGGGTGAAGAACGACAAGTCGTTGGGCGCAATGCGGACAACAGGGCCTGGACCGAGAATGTTAGCGAATTTCAGGGATAAAAGTTCTTACTTCATAGATACTAACCATATTTCTCGTGGAGTGCTTTCATGATCCATATAGATTGTCCAGTAATATGAACGTAGCCAAACCAGATCTGTGCTTGGTTCGTTAAATATCGGCCTACCAGAGCACCGAAGATAAGTAGGTACATACATCAGAAATTGCCGCAATATTAGGTCCTGGGAACTTGGAAAGAGGGTGAAAGTAGAGACGGTAAACGCTGCGGATGAAGTTGTAGACGAATAGGATACCGGAAATTGTAAGGGCTTTGTTATTGACAAGGAAAGATAAAACCCCTCGAGGGATTGAAGAAATATCAGTGGTAGGAAAGATAGGCAAGGCAGATGTCTGGTTCTGAGAGACCAATGGCCGAGCTAGAACAGGCGTTTGGACTTCCGACCCCATCGTAGTAAACACTGCAGAAGAATGTTCGAAGTAAAGATTTTTGTGGGGATAAAGTTAGAGTGCCTTTCGTGTTTTCTCTTCGATGGAATGAGGGGTGAACTTTGAAGCTGCTGGACCAAAAACGACAAGTATTGCGTGCCCTCTATATACTCGAGTTCTGCAACCAACTATGATACTTATCATTTTAATTGGGGCTCGAAAGTGGGTGCATTTTCCTTCAGTAAACAGCTCATTGAATCAATTCGAGATCAGTCCAGCCTAGTGGGCGCAAAAGTTCCCGTATGCGGGAAACCGAAATAACACAGGTTAGCTAAATTAATGGTCATCTTCTGTTTGCTTTCCAGTTGGTATGCTGTGTATAGCTGCGGTCCATAAGAATGCATGTTATCTAAGGTTAGCAAAATTTCGCTAGGACCGATGCACAATCTTGCAGAGTGTTCTGTAACGTAATCGTTGTGTTAATCTGACTCGTCATAAGACTAGTTTCTATAGCACTCCGTAATATCATACTTGTTTTCGGCGATTGTTGCGCTTAAGTGCTTGATTCATGTGTTACTTGTCTAGAATTTTTCCGCCACCCCGTCATCTTCCCGCGGACTAAGTCAATTTCAGTGATTTTCGGTGAGAGCAAAAGATACATACAGCAGAATTAGAGCGTCCTAGAGCACGGCAAACGGCGATACAGCTTGATGTAGGATGCTGAAGCAGAACGTCCTCACCCGCGCCGCGTATGCGAAAGTGCATTTCTCACTCGGGGCGCACGGTATGTCTGGGCGCAGTGCAGTAACGCGTCAAATCCATACGTGTAGGGAAGTTCTCCGAAATTGGGCCCGATGTCTTTGAATGTTTTTCGGACTTTGACGCACGGGGTAGGAAAAGTTGGAGCTCCCGACGACGGAAGTGGCGCCGCAATAGGGTTTCCGAAACTTGTCTCGGCAAAGACGGGCCCGCTTACCATGTCACGAGACGCTTAGGAAAGACAAGACAGCCGCCAGCCGCCCAATATCCGACACGTACATCGCCGTAAAAGCACAATGTATGTACGATGCATCTCGATGTTGTTCCGGAACTAAAGGATAAGAACCCCAAAATTGCACTTTAAACACTGAACATCATGCCTGATCGACGGTACGGGTCGACGGTAGGCGTATACGATCCACATGCACATTAAGCGCATATTAATTACATGCAGCGGCTCGGACCGTCTAATATCCGGTGGCGTGAGGGCTTCTAAGTCAACTGTGCCTACCCTACACCATTCACTATGATAAATTTCATTCCTCGAAGTTTAATGTGGCTTACTGTTCATTGCAAAATCCCCAGATTATATGAATCATGCATCACTTGGGTCAGCAATCAGTTAACCATGATAAATGAGGCACGAAATAGGTATCTACAAGCAGTGTTACGTGTAGGCAGAGTATAATGCGTGCAAGGTTTATGCGAGGAGGAGATGAGCAACTCCTCCCGTCAATCGGATTCAGAAGCAGAGCACCTGATTCAATCAGCTAAAAATGTTTGCTGGAATTGTGCTGCAACCCCGAGACTGAATGAAGTCTGAGTTTGTTTTACGGCAAAGTTCTAAAAAGTACGTCTCAATGCAACTATTATAATTACCAATACTTAGCCGAGTTTGAAATCTAGCTGTAGGAAATCTCCCGCGCGACATTTCGGAGAATTGATAGAGCTCGCCGCGATTAAGCGGATCTCGCACGCGCTAGCGCTTGTGCCGTTCGGTCTAACGATTACGCGGAGTAACTAGTTGTGCATCCTACAGCACGGCACACCACTGGTTGCATAGCATCCTAGGCTAGCCAAATTGATTATGCACACACAATTGTACAATCCGAATAAACGGATTTGTTTAGAGTTGGTCCATGTATCCACGACTTCCTTTCGTGTCAGATGTGTCTGTGGGATGAATCACTGGTGGAATAGCGTCTCGTATCCGCGCAGGACTGAAGAGTTGTAAAACGGAACTACGGTGATTTCGTCCGCGCGATTGGCTCAAATCGTACCCATCAAACATAGGTATGACGACAAAGTGGACTGATCTATTCTCGCCAATCGAATGGCAGTGACTTTAAGTCACGGGTTCGTTTTGTCATCCAACTTTTCAGTCATGCGGAGGAAAGCTTTCCTATCACACTACTTAAGCCTTAAGCGCTAGAATTTCACGAGATATGGATTTTGTATTGGGGATTGTGACTTGCCAAGTCTTTATATTGTCATAGCGGTTGTTGTTCATGTGGTGAGCCCTGCCGAACGAAGGTCTAGAGTCTTAGCGGCGCTAGCCTGTGATCCCTTGCGATCGCCTTGACAAAGTGTAGTTTACATATTTCCAGTGACCAAAAGTCTGATACACCTCTGCTGAAAACATCTCTTTTCAAAATAGGTGTAGGATGCGTTGTATTCTACAGGCATGCAAATACGACCTGCCAAGTCTACATGCGTAGTATTACCTTTGTAACCACTCCGGATCCCTAGGCATCCTACACCTAGATTAAAAGACATATTATCAAACTTTTAATCGGTAATAAGCTTTGATACATAGTTGCGCTGAGCTTTGTACAACAGTAAAAATTCGACATCGCATAGAGGAACCAAAATATTCGATTTACATGATATCGCCGAGCTCAGTGGGCGGCGGGCTGGCTTTCTTTATAGTGTTCTCCAAATCTATTGAGCTCGGTGAGATATCGCTGCAAAGCGCCATATTTTAGCGTTAATAGCATGTGAATATGGGAATGGTTAGACTAGACTCTCCAGCCACCGATATCCCCCGGACGCTGATAAACGTTCAGATTAGGCCTCTGGAACTGAGCGCTCCGAAGCAGGGGTCTGAATGTGGTGACCCGGCTGAGGAATGTATGTGGAGGTTGCTAAGTTCCAGAGGTCCAATCTGAACGTCAATGGGCGTTCGGGGAATAGCTAGTGCTCAACATAGACTAGTTGATCTTATCTACGCCGCATCTTGACATGGCCAAGGCTGGTTGCCGTGAAGGTTGCTAGACTTCGGTCGATCTCACAACGCGCGTTAACGATGTTCCAGCTACAGTGCGGAAGATTTCATTAAGCCTATGTAAACAGCAGAAAGATAACCATAGAGAAGCAGAGTTCCGTGCCGCTTTGATTAGAGATTTGAAATTACGAAAGAGAATTAGAGAAACACTTTCGCTTTGGCTACGTCCTACCACCCTGCATGACCCGAGCTCGTGTCGACCAACTATGAGAATGTTCTACTCGGATGCTCGCTAGTAACTATTGCAACTACTTAATTGGAATGATGTAAGGAAAACTTCCGCTCATAACCGTACGAAACTCTAGAGAAGCTGCGAAAACCAGGTGAGGCCATAGTGAACGTATCCGTATACATGCGTTTTCTAAGCACTATACTTAATCGCCAACAGGAGGATCGAGTGTAACTGGGGGTGTGCGGCGAAGCACCACGTGTGATGTAGTAGAGCTGTGGAGAAATATTTACCAACGCAGGGGAATCTCTAAATCGAGGGGAAGGAAAATCCACGAATCTAGGGGAATACCTCTTCTGAGGTGGAGTTCGGTATCAATAGCACTTGTTAAATCAAGACATAGTGTCTCCTGTTCTTTGTGAATTTTACCTAGTGTATTGCATATTGCTAACATTTGAGCACTATGGCACCATAACTATCTAGTATATCATATATGGGGGGAAACTAAAGTTGCCCAAACCCCACAGTCCAGTCTACACTCCGTGTAGAGTTGCGCAAACGTCCCCTTAAAAGCATCAAAGTGAAGGCTCGGAAGCCGTCTAGGGAGCCAGTAAGATCTACGCGATGATTAAAAGCCAAGATAATACCGTGAAGCTAGGGGAGCAACAAGCTTCGGGAGCATAAAGGGGGCTTTATCTACAAACATAGGGGAGGATTCAAGGGCGGGGGAGAGGGCACTATTAATCTAGAGTCTTAAGCTCTGACACGCACGTGGAAACAGTTACGCCGATAGCAGGGAAGGCTTCCACATGGTTATATAGAATCCGTGAAATATTAAGCCTCCGGGCAGTGCACTGTAGGTCTGTAATATTGCCGTTGTAAACAGAATATAACGATAAATAATCATGATGGTGCAGTGGTGATGATTAAATATATGGTACATAACCACAACATTCCAGACTGTGAAATAATGATGTCAGAGCTGGTACTTTACGTACGGTACTCGATAGAAACACAATCAGAGTAATTTGTGGATAGCAATGGGTAGGCAATTCGCATGAGCCGACTCAAGCCGGCCTGGGCTTTAGCGGTTGCTCTAGTATGCATGTAAGCTATCTGCAAGGCCATACCAAAACGTTCCTGAGGAAAAGCCATAAAATTCGAAGCAAGGCATCCAGTCTTTATGGTAACTACCACAATATATATATCTTCAAAGTGCCAAAGGTGCATTAAAATGTTGCATTATTTATGGTCTGTGACTCTCGAAAAATCCGGAGTTAGGAAGACTAGTAATTAGCGCATCTTCATAAACTGTTACACACAGGCAGATTAAACGCTTAATCAGCCCCAGCTGAGCGCTGAGCCTGTATATTGGCTACATAGACCTGTCCCAGCATCATAAGTCTTATATCCATCATGTTTTGTAAGAATTTTACGAGCCCCGCAGCAGAGCGCGCCGAGCTGGGGTAAGGGAAGTTTTGTTTCCCAGTCCTCCATGTTCCCGATGAAACCTGTCGAATTGACACTGGGGTATTGAGTTACCCCATTGCATAGAAATTTCTGACGTTGTTATTCCTGGTCCTATCGATATCACTCGGTAGAGGCCATGCCTTGATAATGACGCCTCTAACAACCCTGTAAGCATACCTAAAGATACCCACGCCTTTGAGGACGCCCATGTGCCCCCTTAAGACAGTGTGGTGTTTCTCCTGTGGTAGCATTGGTTGAGCTGAGTGATGCTGAGTGATAAAGTTCGAGAATATGTGTTTTCGGCTTTTGGCGTTCTTGCGTTCTGTCGCTCATGTCGACAGTCAGACAAAGTGCAAGCAAACAAACCTTGTAACATTCGGTGGTACGAGGGATAACGGCCCCGTTACAACGCCCATTAATGGACATCTCCGTCGCGAACCTTGCGCACCATGTCCTATGTATTCACGTCAGCGAAACATCCTCGCATGGGTTGAGTAATCTAGAGGCATACCCTCACGATGAGAGTATTCTCAGTGAGCACTTGATGTGGAGAAGCCATCCGTGGAACTAAAGTGCGAATTAGAGACCTCTACATACCAATTACTTTGGATTTCGTGTTCGCCATCACTACTTAGTACTAGCTCTAGTCCCACGATACCCAACGATACCTTGCTGACAAAAAGATGGGGTGTTTCTTAAACAGGGGGATTGAAGATATGAACTAAAGTAAGGTCACAACGATAATTGCACATTCAAGTGATCTGATGCACTTTGCATGGAGCGAGACACAATTACATACGTGAGGAATTTGAGAAGTGCCGAACTTGTGGCGTTTGTTGGTGGTTCTACAATGTCAATTATGTTCTAGGAATCCGAGTTCTGCCCTATCTCACGACATTGAGGTTTACATAACTTACCATTAAGGAGTGGAGAAAATTTTGTATAAAGGCATTTCATTTATTCCCCGTTCCTAACCGAAGAAACCAAAGCATTGAACACAATATCCAAAGCAACAAACAAGTCAATAACCAAAGCATTAACCAGAGCAAAATGAATCCTTTACCATCAGCTTTCTCCCAAGTTGCCTCTGGCTTCACACGGGCAGACAAGATTTTCAGAAACCTCTATCCTAGTCTTTTTGCATCCTTTGCACCGACTTCTATGTCTCCTCCACCTTCTCCTCCTCCGGAGCGTGCTGAAATCACTGCACCAAAAACCGAGATCATCCCCAGTCCCAATCGTCCCCTAGGTGTTGATATCGATGGAAATCTCCTCCGTCAATTCCTCGCATCCATGGACTTCGACCTCACAGCTCCCGCAATCCCTCGTAATAGGGAACTCGAATCTGCTCTTCTCGATGTCTTTACCGCCGAGAACCTTCCCGAGAAGTATATCAGGCATATCGAAAAGATGCTTCTCTACACCACTGCAGCCACCGAGATGTCCTACTTCATTCACTCATTTGAGTTCAAAGTCTTCATCGGCACCTACATCACCCTCCTTCTCTTTATTGACGACCTTTGCGAAAGGGATCCAGATTCAATGGTCCCCTATCTTCGTACGTTCGTAGCCAAACTCGGAAGCAACAGTGATATTTCCGACCAACACCCATCTCTGCGACATTTTCAACGTCTCGTCACTGATGATGCTCCAAAGTTTTTTGGACCCATTGGATGTGGAATGGTCATGAAGTCGTCAATAGATTACTACCTTGGTTGTCTTCTAGAGGCACAATTCCCGGATGGTGTTAAGTGCAGCTCCTCTTGTACACGATTCCCGAGATTCCTCCGCCTGAAATCCGGAAACAGTGAGACATTCGCTCACATGATCTTTCCCGCTACGGAGTTTCCTGAAGACAAGTACTTGGAGATTTATTTACCGGCAATCCCAGATATCATTGAGTTGACAGATATGATCAACGACATCTTGTCCTTCTACAAGGAAAGCGTTATCGGAACTGAGAAGAACACTTTCTTTATGGTGTTAGCGAAGGCGAACAACGTGCATCCGGTGGATGTATTGATCCAGACTGGAACGAGGCAAGGACAACTGGCTAGGGATGTTAGGCAGACGTTGAGCAAATGCCCAGAGTTATTGAAGGCTTTCAATACGTATTTGAACGGGTACACAATGTATCACTGCACACAAAAGAGATACAAGTTGTGGGAATTGGGTATGGAGATGATTTGCCCAGGGGAGGAGGGTCAGAACAGGGGGTAAAGTGGGGTCTCGTTTCTTGCGTTTTTTTTTTTTTTTTTTTACTGTTTTAAAGCATTTTCTTTACATTATTCTTAGCTTTGGGACGAATAGATCAGTCTCTGTACACAACAATGAATATTTGACTTGAAGTTTACCGACATGATTTGAATCGTGATTGATTGATGTCAGTGGCTACCTGAAAACTGACGGCCTTTGGTGGCGGCGACGCTGTCGTGGTTTTGAAAAGAGAGTATGCGCTAAGTGGGTGGAATTGACATTGCATTATCCTTCGTGGGACGGAACTCGTTAGAAAAAGTGTCTTGGTTTCGTTGTAACCGCCCGGACCACAAGACACCCCATTTCTCACCATTCACCACAAAACTGCAGGAATATCCTGTCCAAGTACGTCCTTTATCAGCATCGCTAATAGCTATGCATGTTTAAACTTTCAGTACCCATTTTCTAACTCCAGTCCCTTTACATGCAACAAGGTCTTGGTGTCGAGAAGATGGGGTATGTCATGGTCTGATTCACAGTTTTAAAGATTCGCGTCCTGTGGAGGATATCCCTACCTTAGATTCCAAGAGAACTCACTTCATGTTGGTATGGGTGCCTAATGGTCATGAGCCTATGTATGCACAGCCCGACTGTCGAGTTCCGAGTATGCAATCGAGTGACTAAAGCTACTGGATGTAGTGTTACTCCGTACAAGTGCCTTTCCAGGTGCTATTCCAGTCATCTGTGCCTCTAGACCTCTGCCGCCTGTCAACGTCACTACTGTATCCTTTGACACCTGACTTGGATGCTTTTAGTGTGACCAGGTCAAATTAGATCCGCCATTTTACCAACACTTCAGCAATTGGTGAGGAACATCTCTCAGTTACACATTCCACGACAGACTCCTGCAGCCTATCTGTCGGCAGAACCCTTTTAAGCGACCCCGTGAAGGTTGGCGCTTACCTTGTCTATCTCAGGGTCCACAAATGCACCATTTATTTTTGGCCTAAATTTCTCCCTCGAAATTCCCTCGCGACAATGATAGATCTTAGTACCCAAACTATCGGGCCAACAGAGATCGAAATGCAACAGCTGTTGTTGATCTCGCATGGCAGGTGGAATGTTCGCGCGCGGCAGCTGGTACTACCTTACCGGAGCCCTTGCATCCAAGCGCCAGAACGCACATGTTTTGGGCTTGGACCGGATCAAACACGAAAGTGTGGCGTACATTCTGTAGTAACTCCGTTACTTTGTCAGTCTTTGTTAACGGTTTTTGTGTCATCGCAGCCCATTGTTTCCCCCTGTTGATCGATTGTGAATCGACGTAATTGGATCCTGCCTGTCAAACGCCCATGAGACCGCTCTTCAAGGCCGGAAACCTAGGCCGCCAAAACTTGGCATATGCATGTATTGTACCGAGCGGTAATAGAGCACCGGTGAATGGTATATGCGGGAGCGGTTTGGTTTGCAAGACGCAATTTGGAAAATATCTATCAAAACACACCATCACGCTGCGGTCCACTGTTCAATTGACGCTTAAACTACTACTTTTCCTTCGACCAGTTCTTAGAATACCAACCGACGCTCCCTCAGCTTTTCGATACATCAGAAACACCTGCCTGGCTGCAGATATCACGTCTTCACACTTCATCACTCGTAAACGTCAGCAACACACAAAGTTGATTGGCAATTACATTCCTTTCATTCATTCAACACACTCAAAAGCATATTCAAGATTTATCGCTCTTTACTCTACAATGACGCAATTCACTGACCTCTCCATCTCCCCCACCGAAGTAAGTTGCTCTCCCACCTTCAATCACCTGCATCTGACCTCTCCCAGGGTCTCCGCATAACTCTCCACAACCTTCCCTCCTCGCCCCCCTGCCAAAAACCCCGGTTACGTTCCTTCCCGCACCCTCCGACCTCACCTGCACCCTTCGTCCAAGCCATCGACTCCTCCAACCTCGCCGGCCCCTGGGGTTTCCTCGCTCTGCGGACCTTCTATTCCAACCCCTCACTCTGGTCACAATTCCAACAACACTTCACAGATCTACTCTCATCTCAACTAACCCCCTCAAACGGCACTGGAATCCCCTCCGTCGTCAATGAGTTCCAGATAATCTGGATTGAAGACCCGTCATTGGAGGAAGCGAGTATGGAAGATATCAGAGTTTATGTCAGCAACATGAAGGAACGAGGAAGCGTACCGCAGGGAATGGATTGGAGTATGGTACTAGTAGCCGATGAGGCGGCAGCAGTTTCAGTGGTGGAAGCTTTGAAGGGTCAGAAAAGCAAGAAAGCAGTACCATGGGTTATTGGGCTGGATGTTGATTACGGGGAGGGGGAAGAGGAGGAGGTGTACGAGGGATTCTTCAAGGTAGCTGTGCAGACGTTGTTGACGGAGCTTTTTCCGGTGTTGGCGACGCAGATGATGGCGCCGTCAGAGATGGTGGCGGGGATTGATTGGGAGCTTGGAGTATGGATTTGGGGATAGGATGTGGCGTGGGGGGTTGTAATTAGCGAGGATTTTGGTGTTATGGAGCTGGTGATTTTCTTTAGAGGTTTTCTGAGCGGGCGTAATAAGACTTGTTGATTTTTTTTCGAATACTTATGTCTTGTGCTGGCTTGCTGCCTACGAGTGATAGGTCAACGACAAATCCGTTTCCCGCAGCCCGCTTTTTGACCGGTGGTGAGGCCATAGCTTCCACAATTGCTGCACCTTCCAGATTCTCAATCTTTCTTTCATCTGTTCAACTTCACCGACCTCGCATCATACCATTGACCTGACCCTTGATGGTCATCAATCCCACAGGCAATAATCAGAGAAGCAGCAAGCGACAACACACGCCGTACAACCTCGAAAGCTTTTTTAGAGAAAACCTCTACGCGACACAGCTGCCAACGCGACGCGTCACTACTATTTATCCGTTAATTTCATGAAGCCCTCATATATCATGAGACTGAAGCTTGTTCTTTGCTCTCCTGGAAGTCAGAAGCTTCACCTTCCCTCACACCTACCTCCCCTGCTTTCCAATCCCTTAACGTGTTCTATAGGTTGCGTACACTTACAATAGCTTCTCTAAAATTCATCCGATCTGCCCGAAATTTCCCCACAAACTACATTGCTATGAAGCTACCCCTGCTTCGTTGCGGCTACAATCAAAAAACACCGCATGGCGTGATACTTCATGACCAATCATGGACCTTGCCGGCAGTCGATACCACGCCTTCGAAGTGATTTACAAGTTTTGTAATCATCTCCTTTCTAGCGACATAGATAAGGACCGGATAAAACCCCGCGGACCCTAGAATCTAGACCTCCATTGGGGAACTTTGTGATTTAAGAAGGAAAGAAAGCCGGAAGTCATTTTTATAATATCAATTGATGAAAATCGTATTACATAATATAACCGAACAAACTAAACAAATCCTTTCAAATCACCTCTATGACATACGATAATTACTCCTCGCTAGCACCATATCAAATATCGATTCAAAATCCACCGACTCGCTCGTTGCAATGAGTCCAGTCATGCAGAAAATTCCTTCTTCGTCTTGATAACTCTGTACACCTCCTCCTTCTCATTCACCTCACCCTCATAGTACTCCATGCCCGATTCTCCTGTTCCATTAGAGAGATAGGGCATAGGATCTTCTTCATTGTATGCCATAGCCGGTTCATCCATTGGCTTAGTAAGATGAGTAGTAGACTCCTCGTATCCTGCAATAGGTACTTCATACTTTACGTTTGGCTCTGTGGGGTATGTCGTCGATGATTCGGGGGTCATGGGATATGGTTCTGTTTTGTTTGTGACAGACTCTGGGTTGGAGATAGTTGGATCTTCGTATTTTGCATCCAGGAACACATTTTTAAAAACCAACTCAACAGCTGAAGGCCTTGTATCTTTCTCCTTCTTTGATTCTTCAAAATCTTTAGTTTCTTCCTTCGGAACTGCCTCACCATAAACCGCCTCCTCCTCCTTCCCGGGTTCGGAACCATGCTGCTTCTCCATTCCAGCACTTGTCCCCACCGTCTCCATCATATCTCTCTCCACCATCCCCCCAGTTCCCGGTCTAAGTGATGCCCCAACCCCCGCAGTACCCGGCACGCTACTGATAACTTGACCCACCACATCCCGCTTCGCAGCCGCTTCTCCAGCCTCTGCGGCAGCTGCCTCACCCCCTTCCGCCGGCGCCGGTTCCGTTGCTGGTTCCGCTGCTGGTTCTGCTGCTGGTTCTGCTACTTTCTCCGGTGTTGCCGGTTTCTCTGCTGGTTTCTCCGCCGCTGGTGCCGACTGAGCTCCCATGCCCTGACCAGAACCAGCTGGCATAAAGATAATAATCGGCGCCGGACCTGCCAGTTGCGCAGCGGCTGGGGGAGCGGCCATGTTATCAGCCACTCCAGTCCCAGCCACAGCAACCACAGGTACAGCCAGCGGATTATTTGAGTTCTGTGCAAATGTTGGGACGTTGAGAGGGTTGTGAGAGATTTGGGAGAAGATTGGGTTGCATTCTGCTTCAATGGGCGCGTTGATGCTGTTGCCGGTTATGGATTCTTTTGCTAGGGAGTCGAGGATGGTGGGGGAGAGTGAGGGGGGGAGCATGAGCGGTGCTGTGGTGGTAAGGGGAAGTATGGATAGGAGGACGAGATGGAGACGAGACATAGTTGCGGAGAGGGAGGGGGTTGATTAGGGATACGAAGAGAGAAAGGGTTGAAGTAAGTATGAACTGATGGGGAAATGAGTGGATGAGAATGATATCTCTTGAAATAGATCAACGGTGGATTCTGAAAAAGGAGTGTGATTGCTGATGGATATGTAAACCGAATGGCAGAAGGATGAAGTATTTATCTGTTCTTCTGGGATTTGAGTTGTTGTGATACTTTTCTACAATAGTCAGTGGTATTATTTCGCTGTTCGAGGCGACATTGAGACAGTGAATCGACAACTGAGATTGTCCCTCAGTGTTTTGTCGAACATGTTTCTTCGAGTACCGAAGTGCGACGGATCAAGACAACCGTATCATGGATGATACGGATATAAAATTGCATTGTATGGAAGCTTTATTATGCGACAGTTTCGTAGAAGAAATAGTTGGGAAGAATATGTGTCTAAAAAACGATTACATACAAGCCAATAATCTACCGAAACAACAGTGAGGGGCGAGAATATTTATCTTTGTTTCTAGCGCTCAATCCACTGTGCTACTGTTCCATAGTTGAAGGTGGTATTGAGGCTATGAATCGAACATTGCGACAGTTTCGAGTGTTTCCGTACGTGCGTATGGCGTAGTAGTATCACATCTCACTCTTGATACTGTTATGTCGAGCATTTCAGTGCGATGGATCAAGAAGATCATAGTCAAGACATAACTGCGACAGATATTTTAAGCCGTCTGCTGTCTCAGAAACAGTCAGCCCCAATGCTCAAGCCGATAAATCCACCTCAACAATTAATTCTCCGAAACACCGGTCCTACCATTTTCACTCACTCATCACCCATCGGCCGACTCAAAATCACACCATCCGAATGGTAAACCCCATTTCACATGTCACTTCCCCTCCCCTTCCCGAGATGATCGACGCGCATCAGCCGCTGTAAATTTTAATCCCGATGTCTACCCGTCAAAACTCCCCACCTCTACTCCGTCCACTCCGTCCGGAGTAACCACCGCTGTCTGTTAAATATATCACGCAAGCCGACCCTGCGTCCAAGGAAAAAGGAAACAATTTTTAGGAAACCTATGTAACTGCTGGTAGGCACACAACAAACTTGTTTCGGTGTGCAAAAGGTCTCTAGCCGTAATCTGAGACCCATGGAGCCGGGCGTGAAATACGGGGATGCGGGGTGCCGTCTTACCGAAGTACTCTACCGGGCGATCATCGGTTTCGGCTGCGGACTCGGAAGCGGAGGCGGCGAAATGGGATGTGCGATGTGGAGGAAGGGCGATGGGCGATGGACGATATGGGGTGATAAAAACACGAGTCATAAGTAGTGAAGCTTAGCAAGCTTAGCCCAGCGATCGGCGGTGGGTGATGTCACTTTGGGTAGTGTAGTGGCAAATTCGAGCTATCTATGTACCCAGCTTAGGTACTTAGAAGCTTGAGGCGGCTTCCAGAATTTGGGTCGAACTTCCAGAATCTGGTTCGACTTCCTTCGTGCTGTACCATACTCTAGATACGCTTCCTTAAGTTCGGCTTCGTTCGGTACTTTGTATGTGAGTATCGTATGTCTACGGTAGACGCTGGGCCGCAATGTCCGGTATGTCCGTTTGGGGCCCCTTTGTCCTGATATCTCTTACGAATTGGTCTGCATAATGCATTACTCATTGATAACCATAGGGCCTTACTCTACAGTTTCTTACAGTTCCCTGAGTAAGTAGCTTCCTATGATATTAGGCAATGTACCATGGTATCGGACCTATCACCAGCTTTTCGAGCTTTGAATCCCTAATCAGAAGTATAGCCAGTAGTAATATGTATATAAAACGACTTTAATTCCGCCGCTATAATCAATAAACTCCTATCGCAAAAACCAAACGCCGAACCATGCTGTAGGTAGGTGTGTAGCAGTAACCTACATCTCTACAGCATATGTGAAAAACATAATTCTAAACATCACTCCAATCCTTTTCCATCTCTTCCTTCTTAAGTTGTTCTAACAAGGCTTCAATTACTCTCTTCCTATCCATACCAGTCTTGATAAACTGTTCCAATATTCTCACAACTACATTCTCCTCCGCCATTCCTTCACTCTCATCCCTCATATCATCCAATACCATATTAGCATCATCTAATATCTTATCTTCCGATTTCCCCTTCTTCCGTTCTCGAAACCTTCTAGCCCTCTCTCGATTCCGTGCCCGTTGATGTGCCGCTTTTTCATCCGGTGTCCAATTCGCAATAACAGTTCTTAACACCCTCGGTCGGTAATGAGTGTAATTAAATTCAAGATGAGCTTGACAACCTGCTTTTCGTTGTTGACATAAGTGTGTGTAGAGCCGTTTTTGTGGATCGGATTTAGAGGATGGATTCGCCACGTAGGTACAGTTCGGAACTGGACATCGGCCAGAAGTTTCGGGCATTGTTCGTAGAAGGAGGTGAGGAGAGAGAGGTAGGAGGATTTCGTGATTCGTTTACGAGAGGAGTCGTCGGCACGGGAAAGTTGTTCGAATTCCGATTTCGAGTGTGAGTTGGTAAGGCTTGACCGAACTCGTGATGCTGATACGGGGTCCACGTCGTTATGACGCTCGTTTGTAGAGTAATGCCTGCCACAGTTGACAGTCCCTTTTTTCGGATCGTGGACCTTTCGTTTAACCTTTCGGTATTCGGTATGTCGGTAGTCGGTGTTCGGTGGGTGACGGAATTAAGTGCAACTGTAATAGTATCGTGGATGCTAATGTTTACTGTGTTACTGTACAGTAATCGTTATTTATTGGCGACTTTGACAGCTTTGCCACTGCACTGCAAGGCAGCAAAGGAGGTTGGTTGGGTTCTGTTGGATAAGGTGGTGGAGGACGAGTCACGCCTTTAGGATGCGGTTTGGGAACGCGCTCGGGTATTTGTCACGGGAGCATCGTATGATTGCCGCCGCCTGGCATTCCAAATGATAGGTTGGGGTGACGCCTGTGTGCTGGGGGGTGTGGACTTTCGCTCGGGGTGGGGACGGGGGGGGGGGGGGGGTGGGGTCTGGTCTGGCTGGTTCTGAAGGGCGGCGGTCGGGTGTGATGCGACCTTGCGCGAGATTGTGGACTGAGGCTTTTTTGTTCTGCGCGTTGGCAGAGCCTCGATTTGTACCGTTGTATGCCATTACTTTCTACAAATATGTACAACATTTTTTGCGGGGATTTTTTTCTCTTGAAGGGAGAAAAAAAATCAGAATACGATTATCTTCCGAGGCTTGGCTACGAAATTGTAAACGTAAAAGATTTAATTTTTTTCTTCACGGGAGAACGAAATTTCCGATCCTTTCCGATTGGTGAGGAATGTTTGATAGGCGAGGCAGGCACTCTATATCACGAGGGAAAAAGGATAGCGACGCCGACAGGACTCGAACCTGCGCACGCGAACGTAAGAGATTTCTAATCTCTCGCCTTAACCACTCGGCCACAGCGCCAATGATTATACTTCTCTTTAAGTTTAAGCTACACATACATAATAAAATTTATCATCTACTTGTCCTGCAAAGGATTCTGATTAGCAGTCGCTGGTTTGGGCCGCTCAGGCAGTGTCTGAACTGGCCTTCTAAACACAAGATCTTCTATCTCTACCTTGAGTTCCTTCGCCAGCGACTCTATAAAAGGGTACTCCCATTCACCAAAAAAGGCCGGCCTTGCCACTGCCATGCTTAACCAATTCCTCCCAAACCAAGCAACCAGCCTCTTCTTTGCCTCCCGCACCTTCTCTTTCATCGACTCTATTATCTTCCGGGAAACTATTTCTTTTTCCAGCTCGTCATATACTCTATACATCTTGGTACAATTTCGTGGTTTAGCAAAATCCGCCAACTTGATAAGAACATCTGCAGAGTTGAATTTATCGAATCTGGATGAAATAATATGCCTCCTCCATTCAATCTTATCCACTGCGTCCGCTAGATACGGCAATAACTTCGAAAAGATCGGTTCCAGTAGCATTTCATCCCACTTTTTCTTTTCCTTTGAAGCCCTGGTTTTTCCTTCTAGTTTGGCCAGCTCAACAGCAAGCTCAAAGGTTGAAATTGGGTCGCGGGAAGCTATGCCTACAGTTTCAAAAACGAGGTCTTCGAGTACCTCTTCGGGCATCTGAAGAATCCTTAGCTTCCACATTTTCTCCAGAGACGACGCATGTATAAGCATGTACATGGCATCATCATATAGCGGTTTTGCCAAGTCGCTAAGCTGCGGTCTCTTATAAAGCTCCGTCAATAACTTTGGTACAAGAGATTCACAGCCCGGAACGATTGTTTCCTCATTGAAGTGGTCCGTCGCCACATAAAAGACATTTAGACACCATTTCAGCAAAACCGGGATCCTCAAAAAGTCCGCCGCTATAGCCGTATCCAATAATGTTTCGACAGGTGGCATCGTATCCGACCAGAAATCCGAGTAGGCGTTGCAATAGCACCAACTCCTGACCATCTCTGCGGCTGCGGGGCTGACATCATCAGAGTAGAGAATAGCTTCGTTTTTATTCGAGTCCGCGAAATTATTGTTGAATAATGTGTAGAAGTAATCGACGCGAGCCTCCAGTAGCGCTCGGTGGACCCGGACAGTAGCTTTGATTGCTTGGGTGGCAGGGTCCTTGATGATAAGAGTGAAGTTTTCTTTTCTATGGTTGTTATGGTGTTCGGAAAGGCCAAAGTTGAAACACCTAGGTATACGATAGGAATCATCCAATCTTTTCAACTCGGCTTCTGTTGTAAGACGGTAATCGACCCTGGGACGAGAGATTGGTGGTGGATAGATGCGTGGGGTTGACATGTAAAAGTCCCGAGTAAGTAGGAAAGACCAGGTGTAAACACCGTCTGAATCAAGCAAATGCTGACATAAACAGACATCACCGTGTGTGACTGCTGATTTGGCAAGGCGGAGAAGGCTCTTGTAAGGTTCGTTTTCGGGGTCTGTTTGGTCGTCCAACATGTTGTACGCGTGCGAGTAGTGATTGGAATTGACATGTTTTGGGATTTTGCAGGGGAGCTTTGCCCAGCCCGGTTTCGTCGCTTCTAGATTCATGGTGGATGTCGAGGATGGAGATAAGGAGAACAGGAGGTGAAATGCGAACCACTGCGGGGAAGATGTAGCTTATGAAGCACGAGTGAAGTACGTACGTATCTAGCTAGCAGCTTTAGATCGGGCCCATCGGCAAATCATCTCGAGTCTAAAGATGCAGGGATGTTAATTCATGCTCTCACTTGTGGCACCTATCACAACAGCTCCAATTCTCATAGCAAACCTGGTATCTTTCCTCTATGTACTTAGAGCCATCTAAAATTATTTACAGCTTGTACAAATGATGCACCCTCTTATCTATCCCAAACCCCCCAAACCAAAACACCCAAAAACTCCCGCTAATCACCTATGGCTGGTATCATTACTCCATCTCCATTTCATCATCCGGTTCCCCTACCGCATCCTCTTCCTCATCCAGCCCATTCAACCATTCCTCATTCCCCGTGCGCGTAAGAACATCCGCACCGAGCTTCGCAAACCACCTCTCCTTCCTCCCTCTACTTCCACCCTCTGTCGCCAACCTTGCTGCTCTAGTCTTTCTACGTCCTCCTGACAACCCCCCCGCTTTTCTCCTCTCTTTCTCCATCGCAACATCATATCTGAGGATGCTCCTAACCCATGGAGCCACCTCCGTTGCTAATAATCGTAGCGATGGGTATACAGAGCTATGTATAGTTGCTGGAGTAGAAGCAAACATCGTATCCGCCTTCGAAAGCGGCGAAAAGAGTGATTGCATCTCAAGGCCGGATACACGCTTCGAATCATGGCGGGTTAAAATGGCATTGGCGATATCATCGTTTGTCACGGCAGGAAGGGGACCGAATTGTGACAAGATGTTGCCTAAGTGGCGACGGGATAGCGAGCGGGTATATGTGGCAAGATCAACTTCGACAGAAGCGGGAACTTCGAGGAGCTCGGTTTGAAGAAGCTTGTGACCGATGGGGGAGTTGTACTCGACGGTAGCTTGCAGGCTGAGAGGAGGGAGAGTAGGATCAAGACGAGGCTATGGAGAGTTAGCAGTGGTCACCACAACGGCACAGGAAAACTTACCAAGTCAGTACCAGATGCTTCCAAGGAGGAGAATGCATCGGCTGCACTCAGGGAGTCGTAGTAGTTACAGAAGGCATCAAGGGAAGCGATCTTGTCTGCGCCTCTATCTCGGAGAAGAGAAGCATATTCTTCAAGGCCCTTTTCCGAGGCAGCTGATGCGTCGACATCGAGATGATGCTTATCCCAGACATCCCGCCATTTTTCATCCTCCTCTATGCCCGGTGCATTGGGAGTGAGACCCATACCCCAATGGTAGGTGTCCTCGCTCACGACTCGTAATTTCTCGCCGTTGGCCCCGATATCTTTACCGGCGGAAGAACGATCGATCAACCAGTCCAATCCGGCGCGGCGGTCTCCAACTGCCATTCGGCAGTAGAACTGCAGGTTCATTATACAGGCGCGGATGTCGTTGCCGTTATATAGCATTAGCGAGTAGATAGCTTTTCGGTTCAACAGGTGTCCTTCGTTCGCAGCCATCAAAAGTAGGTAGTCCACTAAAATGTCACTCGGCGGTAGACTAAACCGCAAAATTGCATGGAGTTGGAGATCGTCCCATGGAATCTGGAACTCGTCGTTGCAGGTTAGTACTATGGGTCTCTTCGACTCAGCCATCAAACTGATAACAGCACTCCAAAATCCCTTATCCTCTTCAAAAAGCACATCAACCTCCTCGAAGAGAATTAATGACTGTTTCTGGCGCATCTGAAGCTCTTCCTCAAATTTATTGACTGCTGATTTCGCTGCCTTGGCTTTGGCGAAGGGGTTGTTGGATTCCATGGCCGCATTTCGTTGATGCACCAGATGATTCCTGCTCATGTCCCCCACCTGTTCCTGAATGTCTTTTCCACTCCTCTTCATTCCCGAAAAGACCTCAAAGACATGGAAACCGAGCTCCTTCGCAACCGCATACACCGCCGCGGTTTTCCCGCACCCAGTCGGCCCACTGATGACAATAGTATTTGTCTTCTTGGTCGGGGTTTTTGTAATCCCCAAGTATTCCTGCAACTCATTGGCCTTATCTCCAGACCTGACCGTACTTTTTTTCGTCTTAGTAGTAGGGTTAACCAGCCAATCATCTTCGTCGACATCCGTAATGTCGTCCATGGTGTTTGACTCAGACTCCCCATCAACAACGAATCCATCCAAGTCATCGTTCTTCTTCTTTCTCTTCTTCTTCGGGGCAACTTTGCTAGCGCCCTTTGCCTTCCGTTTGTTCTTCCCGCCAGCTTTTACGATAATGTTATCGGTCTGAAGCTCAATGAGCCAGTTCCGAATTAGTTTCTTCTCCTCATTGCCCGGCTGCAAGATTTCGCCAATAGTCTGTGGCGCATATTTCACCTCCCAA
Source organism: Pyronema domesticum (assembly GCA_024516145.1). Lineage (NCBI taxonomy): Eukaryota > Fungi > Ascomycota > Pezizomycetes > Pezizales > Pyronemataceae > Pyronema > Pyronema domesticum. The sequence continues at coordinate 643,888 of JAJJXL010000024.1, forward strand.
GGCACAATTTCACACCTATGAAAATCGAAAGCCGTAAACTCAGTTCCAAGCCGTTTATAAAGCCTAAACAAAGCCGGATGAACACTAGTCCCCGCCACCACCATATCCCCATTTGAATCCGAATCCGATTCAGGATTCTCAACCCTTTTAAGAGCTTTAGGATGTGGCAAGCGAGCATTTACTCTAGTCCGGATTTTGTCTTGAAGTTCAGAGCTAGTTATAATATGCTGGATTGGTAGGCGCACTTCAGATGGGACGCTGAAGTATTTCCGTGTTGCGTAATCCTCGGAGTCTACATCTTTTTTGATGGCGGAAAATTGAAGGCGGTATGCTAGACGGTGGAGAATGTTCTCGGAGGGGGGGATGGAGACGGCGGTGTCTTTTGATTTGCGGGGCTTGAGGGTGAAATCGTTCATGGGACGAATTATGGCTTCGAGGGGAGAAAGGCCCCGGACGTGCATGGTGCCTTGGACTGGCCAGGCGGGTTCTTTCATTCCGGGGATCTTTGGTGCATCAGCTTTGGTGTTAGAAAAGGATAATGCCCAGTTGCTGTTTGGTGGTGGTCTTGGAGGAGCTTGTGAAGCTACTGTTGGTGCCACTGTTGGTTCCGCATTCATGGTTGTTTCTACTACAGCTGGTTCGGCAGTTGAAGCAAGCTTCTTGCGGCCTGAAGCGCTGAAGAATGGATGAGGGGCCTTTTTGACAGCTGGAGCTAGAGTTGGAGCTGATTTTTCCGGGGGAGGAGCTGCTGATGTCGGCGCAGCAGGAAGAGGGTTTATACTAGGCAAAGGTTTCCATCCAAGAAGCTGCGGGTCAATGTTGAACATTGGATTAATAGGTTCTGGTACGGGGTCCATCCTAACAACCTCCGGCGGTGGAGCTGGCGGCGGAGGAGGCGGAGGAGGTGGAGCTAGCGCAACCTCTTTCTTCTGCGTCTTCTTTGGGGCCGCTTTCTTACTCCTGGATTTCGTAGATTTGAATTCGGCCATGTCCATGTCTGAGTCTGACTGAAATTCTTTGGGCTCCTTAAATGGTTTTTTCGGTAGTTCAACCTTCTTCTTTCCAAGCAGTGCGAAGGCATTCTTCACCACCGGTGGAGGAGGACTGCTAGGTAATATAACGGTAGGCGTTATCGATGCTGCTGAATTTCCATGGACGGTGAAGATACGAGTCTGTTTATTGTAACTGGCCCAAACTCTCCGGTGTCGAGATGGTTTGCTGGGTGTAACAGGGAGTTCAAAAGTTCCGTTAACATTACCATTAGTCCTCACCGCAGGTAATATAGGACTTGTCGGTGGCATCCCAATCTCCGACTCCAAAATCAAGCCTGACATCTGATCAATAGGATCCTGTATTGGGCTGCTGCTATTCAAAATCATTCCCGTTTCATTATCCACCAACATTCGAAAGGTAGCCGTCGTAGGTGAAGTCTTTGGAGGTGTAGTCTTCTGTCGTTTACTCCTCCTTGGATTCAAATCGAAATCCGCATCCGCTGTCTCCAGCAAAGCAGTAGATCCTCCAACAGCCGATGACTGCACCAAGGACGAAGGTGTTAAAGGAGCAGCGGCGGTAACAGGATCCGTATCGTTCGACGAATGTAGGTTTAAGGTGAGTTCAGAAGTTGGCTCAGCTGCTTGCGCCGGTTCAGCCTCTGCCTTCGACTTTTTCCCTTTCGTTGGCGCTCGAGATTTTTTAGGCGGCGCTTTCGGCTTGCGGGATGGCTTAGCTTTTGAATCTATAGCTTCGACCTCGGGGGTGTCGCCATTGGACTCGAGTGGCGGGTTGCGCGTTTGTTGCTCCTGGATTAATGCTGCTTCGGCGGCGGCGGCTTCGGCTTGCTGCTGTTGAAGCTTCTCTGTGGTTTGTCAGTAATTGTTCCCAATCGGGTCCCTGACTGGATCGCGGGAATTGGTGAGGTATAAAGTCAGCTGCGCACGTACTCTTGTCGGAACTTTTCATGAAAAAGAGCTCCGCGGCTTTCGGACGCTCAACTGCGGGTGGAGTAAACTGATGACCCGGAACGCCTTCTGTGGTTGACCCATCCACAGGGCCATTGACAGAGGCCATGGTACTCAGTCAGACTCCCCTACGGGAGATTTGTAATGACAATGCGGGATGTGGCAGGACGTTGGTTGCGGTTGTATGTTATGGTCGTGGAACACAAATGTTTGCGAGACGTTATTAGAATTGGAGTGCACGGAGGCGGAGTGTGCGGAGTAGGCTTTGGAAGTAGAATTGTCAATCTGTCCTTAGGATGGTTCAGAGGCGGGGTTGAAGGCGGTCACGGTATTGGGGGGGGCGTAGTTAAGTACTCGACCCTGATGGCGGTGTTACTGGAGATGTGCCGTAGAGCTGTTCATTCAAAGGACAAGCTAATCATTAACGTCTTTGACTGTGATGTATAGTAGTGCTATTGAGGATGTATAGATGCTGGCGACTTGGATCGTGCTTTTTTTTACGTGTTTTCGGGAATGGAATAAGTTTCGTTGTTGAGATGTCGTAGAATTCGATGACTATCAAGATGCGTGTTCCTCGGCGTGCCTCCTGTCGCTTCACTTCAGACGACGCGCTACCGTCACGTAACGCGACGAGAAAATAATGCCAAGGCTCCGAGTGATCGGCAATGTTGAAGCTCCTTAGAATAGCTTGCTTGAACTATTGAAACGTTCGCCCGCTCCCGCTGTCCTGCTACACCCCGTACCCCGCATTATCGGCTTCCTAATGTGGTCGGTTGATTGGTACAGCTAATCATAACTTGCATGGTGCCTCCGTTGAGTTTTTCCGTATACTCACTCATAACGAGACAATACTAAGCGATGAGCTTTCTTTTCAGGAGAATCCGAAAGCAAATACAGAGTCTACATACAGAGAGCATTTTGTGCATGAAGATAAAATTCGCGGCTCTTGACGGTTCCGTCTGTGTGCAAGGATCCTCCACTAAGTATTGGCAGGTACCTTTAAGTTCGGTTGCGATCTCATTTCGGCCGCTACGAAACTTTGCAACGAGGAAAACATCTCTCCACGTGGGTTAAATACTGAAGGATTGATTCTAGGAAATAAACTCACTCCGATCAAGCGAACCACTAAATGTAAAGGTCTTTTAATCGCCATGATTGGAGAAACCATAAGTTCTTTTATATTCAAAGTTTCCGATTACGAAGATCCCAGGGCCACGGATATGAGATGGCGATAGAAGGGAGGCTATAGAACATTTACGGCGGCAGAAGTTGTACGCCACGGCTTGACATGTGGGGTTTTGTTCTCGACGGGAGAACATTTTTCTTGCGGGAGCAGATTTTCTTCGGTTTCTTAAATTACCCATATTTAACTCGGGGAACGTGCGTTCTTTGGCTATTGCAATTTCGGATAGATCTGGTTTTTTTTTTGGTTGCTATGGTGGATGCGAGGTCGATGAGCAGAATGATATGATGGAGGTAGGAAAAATGTCTGATGAGGCTTTCATTTACGAATAGAGTGCGCGGGATGGGTATTTGTTCCTGGTTCCTGCGTTTTTTATACCCATAGTCCGGCCGCTGATGCTCTCACCTGCGAGCTCGGTCAGGATAAGCATTGAGGGTTGATGGAATTTTGATGAGGCAGCTGAGTGCAGACAAGGAAGAGTAAGAAGAACTGCAAGGTACAGCAAGTCATATAGGGAAGCTATCATATAGACTGCTCTTTGGGGAAATGACGTACAGTAGGCTAAAACGGAGCAACGGGCGGAGAAGAAGAGACGAGAAGAAGAGGGAAGCTTCCTGGGTGGTGGTATGCACTCGAGTTGATGTAGGATGGTTGAACAGCAGTCTAGGCATTGCAGAGCTCGAGTTTGGAGATCTCAAGGCTGGAGATCTCTCAAGGCGGACTCCTGTGTCATGCTGAATCTCTCATTCCAGGGCGCTGGTTTGTGCCGAATGTAATTGACAGGCGATGAATGCGGGCTGATTGGTGGTCGACGGTACCTTTTATATCGCATGTGGTAGGGGCCGCTCAGCGGGCAGCGGTAATCCATACAGATCGCTAACACCTCCACACCTGGCCGGCTTCAGCAAAGCAAGCCCAGCAGTAGCAGCGCAACCACTACTCCACGAGCAGCAAGCAAGCAAAGCGACACACGCAACTGCGCCTCACCGCCCCGAATCAACCATCCCATACACCTGAACTCCATCAAGACTGACAGCATCGTCAGAAGTCCGAGAGCACCGAACCTCCGCCCCGTCCCAGCTCAACGCTCCCATTTCGCCAAAACTCCCCTCTCTGTCCAACTCGAACGTTATTACACCTCGTCTCCCCAGAAAGAGTCGCCCACCTCCGCCCCCATTCTCCCCACCACCAACCCTCAACCAACCCACATCATTCTTCATCACCAAGCAGCACCTCCTCCGTACCAGCCAGCGCCCATCCGCTCCTGATTCCTGATCGCATATCGTCTTCATCATACACAAGCAGCAGTGCACCTCCATCCACACAGCTCTCCCACACTACGCACACTGCCACCATCCTCGCAGTAGCAGCAAGCAGAACAATATTACCGTGCTCACACACGACATCCTTCGCTTCCCGCCCTACTGCTTCCACCACCCACCCCCCCGCTCGTGTGCAACTCCGCGAACTCCTGCATACCACTGCGACTGAGGCCTCCGATCCCGCCAACCATTTCGTCCGTCGGCCCGTCCGCTGCGACCCTTCCATACATAACCCTCTGCAAAAGTGTATATAGTTGAGGAGTAGCTCCCTACCACCAAACAACTTCTCCACCTGTTGTCGTTGCCGCTATCACTATTTTGGTATTATATAACCGCATATTCCCACAAGCCACATCTGCCGCTGCCTGTTTCTTCTAATCCCATCCGGAAACACCTACCATTGGATAAGTACGACCACAATACCATAGCGAGATAACGGGGATTTCTTCTCCTTTTCAGTCGTCGGTTTCGCTCCCCACCCGCCACTGCCTTCACTACAATCTTCTTCCCCCCGTCAACTATAACCGCCGCCAAAGTGGATTCAAGACTGGATAACCGTCGCCTCTCTCGCTTGTACGACAGCGACAACGACGCTCATTCCATCTTGTCGTGGGACGCTGTGTCAGTGGGTCACAACAGCCATCATTCGAAGGCTTCACCCCCGGGGTCCGCTGGCGCCGGTGCAGGCAGCCACGATAGCTACATTGAACCCCTCCAACCCGTGGCTCTCCATTCACCATTATCGCCCGCGCGAGATTACAGCGACGGGCCCCCTCAGCTGCCCGAGCTGGAACTTGACGATATGATGGGATCACCGAGCTTAAGTGACAGGTTACCTTTGAGATCACCGGATCGGGCAGATTGGAGGGATGACCGGTATGGAAGTCAACAGCCAACACCGACAACATGGGAACATAGATTGGAGGGGGATGGTATGCCGGATGGGATTATCTCGGAGTGGGATACGGAGGGTGTAGCAAGCTGGATGAACTCTTTGGGTTTCGGGAAATACCATGATGCTCTCCTAGGTTAGTGGGATCCGCATATGTTGCATATGACTTGAGGCTGAAGGCTAACTTCGGTGTGGTTACGATCTGCAGATAATGATATTGATGGTGAGGCTCTAATAAGACTAAACCAGGACGAGTTGCGGGAGTTGGGCATCACCAGCGTGGGCCATCGCCTGTCAATATTAAAATACGTCTACAATGTCAAGACTGCGCACGATATTCCGTTCGATCCCGACGACTACATACCTGCGAGTACGTACAGATAAGCTTCATGTTACCTTTTAAAGCTTCATTTACTGTGGGCATTGACTGACATTCAATGGTTATAGCTTGCGATGAAAACGAACAGAACAAGGTCGCTACGCAAGAAGACGTCCAAAGGTTAATTGGAATCGTAAAGAAGAGAGACGCACGGATACTCGAAGCCGAATCGCATATCCAAGCCTTATATGAGGCCATGGCACGGTTACGAAACGACCTACTACCAGTGTGGAGAATGGTTAAGAACAAGAACCAAGAGCTTCCACCATTAAATGGAGAATTCAGCAGTGGACGGGATGACGATTTGAATATGAGGGAAACACAGGAATCAAATACGCCACCAATTAGCTCATCATCACTACTTCAACCCGCACCAATGTCAGGCAAGGGATTATCGAGAAAGTTTTCAATGAAGAAACTCATCCTTGGTACCCCCAAAAACGCATCCCCGACTTATCCTCCAACTATGCATGAGTACCCTGAACAAATCCCAACTAGTGTAAATGGTGGCATGACAATAAGTCAACCTATCCTTCCCCCGCCAATGGACGACATGCGTGGTCACCCTTCACCTACATCACCTGCCGCTCCGCCAATACATCATAACCCATACAATCCCCATGCTTCGCTTGGGCCTTCCTCACGCGGCCGCGATGACAGAAGAGATAACAGAGAAAGACCAGATCGACAAACCCCGCGGACACCACATTATGCAGACGATGAACGAGGTGGAACAAATGGGGGAGGAGGAGGAACAGGAGGTGGAAGTAGTGAGCCCGATATTTTCAAAAGTTTTAGAGTTTCGATGGAGGATCCTTGCAGAAAAGTTTTACCTGCAGCACTTAAACGGTATAATATTCAAGCGGATTGGAGACAATATGCTCTTTATATTGTACATGGAGATCAAGAACGTTGTCTAGGACTTGAAGAAAAACCTTTGATTTTGTTTAAGCAATTGGATAGGGAAGGAAGAAAGCCTATGTTTATGTTAAGGAGAAATGCGGGTGGTGCAGATACAGGTGGTGGTATTCAGGTTCCTGGTGGTGTTCTATAGTTATAGGTGTAAGGGGAGTTTGAGTTTTTTTTTCCACTTCTGCTTTTGATATCTACTCTTCCTTTGTTGATTATGGATTCGGCGCGGAGTTTTTTTTTTTTTTTTTTTTTTTTTTTTTTTATTTATTTCTTGATATGAAAGCTGGGCTTGGGACTCTATGGTTGGGGTCATTTTTTTGGACATCTTTTGGAATTGGATTTTATTTTTTGGGCGGGGGTGGATTGGGTGACCGGCGTGGATTTGAGATTCTTTTTTACTTTTCTTGATGGGGATTCTATTGAGAGTTGTGGAGTGTGGAAACGAAGCCCGGAGCACGGAGCACGCAGCAAGAAAGAAGAAACCGGAGTTATATACCATACCTATACCATACCATACCATACCTTAGTTTATAACATGCATTGAATTGAGAAAGGAGAAAGCCCGATGCATCGATGCAAAATAAGAGAAAAATACCTAGTAGCTAGTATCCAATCAATCCATCCAGGTGTTGTGGTCGTTGTGAACTCGTGCTCCTCGTGCTCCATATCAATACCCTGCAAGTTATGTAGTTCTGTAGCTAGTGGTGAATCGGAAACGCATCTGCACATGCAGCGCACAAAAAGTTTCGGAGTGATATCACCCATGAGGGGTAAATGATGGATGTTGGGGTTTCGTTTTGCAGTAGCGGGTTGCAGGAGGCGGGACGAGGGCATCTCGCTTCGTGAACAGCTGGGCTGGGCTTCTCCTGGGCAAGCTGTAGGAGGCGGGAGCAAAGTGAACGGAACGGATGGTCAACGGTTGGCACAACAGCCTGCTTCTGCTTGTCGCTCTCGACTTCTCGGGTCTTGACTCGGAACTCTCGACACACGCACATCAATTCTACCCGTAGCTGTCGTCCGGACTCTGTCCTATCTCCACAATTTGCTTTCACAGACGAATTGTACTTTACATTGTTGCCTACTCTACCTGGACTCTACCTGGACTCAGCGTAGAGTAACTAGCAACTTGAACTTGCTCTGCTTGCTCTGCTTGCTTGCTCTGCTTGTCTCTACCGCCACAGCAACCCAGCAACCACCTACCCCCCACAGCATCGTTCGTGCTGTTTTGTGTAGCTGTCCCCACCGCTACTGCGTCATTGCTGCAGCTAAACACACAACCCCCCCCGGTACGCAGTCTTTAGCTGGACTGGAGAGTTGTGTTCGTGGACCACCACCGCTTTACCTTACTCCTCACTTACCCACCACCCTTCTGTCGTGCGAAATTCGCTTTGCTGAACACTGTATCTACTGCAAAACTGCCACGTCAAACAGCAGCCAGCAGCAGCAGGAGGAATCGATACTCGATCCTACATACTCGACATCGCCTACATACGCCGTCCCATCTCTTCTCACTGGATTGTAGCTAGGCGTCCATCCCAGGCATCGAACACACACATTCCGAAGCGAATTCCGTTCCGTACCTACCTACATACCTACCAACCGCACCGCACCGCACCACAGGGCAGTTACACTTTGCTGTTAAGCCGCGCCGTTTCTACCACAACAACCGTACGCAATGTCATTATTTGGCGACAGTCCTCCGGGATCTCGAAGCCTATTATTTTCCGGCGAACCCGGCATATTCGGCGACGACGACAATGGTGGGGATAATGGAGCATGGGCTGGGGCAACAAGTCCTACCAGTCGTCTTCATAACAACATTCCGAAACATATCAGGAGCCAAAATTTGGGAGATGTTGTGAAAAGTCTATTGACTGAGGAGAATGCGGAAATTCCTAGAGATTATTATTCGGTCTATGAGAAACTTGTTTCCGAGTTTGGGGATGGCGCGGACGGGAAGGTTGAGGCGAGAGGCGCTACTGATAGAGTTCTAGATGAAGCGGAGGTCTTTGGGGAGGAGAGATCTAAGATTTGGGATGTGGTGGTTGGGAAAAAAGATCTCGTGGGGAGAGGTGAGGTTTGGTGTCTACTTGCTATGACGGGGTTGGTTCAAGAAGGGGAACATGATATTGGGGTGGATTCTGTTGATGTTAGGAGGTCTCGTGAGTTTACCCGATTAGAAAAAGGAAGGGCATCTCATCTGAAGATGTCGATGTAAGGCGGATTGACTAAAGTATTATCGTTACTTTTTGTGTAGATCTACCTGTACCGAGACTAAAGGGGCTTGCGCCGCCTCCGCAACCATATCAACAAAACGGGGACCCGACAACTCCTCCCGCCGAGGATCCGCAATCTCCAAAGAGTCCTACCGCTGATAAGCCTGCTTTTGTATCACGCAACCAACCTTCCACCCCTATTAGTACAGCACCTGTACGCGCACAAAATGCTGCAGCTTTATTTTCATCAAGTGTTGATGATCCTTGGGGAGCACACCAGAGCGCCATAAACAACGCCGTTGTATCATCGTCATCTCAAGCCGCACCCAGCATGTCATCTCCACCACAGCAACATACCGATAACTTTTCCGCCCTCGACGGATCTCTCGATCGTCACACAGAAGAAGACCTCGACGAACATGAACCCGACGACCTTCATGCCGCGCTCCGAAACAACAACGCCGCCCGTACTTCGGTTTCTAGCACCTGGGGAACAGACGCCTTTGGTGGTCAACAAGGATTCGGAACCGATATCTATACCCAAAGTATTCTAGGCAGCGGCTTCAATGATCATCCAGGCCTCGGCGCTCGTCATGGAAGCTTCGGTGGTCTCGGTGGGAACCGTGTAAGCGGTAGCGATCACACGATTCCAAATGGAATTGGTGCATCGGGGATTGAAAGGATTAAGGCTGCGATGAAGGCGCCGGAAGAACATGTTGTTGTGAACATCCTACCTGAGAAGGAGGGAATGTTTATGTTCCAGCATCGCAATTACCAAATCACCTCTGCGCGCCGTGGAAGTAGAGTCGTGCGCAGATACAGCGACTTTGTCTGGTAAGCTCCCAAATTCCCCAGCTCAATGCGCCCAACATACTAAACTCACAAACCCCAGGCTCCTCGACTGTCTCCACAAACGCTACCCCTTCCGCGCCCTCCCCCTGCTACCCCCAAAACGTCTCGCAGGTAAGCCATCTCCCCTTCCCATGCAGCTCCAACTCACTGGTTATCCCCTTTGTACCTAGTTAACGGCCACCACCTAGCCGACACCGCCTTTTTGGAACGTCGTCGACGGGGCCTCCACCGTTTCGTAAACGCTCTTGTCCGCCACCCCACCTTATCCCAGGAACAGTTGGTGATAATGTTCCTCACCGTTCCCACCGAGCTCTCAGTCTGGCGTAAACAAGCCACCTTCTCCGTCGTTGACGAATTTGCCAACCGTTCTCTACCCGCAGATCTAGAAGCCTCACTTCCAAGAGATCTTACGGAAACCTTCGAAACTGTAAGAAGTGGTCTAAGAAAGTCTGCGGAGATCTATATTCAGCTTTGTCAACTGGTTGATAGGTTAGAGAAGCGTCACGAGGGTATTGCGGCGGATTATGGGAGGTTTGCGGGATGTCTAAGTTCCCTGACTGACGCCTCCGAGGCGACTTATGCGGTGGATACGGGCGATATTCCGTTGCTTAATGATGGCCTTTCTGCGGTTGCTAAGAGCCTTAACCAATCCCGGGCTCTGCTGGAAGATGAAGCGAAAGCCTGGGATTGCGGGGTATTGGAGGATCTTAAGAGGCAACGGGATACTTTAGTATCAATGCGGGAATTATTCGAGCGCTACGACCGCCTAGCTGGTAACACTATCCCGGCGTTACAGAAGAGAATCGAGAGCAATAAGAAAAAGTTGGAGGTGTTAAGGAATAAACCACAGGAACTTAAGAAGCCGGGAGAGGTGGAGAAGGTTGAGGAAGCTGTTAAGAGGGATTTGGAGGATATTGAAAAGCAGAGAGTCAGGGGGATTTTGATTAGGGAATGTGTTAGGGATGAACTGGTTTTCTTTCAGGGGAGTCAGTATCATGTTAGTAAGCTCCACCAGGAATGGAGTACGGAGAGGGTTAAGTATGCGGAGCTTCAAGCGGAGGGGTGGAGGGGATTGCAGCAGGAGGTGGAGGGGATGCCGACGGGGGAGTAGGAATCCCCGGGGCGCAGAAGATGGGAGGGGGGCGTGGAGGCTTGGAGGGGGGTGGGCGTGTTGAGGGTGGGCGTGGAGCTGAGTGCGGAACCAACGGTGAAGCCGGTGGTGAAGCCAGTGGTGGAGGCGATGAAGCGCGAGGTGACGAGCAAGGTGACGGGTGCGGTGAAGATGTCAGCCAACATCGAGAAAAAACTACCTCCTCGGCCGTATCAGCAGTTGGATCGTCAATTTTCGGATATCAATACTGGGGCTACAGATACACCTCGCAGTCGTTCAGCCGCTTTACTCGGTACCAGCTCAATTCAGTCTTCATCTCGAGTCACATTACGGGAGCCCCCTTGGCTTCATTCTACATCCACCTCCGCTTTCGAGTCTATGCAGCCTATCACACCATTCAGTACCCTAGAGTTTTCAGCGTTGGAACAAAGTATTTGGGCTATTGATGAGGAGTAGGGTTACTGGGTACAGTACTCTTTTTATGTTGGGATCTTTTCTGTTATATATTGCCAATATTGTGTCACGAATCTTGTCTGTTTATAGTTTTTGTTGTTTTTAATTGCGAGTTTTCTGTTTTCTGTTTTTTTTTTGCCAGCTATGATTTGATGTTGTGTATGAGAATGTCTTGTTTTGTAGTTCAGCGTTTGTTTTTGTTTTTTTTTTTGTAATGAGATTTTACGTAGGATGAATTGAGGAATTGATAGGTTTTGAAAGGAAGTGAAGGAAAGGAAGGAGATTATTTATTCTACTTTCTATCCTATCATCGCTATGGTTGATGCAACTCTTTAACTCTACTCTGTTCACTCTGTTCGCCATGTTCACAACTCTTCAGCTCCACTCCAAGCGACAACCCACAGACCAAGTCGTCGCTTTCTTCGCTCTATGCACAAAGATGGCTCGCAACAGTAGGAATAAATCAAATTTTAGCTTTGATATTGGCTATTACAAAAGGCCGAATATAATAAAGGCGTTGTGTCCGAGTGGTTAAGGAGAGAGATTAGAAATCTCTTACGTTCGCGTGCGCAGGTTCGAGTCCTGTCGACGTCGTCATTCTTTTTTTCCTCCTGTCCCCCAGGTTTGATCATGAAATCTCACGAAGCGACGCTGTGAATGAATATGAAGGGGTGCAAGTGGTGTTGTGATTTGCTTTTTATATTCTCAAAGTCAGGATCTCCTTGCGAATATCATGATAGAAGAAATCCAGCCGCTCTATAGTCCCGTCCCAGTTTACAGGCTACAGCAAAACGTACTGTACCAATACCAAAAGGCCATCGAAATTCGAATATCTCAACCAACAATCAGTCCTTAAACGCCAAATAAATAATGATCACTCTAATAAATAACATCAATATCTCACATTACCACACCAATCCTACATATCCAAATCTCCAATAGTCCCTTCTAACTCCCTTCCAACTTCATAAAAATCCATTGAAAACCCCAAAACATCAGCCTCAATATAAACATATCAACTACCAATCTACCAGTCTACCACTGCACTATGCACTATGCAGTTACAACTTACCCTTTTGCTCTGATTACTTTGCTACGGCTTTGCTACGATGGCTTTGATATGATGGTTTTGGTATGATGGTTTTGCTATGGCTTTTCTACGGCTTTGCTACGATGGCCTTGCTATGGCCTTGCTAAGATTTCTGCGCTTGTCGAGTCTTCCGTCGGTTGGATTTTGGCTTTTGGATTTTGGTTTTTGGGCATAAGAGGAGGTGAGGAGGTGAGGAGATTTGGGTGGTGTTGGATGCTGGTGGGTTCACTCTTTGTTCGCCTATAGCTTTGACAAGCTGTAAATAGCAGTTAATTCGTATCTAGTTCTTTATCAATTATGGTGTTGTTTAAATGATAGCAACATTATAATGTTAATTAGCTGCCCATTGGGTAATCCGAGAATATGGTGTCTACAAAGTTACAAACTGTTTTTTCTCATCCTGAACATGAGGGCTAAAAGAACACCTCGATGTTCTGTAAATCCCACTACTTCCAATATAAGGTTCATGCCCTCTAGAGGCCGCACTGCTGCCCGCTTCGTGCAGGAGTTATCGTTACTATTAAGGCGGAGAAAGGGGAAGTAGGGAGCCACATATGATGCCCGCAAGGGCAGTGGACAGGAAACGGATCGGAGCAGGAGGGGCGGTTTCATACTCAGCAATGAGTGCACAAGTCGCGATAATAAAATTTGATTCAGAACAAAAGAAAAAAAAGCTGCCTGCTTCGTACTTAACAGCCACTGACCGAGCGTGATGCCATCACCGTGACAGCACTCCGCACTAAATTCCCCCCTCCCACCCGTCCAGCTCGCCAGGCCTCCACGTCGATCAACACCATCCATCTCCCACCGTCCATCTCAGAGGTCTCCTGAACGATGTCGGCGGTGGCCGGCGCTGAAAAATCTGCAAGTTCTAAAGGTGGAACAGCTTCAGCGGGAGGCAAAGGGCTGTATTGGTTGGTAAACAAGTTTGGCGGGTGGTAACTTGATAGCTTTCGAGGATTTTGGGTCAGCTCCGACTCAGCTTCCGCGGCTTGTGAACAGCTTTCAAATTTTGGAGGGTAACCCGTAGCTTCATCAGGTAGACACATATGTAGATATTTTTCAGCATGTGTGCCTATGATGGATCGTCACTCCTTCGTTAAGTTGGGGTGGGGTGTTTGTTCTGAAGTATTGATGCCCAGAGGTAATTTCTTGAATCAGTCCCATGCCTACAATAGGGGTAATCAAACTGCGACGGAGGCGGGTTTTAAATAAGGTTTTTTTTTTAAATTTAAAACGTAGCTTAGTAAGAGACTAAGCCAATAGGATAATACCTGAAATTATCTGAAATCCATCCAGTTTGACTGTCCCTCGACGGATAATTAATTAAGCGAATTCAATACCCAACATCCACCCAACCTCCAACTAACCTCCAACCGAGCTCTCCAAACTCACGATGCCCGGCGTCATAAGAGCTTCCTGCCGCAGCAACCAACATTCCAAATTGGCACGTTTTAATTTTTCTCATGGGACGGATACACCTCAAAGACTTATGAGAGTTTTATGGGTTGATGATGGCTGTTGATAAAATTCGCGATGTTGATCGCGTTGTACGGTGTCGCATCATTTTTTTTATACACACCCTTGCTAGTGAGCTGTCACGGGGGTGCTTCTAGGCTGGATGCGGTTTAGCGGGGTGTGGGTTTAGCGTCTTTTTATTTTATTTATTTGAATCCATCTTGTCCATCTCGCTTTTTTTGCGAGATGGATTTGAATTTATTATTCTTGTTGTTTTGCTTTGGAATCCCTGAGTTGTGGTTGGCTGACATTTTACGCTAGCATTTTTATTTAATTCAAAACCCGTCTCCGTCGCAGTTTGATTACCCCTAATGGCGACGACTTACTTGGGGGTGGTTCCAAAAAATGCCAATTCCAGAATGCGTGGCCTACCGAACGCGCCCTAATATTTGTTGTACACCGTTACTCTACATTAGGGTATAAATAATTTCGATGTGAAAAATGAAAAGATTACACTTGGTACGCTAGCTTATTATTCTGTTTTTTAAAATCAGCAGTTTCGCACCTAGAAATGCCAGACTACTCAATCAATCTAACCAATTGCAACTCATTGACTCAAAACAATATGAAGTTTGTTGAATATTTACTACCCTCCGCTCCGAAACCACGCGGTTCGCACATTCGGAGCTCTTTATGAACACCCACCCCACCACCTCGATCGATTCATCTGATTCAATAAACAGATTTCTTACACAGTTAACCTCTGACATCTCTGTTTCCAAAACCAGGCCCCACAAACGACCACACAGAAGTGACAACAAAACATGGCAACACAAAAGAACCAAGCAATTACACATAAATACACATCACAAACAAGCCTTCCGAATACAAGAAAACTTGAAAATCGAAAAAACAATTACAAAAACAAAAACCACGTAAACAAGATAAACAAGATAAATAACGCCACCACCACAAGTGAACAAGCCAATCCAAAGTACAATAGAACAAAAGAGAAAGAGAAAAGAGCCCAGTGGAAGAAAAAAATCAAGAGGAAGTGAAGGGGGAATTTCATATTGCCGTTCAGGGAGACAGAATAGAAGTTGTAAGGTAGGTGCTGAGGTGCTGTGGAGAATTTTGTTGCAAAAGGGACTCCGGAGTCTCGGAAGACCAGATGGAAGAGCTTAGGGTGTTGATGGTCATGGTCCATGGAATTGTTTGCTTAACTCTGAGGAATCGGGAGTACGCTGCGAAGACGTGCATCCATATGCTCAGCCTGTTGCCAGAGGGCTTGAGCCATAAGTCTTGTCGCTGTTTATTAATTAGCCTTAACCCCATCCCTATCCGAAGCCTTATGCCACCACTGTCTCTGGTTTTTTTTTTTTTTTTTTTTTTTTTTTTTTGGGGGGGGGGGGGGGGGGGGGGGGGTAAACTTACAAGGCCAAACCGCGCTCTGTTCCAGAAGATAAGCGCTAACTCTAAGTACGGTTGGACCCAGACCCGAATTCAAGACAAACGGATGATCGGTCCTAGGTTGTTCCATCGAAACCTTCGATTCCGCTGTTCTAAGCATTTCCCAAACCTTAGTCAACAACTTCCTATCTTCAGATTGCAGAGCCATCATTGCAACGATATTATCCAACTCGCAATTCTCAAGGGATATTAAACCCATGTAGGGTGCTACACGATTCTGAACAGTAGCGATCCATTCGGCTAACACTTGTGCACAGTCGAATGTACATAAGGCAGATTGAATGGGAAGCTCCCGACAGAGCTCTTGACTGGCGGCGTAGGAAGTTGTTTTGGTCGTGCATAATGTGTCGGACATTGCTAGTGAATCTGCGGCGTAAAAGGCGGCTTTCCGGAGGTGTTTCTCACGTCTGGAACAGACACCAGAGACGCCGTACATGGGAGTATGTTGGTGTTGATGAGAGAAGGGGTCATTGTACCGGGGGAGATTATCGTCCATCTTAACAGGATGTAGACTAGGGGATGGGGATGTAGATCCTGGGGATGATGCTGGAGAAATAGCATTTGAGAAAGAAGAGTCTGATCGCGCACTAATTGAGGAAGCAGAAGAAATTGGAGTGTTCTGCCCGTTATCCCAACCCTTTGCTAATTCCTCGGCCATTCCTTCATAGTTCCTAGCCCAAAAATATTCCTTTGCTCTACCAAGATCTACAAACAGACGGATGTAGGCAAGGTCTAGTAAGGGAATGCAATCCGCAGATAAAGTTCCTTTATTGTGTGGGTTTGGACGCTCGATGCTGTGGTGTGGGGTAGAATACCATGCTGATTGCCAAGCCTTCAGGCCAGGCTCGATGTGAGCATGCATAGCCTCTGCCTCCGCCGATGTCCAGTGTCGTGCTTGGTTACTTTGGCGTGTTTCCCAGATGTACACATGGAGTGCGCAAATCAAGACAAGGCAACCAAAGGTGCTTGGTATAATTCCAGTCGGGGGGTAGGGAGGCACACCGTTTTGAACGCTTCCATAGTTTTGAAACTGTTGTTGATGCTCGTGATGTGGCCCATATTGTTGATGTTGACCGGCAGATAAGAGACCATTCAAGGCGACCGCAAAGTTGGGGGCGCTCTGAATCGCTGCCGGCTCAGCCCCCTTCGCCATCCATAGGCTGGCATTTGATGCCGTCCAAAATTCCTCGCTGCAAGGTAAATCCAGCCGAATTTCGTTATTGACAAGTTTCGGATCTTGGTTATAAGCCGCAACAAGCAAGCTGGACAAAAAGTGTACTGCAAACAAAGTCCTCTTTCGCTCCTCCGCCAAAATCCAGTTATTCCATTGGACATTTCCATCGGCCTCCATCTTAATCCCTAATCCACACCATCCATCACTTCCCAAACTTCCATTCACAGAAGACAAATCCAAGTCAGCCATCTGAATATCCGCGTCCATATGGCTATATGCATTTCCAGTTGGTATTGCAGTTGGCCTTGTTAGTCCAGCAGATCTTGCAAGTTGGACTAGAGTTGAAACTTGGTTTTGTGCCGCCTCCCCAGCAACCCGATCCCCACATTGTAATCCAAATATGACGTTTAATAGCATTGCCTGAACAAGCCAAACGGGGTTTTCGGTTCCATTATTATTATGATGCATTCCTCCTGTAGCTGCACTGACTGCCGCCTTGCGCCTTTCCTCAATAAAGATATCCACCATTGTTTTTGCTGCCTCAAATAATTCTCCAGCCGCCTGCTGCTCAAATTCGTACAAAGCTCCAACAGCAGCCATGGATAAGACAAGGTACTCTCGTCCATTAGAAGTTGGTGATGGATCGAATCGTAAAGTCGGAAGGTGCATAAACGGCAAGTGCGGATGGAAGAATTTGATATATGCATCGACGTATCGTTGTAGGTCCTTTGTATGAGGCAGATTGATCCCTTGCTTCGGATAGTTGCCACCCAACACCTGCGTACTAATTGACTGCCTTCTCAGATGACCACCCGCTCCAAAACCCGAGCTTTGTACTAGTGCTGTCGCTAAAGCAGCTCGTGTAGCATCAGTTACTGACTCGGCTTGTTCGGAAAGAGAGTGAGGCCTGCCGCCTCCGATGGAAAGGATTGGGCCCGGAGTAGATGAGTCAGACGGTGTGTGCCTGGAATTGAATAGTCGGTGCATCGCAGAAGGCTCGATCGACAACGGATCTGCTTTAAGATACGTCATCAGATATCTACACGAGAAGATTCTAATGATAATAGTATGGGATGGTACCAGGCGGTGGGGTATCATTGAAATTTGGAGTTCTAAAATCAGTAAACGGAATATTGGCATTATTGTTCATGTGGTGCTGTGTCGGCCACATGGGCTCGGCTAGTTGCACAAGCTCGCTGATTGCACCTCCTGAGGCCGTGCTAAAAGCGCTGGGCGATGACTGTTCAACAGGCTCTCCAATACCAGTGAACCCATTGAACATATTCATCCATTCGAAATCCTCCTCGGCGTCATCAGCGGTATAATACGTAGAGTCAACGCCAGAATAAGGACCGAATGGAGAAGTAGGAGACCCGAGAGGCTGTTGCAGAGGAGACATATTGAAGTGCAACGCTGCAGGATTAACGGTATTACCAAACAGAAATCCCTCAAGATCGTCAAAAGTCGTAGGACTCAACATGTCGGCAGAGCGGGGCATCATTCCACCTAGATCTAATGAGGAAATTGAGGTATCAATCTTTGGCAGGCTGCGATATCACTTCGTAAGCTCAAGGAGTACATAATCGTCATAATTCATTAAAACCTACTTGGAATCCCCATGGTGACTTGCGGAACTGAAACCTCCAACACCCATGTTTGCAACTCCCGGGCCTCTAGTAGAACCGCCCTTCCCAACTTGACTCAACCCCACACTTCCCGAATTCGCAATCATGCCCAATGTAGAAGAGTCGATATGAGCAATTGTATTTGCTCTTGGTCGAGCCCTCAATGTTGCAGCACCTCCATCGCCGTTGCTCACTGGAGTAGTGATGGCACTGGACATGGAGTTCTTTCGGACTCTCCCGGTAGCCGTGGTGCTTACAGAACTGGTGCTCTCTCTACGAGAACCGGCTCTTGGGCGGCTAGGAGTAGCAGTCATGTGTAACTTTTGCTGGTGACGCAACAGCAAGTCTCGTCTTGCGAAACATCTGGTGCACTCGGGGCATTCGAAAGGTTTTTCTTTCGTGTGCGACCTCTCGTGACGCTTCAGATGCTCTAATCGTGCAAACGACCGCTGGCATGTCTGGCAGACGTGTGGTCTTGGTTTGTCCGTCTTCGGCGGTACCTGAGGCCTGGCATCGCCAGGTGATTGCGCTCCAGCTAAATCCACTATTAGCTTTATCTCCAACCAATGATATGATTGTCTTATGTGAGCCAGTGAAAGGACATAGGTATCCAGAAAATATGGTGTACGACACAGTGGCGGTGGAGCAAAGCCTCGCTCCTGGGTAGATATGACTGCCATCGATGGGGAGATGCATGAGAATAGTACGTACAACTTGTGCCCGGGGCTTGGGGGTTGTTCGTTGCTGACATCTGAGCCGACTCAAGAACAATCGGTGATTGAGCACCGGTGTTTTCGGTAACCATTTTTGCCGTAGTGATGAATTGATACTACGGATACGGCTGACCAGAAACAAAGTCAAATAGACGGTTTGGGTCGATTATGATATCGGCTAGATGACGTCGAGAGCTTTGCTGATGGAATCCGAGCACACAAAGTGTACTTGGGCGACGTTCGAGGAAAGAATGCGAGTCGCGGATTTGTAGTGGTAGACTTTACACAACCTAAGATGACAAAGGGTATCTCAATACATGCGCATGCAAACTGTAACAATAACCGAGTCGTAAATCGTAGGGCTATCGTTTCTAGAAGGAGAAGATATCGCCGTTAGCACATATTGCCTTTGCCAGTTGTCACCGCTGAGTCTGGTGAGTATGCGAACAAACCTATACAACTCTAGGAACAGAATCATGCCAATCCGGTATTTGAGGCGGCAAAAGGGGGACAGAGGGAAAAGATAGACAGGCAACTCACAAAAGTCAAGAAACAGATTGTAAAACTCTTCAAGTTGTGGGAGGCAAAAAGAAGTAACCAGGGTCCAGGATTGCACCGACGTGTTCAACCGTCCAGTTACTCTACGAAGAGGGAGAAGGTTATTCGCCTAAAACCGCTGAAGATCAGCCCCGTTTGGTGATCCCGGAGGATGACAAGACCGGAGGTAGAAGTGGCGGCGGCGAGTGGGCTCAAGGGGCCGGCAAGCTGTACAATAGCTTGAGTGTAGGGTGTGAAATTGCAAGATGAGACGACCGCTGACGGTGTTTGCCGAGTTATGAACCAAACAGAATTGCTCTGAGCGGAACGAGTGAAATGAGACAGTGTGCGTACGAGTCTTTCGCTGCTCGGCCTGTTGCGTGGTTCTCGACGGTCCTCTGTTGGTTCTCGAAGATGAGGGGTTGGTGGGGGTGAAGTAATTGTATAGTCAGCCAGCAATGGTACACGCAATTGTGATCGTAGTGACGAGTAGAGCGGCTGTGCCGGTGGATATCTGCTATTATTCTTCTGACTCGGCCGTGGCAAGTGCAGAGCAGATGTACTTTCGTCGGGGCGCTTCTGGAGGCAGCAACGCTTCTGTTCTGCTGTAACTTCGCGGGCGGCAAGCTTGTGATTCAGTGAACCCTCACGCTTGGTGCTTCAGACAGGAAAGAGAGCGAGAGACTTTCTCGAGGGTAGCGCAATGTAAGTATGGTTGCTCCTGCAGCGGGCAGGATGGGTGGGTTGTGGGGATGTGCTTGGGGATGTGCTGGGGGATGTGTGTGTATGGATGTAGACTATGGCATGTAGGTGTGGATGTAGTACTCTACTGCGATGTATCTAGTGCAACTATTTCACGTACTCGTATGTAGCGGGTGGTTGGTCCAGTGCTGGAGGGATGCGCGCATCTGGTCTGCTGTGCTCGCTCTGCTTTCTTCCCGACAGGAGAAGAGCGGATCGAGAAGAGCGGATCGAGAAGAGCGGATCCAGAAGAGCACGATGATTCAAGCAAGGCCGCCGCCTCTTTGGAGTGCAACGGGAAGGTTCTGCCTACCCGGAGCTTAGTGCGAGGGTGCGATGATGGCGATGATGTTGCTTCTCTGCTGTACTAGACATCTACCATCGTCTATAGCCTGTTTCCCGTGTAGTAGATGCCATCTAGAGTCTCTGTTTCTCCTGTGCGATTGATTCCATCTTGGGAGTGGACTTTGTCTGCCCGCGTGGGGAGTCTGCCAGCTCCGTGTGCTTGATGTCATTGCCTGCCCTGTGCTGCGGCTGACGAACAACAAAATCTGTGTGTGTGTGTGACTAGAGTCCAACCGGAAGTTTGCCGGTGTGTTCACGTTCGTCAAGCCTGGGTTCTGGAGGGAAAGCGAGAAAGCAGGGTCTGGCAACCGGCGTGTCATATTCGTCTTTCACAGTGCTCACTGCCACCTACATAGAAAAGATGAGCGGCAGCATGAACTTCAAGATACTTTTTTCAAATTGCTGGTTTGGTTGGCAGTTGTTCTCGCAGATGTTGCTCTCTTTCTCTGTGTAACCTGCGGTACACTGTCCAATTGAGAAGGCACCTTGTCAGAAAACACCTCAGTTTGTTCTTTGCACGTCTTTCTGCTTCTGTTTCGTGATGCATGTCATTTGTTTCGGACAGCGCGCGATGACAGATGGCTGGTGAGCTGGGCGAGCGGTGAGTGGCTCGGAGTCCGCAACGGCCAGTGGAATGACACTTCTGCTGTCAGGTCGTCTGCTAGTGTTACACCGGTTAGTTGGGCGGGTACGGGTGTTATCTGGTCCGCCGAGATCCTGCAATTTGAAGTGTGACTGTCAGTCATCTGTGGCAAGGGCAGAGCGGAGACGAACAAAACGAATAAGCGAAGACCCTGGTGGCGATGAGTAATGCAGCCCGAAATGTCAACGTATCTCTTCGTCGACACTCGGCGATCTCAAGCACCAAACCACCAGACAGTGGGCTTTGGATGGCACCATATTTACAATTCAAATAAACTGTGGGTCCAGCGGCTGTGTGCTGCACGAATGCCCGGACGTGCATAGCAAGCATCATACACACGCGCGGAGGAGCAGTATGGTGTGGCCTGTGATTGGCGGGCGGGTTGGATGATTTCTATATACATGTGCGCAAACTAGGAACTATATCTGTGCATGACAGGGCCGAGTGGCCGCATGGGCCGAAACGAAAGGAACTGAGAATCCCTTGAAGCTGAAGACAGAAGATGTGACAAAGACCGTCAAAGACCGATAAACATCGTCTGCGTTAATCACCATCTTCTAATCTTCATCTTCTGTGGCGAGTCATAGTAGAGTGGGCCACTTCTCGCATCCGCAGCCGCAGCCCGATGCCATCACCACCATCCAAGCAGCCTTCCGGGTGGACGTCGGTGAAACCTCAACGGCATATCACCGTCGCTTTAGGTACATACCAGGCAACAGCAGCTACCAGCCTCAAATTTAGCTTCGATCATAACACCATAGCTGCAACGTGCATGCGACGGAAGCCAGATACAGCCTGGTACATGGCCCATGGATACATGATACTCTACATAGATATGATAGACAAGAAGCTCGCGTAGTCCGTTCGTGTAGTTTCATCTGAACTTTCAACCACAGAAGGCCTGGGAAGGGGGAGGCAAACATTCCAATCAAATCTGAATCCTTTAAACTATAAACCCCGCCACTGATGGACGTGTCATCGTAAAACAAACGCACATTGTACGTGTACACAGTCGAAGAGCGAACTTGATCTTAAGAATAATCAGAATCGTAAAATTTGTGATGTAGATAGCATGATATAGTAACTCCGCCAGCGCTTGCCTTGCTCTGCTACTACCAAAGGGGACAAAGGCTGGCCGCTCTCTCGACGCCTCAACCTCAACTGCATCACCCAAACAGGCTGAAGAAAGTAGTCTAAAGTTAGCCCAAGGCCTAAGTCCGGAGATCCTCCGACAGGCCATCATCAGTTCCTATCACGCATGACCCCAGATTTCCGGACCGCATTATGTAGATACATATCTACATAGGTCTCACATTTTTTGTTCACCGACCAGTCCATGTAGATGTGTAGATTGTTGAGACTCAAGGCGTATATAGTTGAAGCGTAGCAATAAAGCAGCGCACAGAAATGTATTGGATGTCTCTAATTTTCCAATCAAGTCTCAATTGGCAGTACGCTACATCGCTACAGAAAACATACATCTAGAGTATCGGTATGTAACCCTTTACTTAAATATGGAAGTTATGTAGAGCACCGAGATCCTGATCCGCAGAACTTTATCTGACTTGGCAAAGGTAGGAGGCATACACCAACGCCCAGCCATGTGCATGGACTATTAGGCTATCGCTATCTAATCTAGAGGCTAGAGTTTTTTTCACGCCACTAGCTCAGCCCAGGGAGCCCGAGGAGCCCAGGAAGACTCGGCTCGCCGATAGGCCGTCGATACCGATAACTAGCCGGCGCGAAAGAGGAGCAAGAAAGCCATCGTCGTCATTTTTTGAGGCGGTTGACGAGGTGATGTGTGCATACGATGAAACAACATAGGGTTTATGTGCCTGTATGTACAAAATAAATTTAGTCTGTGTGGCGGCGATAGATTTGCGGCGATAACTTTTTCACGGAACTGAAGAGCTGAAGATGTGATACAGCTACCGGCTCACGGGAAAAAATACTGCGTCAGTCATGAGTGATCTCCGTTCCACTACCTACAGCCTTGTGCTGCCAACACCTGCAAATATAGACGAGTAACTTGCAAACTGCAAGGCCACCAGGATGGTTGGTAGGGAATCATATGGGAGATCTATATGTTCTATGCTGCAGATAAAATGGCAATTTTTAATCACGAACTTTTGCTTCGTGAGGATATTCAGGGGAATTTTTGTGGTGGGAAATTAAGGTTTAAAAAAATCAGAGAGGCTCATAGCCTAGTTTACTCTTTTTAGGACATATGTAGACTGTATTTATTCCTATATTTAATTCTAGCATCCATTGGATTCCTTAGTGAACATGAATTTACTAGGCTGCGACTGTAGATCCGAAATAATCATCGGAAAGTTTAGAAAGTCACACGTCTTGATGCGCTGGCAATTTGTACGACTGATAAATTACGAGTCGGTCGTGGTTTTGCAGAGCCCTAGTTAGCTATAGTGTGTATTACGAAACTTTTGCAAAACATTTTTCGAAGCACTATGTAACACAGCTCAATGGTACATACGTTGTTGGGTCGAAGATCGTCATCACAGACCGCCTTCCAGAACTCTGCATCTGTTCCCTCATCATCTAAATCATCCCGTTACCAGAGTATCAGAGTATCAAGCTAACCAGTCGCCGTGATCCTACAGAAAACTCTATTATCTGTACTTTCCATCTCTATCTAGATCGCACTATGGTACTCTACGTAAAATCCTCCAGCAAATAAACAATTGTGAGATCCCAACCATAAACACAATTGATGATGAGCTTGCGCAGCGGTGCAGAAGTGTTTGGCGGGCGTCGAAGGTCATGTGGACGAAGGTGAAGGTACACTTTTACCGATAAGGTAACTGCGGTAGACCCGCATGTACGCGACTTTACCCAGCGAACCAAGGCAAGGAACTAGTCTAGCCACGATGATGTATCCCAACCAATATGTACAGACCAAACAGCATCAACAGGTATTGCACGGTCACAAGGCGCCATATATATACATATTTCACTCTGTTTGCTTGGCTTCTTAGTGAACTGGGGAATGAGGAACTCAAGTGGCTGTTGAACGAAATACTCGAAAACCACAAATCCAAGCTCGCAAGCTCAAAAGCACCAAAGAGATGTTTCTACTACTCTAAGTACATGGACCCAAGTACATAATTACATACATACATGCAAGTGCCATACATCCTGCAGCTCTCTCTAGGCCGCTGCCTAATATGTACCAGGCCCGCTCGACCTACCTTCTTAATCCACATCCCTATCCCGAATAAATCGCGCAGGATGTATCTAGAGTAGAGCAAAGAGACCTAAAGAGATCAACAAATCTCGAGTGCCTAAAATAAGATCCGCTGGCACGGGGCTTCGGAAGGCCGCGGCGTGCGGGTAGGCAACGCAACGAGTGGAACGTGGATCATGAGTGTAGCCCGGGGGTGGCCTGAAGCGATGTCGAAGCGACGGCGGTGAAGGAAGATCGGATTAGATCAACAAGGCTGGTCCGGCTGGTGTGTGTGTGGGACATCTAATAGGCGGTGGAGCAGCCATCTACTTGTCAGGTGTCTCTAGAGTGCGGTGGAGCCGGGGTCGGGGGTCGGGATAGAGCATGTAGAGTATGTAGTCCGCCGCAGCCCGGACGGCCGCCGCTACCGCCTGCCCTCGCTCCCTGGCAAGCTCGTGGTGTGTATCCTGCCTCCCTTCGCCTTCGCTGTATGGACGCCCTGCATACCCTCTGTCTAGAGTACTAACCCGCTAGGAATGCTATACCAAGGATCATTATGAAGGGTTAGGATGAATTAGGAATGCATCTGGATGATCAAAGAAAACGAAGTTCACAAGTGACATCACTATGGACTGATTGGTGTTCTGGCCGCGTGGTGTGGGTGGATTTTTATAGGCGAAGACTGAAGATTGATTTTTCTAGCGACGCCCCAGTCGGATATACGAGTAGAGGACTGATTATTGACGTTGTTTTGACTGCTCTCTGAACAAATTCCTAAAGGCTACTTAATACCGTTGCATTAATACATACTCTATGCGCATACTCTAATATTTACACATGTGTTCTCCATCCGGTCTGCGCCAGGCCTACCAACTACAGTAATCCAACTGCTGTGGGTAGTTATCGACTGTTTATCGGACCCTGAATATGTATTGCCCCGCAGTCCACTAGGGCGGGCCCCACCATCCATTATAATTGAGCCATGCACTGGATACTCTAGAGTACTTAAATTTCGATTTCAGGCCATAGGATTGATAAGATTGGTTTAAATCATTCGGTGGTAGAAAATCTAGATCTCTTGCCATAAACTTTCCATGAAGTTTCCTCTAGAGTTCGATCTTCGGCTCTACTCGAGTACTATCGCGTACTCTACATACCTAACGCAAGAAAATGAGTTTAAATGCGGGTTGGATAGCGAGTGACATTACGACTCCGAGTCACGATGGAGCTATGATTACTCTATATAGCTGCTAGATTGCATAGCTCACTTGCCCTGCGCTGTGCTGTGGATCGATCGAGAATGTCAATACATAGTAGCATGTAGAGTAGAGTATCTGCATAACGAGGAAGCCATATAGAGAGAGTACGTTCTGCACATCGACATCATCAATGTGTGACCCTTAAGCTGCTTAGAGTAGATCCACCACGTTCTTTCCTCTTGTATATAATTATAGGCTCATATATATTCAGCTGCTGTCAGACTGATATCTATTGCGGGCTGTTTCAATATTTTACTAGGGCTTCGCAACTCGCTTCGAACTGGTGGGGCGACTAGAGATGGTGGGGTCCAGGCCCAGGTGTCATTCGCATTTTTTGTGGTGATACAAACGTTTGACGTGTCCTGCGTTCCAGTGAGCCTAGAAACGGCTGCGGAGGGTTAAAATCTCCAAGGCAAGACGCAGGCTGATATCATACCCGCTCTTTGGTACATATCAGTGGAAAATTTTGCAACGCAGGCATGCATCAGTTATCATGCACGGAACTGAGGACTGGATTCCTTATTTTGTTTTTCCTGGGACTGTTTTATCACTCTTGGCTTGCGGGTGCCGACACTACTCCAGCGGTCCGAAAAAATAGTGCGTTATCGGGTTTGAATATTCGAGTGATATTTACGAATGAAGTGAATGAAACTCTACTACCGCTTCTAGATACTCGAACACAAGGAAAGATCACTAGGATGTCTTTTGCTGGGTCCCAATGCACAAGGTAAGGGTTATTAAAACCTTCAACACCCCGGGAAATGACAGGCTACTGTCTAGGCGGCTGTCGCGGCTCCTGTTGCAAGCCCAAAGGGAAGGGCGTATTAAACCTTTGGTTACGGCATAAAAAGCGTGACGTCTACTGTACATCGTCTTAATAAAGCACAGTTAAGGATTTTAACCTTAATTCATAGGTGATTCTTGAAGGCCTCACAACAGTCGGCTATGGAACACAAAGTTCGACTCGTCCCCCGAACAGAGTATGTATATATATCACTCAAAAAATCAATATACCATTAGATACTACTGATCTGCAAACATCTGATACCACCCAACCGCGAATTAGGGCTTTTAAGACGGGCGTCTATCCATGATTGAACGGTTAGAAATATACCACAATTATCGAAGGAACGTGGTATCAGAATTTTGCAGGTTAGCAATACTTGCGTCAACAAACTTCATGATTACATACAAACCCAGGTACATAATTTTCGACATTGCTAGATGTCGGATGTAAGGCCTAGTACCAGCTCATACAAAATATAAAAATAACACGGAAAAAATAGCTAACATCAATCCCACAGCTGAAGAATTATGCCAAAATTTAGCGCTATTAAGATAATTTTTCTATGCTATCCATATCTTCCAAGCTATAAATTCTTATTACCACCTGCCCGCATAGCATTTTCCATTTTCATTTACCCCCGAAAGGCAGATCAAACCTCCTTCTCATCAATCACTCGATCCAGCTCAGGCGACTTACTGCCGGACCGGCTTGGGGGCACTGTGCCGTTACTCTCAGGTGGCAATTCACTGTCCTTCGTCGTCCCAACCCGTGTCTTCCACGCCGGGACATGCTCTGCAAACATACTCTCCACCTCTTCAAGAGTTTTTCCGGCCGTCTCCGGGAATGCCAGGAATACATGTATTGACATAGCCAAGCAAAAGACGCCAAAAATAATATACACCTTCCATTGGATATTTTGGAATGCTGGAGGGACAAAGTATCCAAGAGCAAAGTTGAACAACTGTCTGATAATTAGCGGCTTCTATGAAGTCAAAGAACCTTTACATACCCAGTTGCAAGAAACCGCAAAAGAAACAGCTTTGCTTCTATGACGCTGAGAAAATAGCTCCGGTGGATAAACCCAACTGGCAGGACCCCAGGTACATGCGAAGGAGGCGACAAAAAGATAAGAGCTAGCAATAAGTGCTTTACTTGCTGGACCATGGACGATCCAACTTGCCGCAGGGATACCATCGATACCGCCAGGAGGTGCCGGGTTACCATGAGTGGCCATCAGCCCAGCATTGGCGAAAAGCCATGTTGCCATAAGGAGTGATCCGGCAAGAAATGTTCTGCGGCGGCCGGCTTTGTCGAGGAAGTACAAGGCGGGAATTGTCATGACAACATTGATGACATATTGAATTGAAGAGGAAACAAGAACAGTGGATCCTGTTAGTCCGGCCATTTTGAAAATGTACTGCAACGTCTCTATCAGTAAACTCCATCAAATTACCACGGAATACTCTTTCTTACAGTGACGTAGTACATCATCACATTCACACCCGTCAATTGTGACCAGACCTGGGTGGAAATAGCAATGTGCGTACGATAAAGAATTGGTCCCTTGAATATCTCCCAGATTGTCGCATCCGCATTCTGTTTTTCTAACTCCACCATAATTCGGATTTCCGACATTTCCTGTCGCACATAAGGGTGTTCCTTATCACCACCACCATGAAGTAAGGCCAGAACGTCTTCAGCCTCCTGCCATCTCCCTTTACGGGCAAGCCAGCGAGGCGATCGGGGGATAAACATGCACCCAATGAGTAACGATGTTGCTGGGAGCATTTGAACACCCCATGGAATACGGAAAGATGCCGTGCTTTTGATGTAACTACATCCGAAGGAGATATAAAACATAATCATGATACCCCATGTAATGCTATTTATCAATTAGCTCTGGATATCGATACCAGCTGAGGTAACTCACGCCCATTGTTGACATCCGACTAGTCGACCCCGAATATCGGAACGCGCAACCTCTGAAACGTATACGGGGACCTGAGCGCTGCATATACCGACAGCCAATCCTGAAGAAATTTTAACACATGCTAGAGGTAACATTGTCACTTTAATACTCTACATACCATTGACTAAACGTCCAAGGATTAGCATTGCGATGTTTTGAGAGGCACAAGACAAGGTGCATCCAATAAGCCTGTAGATATTCCGAATTCAATGATTAGAAAAAGGCTTGTAAAAGCGATAAAACTTAGGGTACCCACCAGATACAAGCTCCAATCTGTATCGAAAATTTTCTTCCCATTGCATCAGATAAAAAGCCGGACGCAATGGAGCCTAGAAAAGCGCCTCCAGGCATTGCTGAAGTAATCCCTCCTTGAACAGTAGATGAAATGGAACCACCAAAGAAGTACTCTCGATACTGATCAGTGCCTATTACTGCTGACATAGCTGCAATGTCGAATCCAAATAGGGCACCTTCATGACTTTTTAGTAACTATCCATACATTCGAGAGAAGAATCAAAGCTTACCGCCTATTACGGCAATGCCCGTGATGAAATAAAAGTTGCTGATGACGTACATCGTCGGAGTAGGTCGACGTTTCCCAGAGATATTCGCGTCGACGACTGGACTGAGGATTCCACAACTCGTGTCGGAGCCTTATCACCGGGGGTGTCGGCGAACTAAGTAGTGATCAAACTCTCCGGACAGAAAAATGAAACCTCGTCGATCCACCCTTGAAAAAAATTATCTCTCGTATCAATTGCCTCAACGTAATTATTATTTCACTGCGTTTCTACATGACCTTATGTGGTAGCTCAAAGACGATACTTTTAGCACACCTTGACTCAAGGCCCCACTGTCAAATGGCGTTGTTTCATCGTCTGACATCTCTTTCCGGATGTGTGCGCACCTGAACAAAAGAGGATCTAAGTGAGCCGCAGAATAAGGTTTCCGTGATCAGCACTGGGTTTATAAGGTGAACCTAAGGAACCCAGGGGGAGCGAGGGGAAACAAACGGACCCTCGCTTACCGGAAGAAGCAATCTATGCGCGAGTGAGTTCAAACCACTAGTGAGCGCCGGCGGTACCGGCCGGCAGAACGCGGTAAAATTTGCTACGGCAAAGCACGCTCGGTAAAGGGAAAATTGAAACTAAAAATCACATATGTATCCAACAACGTAACCATTTGTTGACCACCAGATATTGAAATAAAACTACATATAGGAGAATACTACATGCTTTATGCCTTTGGTATAGGTGCTCGGAGCACTAACGGCTAGTCTAATTTAGTCTCTTGTGTCTGGTAAATCAATATATTCTTTAGCAAAACATTCCTGCCGATAAGATTCTTTCAATATGCTTGAACGAGACATCTCACAAAAACCGAAGCACCCCCATTTCAATGACCTCGCTAAGTCAAGTCAGCATGCATGAGTGTACCCGTAGAAGTACATGCAGTTCTTGAGAAAGGCATCAAAACGTTGTAGTTATACCTTTCCATCACTGTACCATCACTGAAGCGGCAATATTTTGCGTCGAAAAAGAAATTTTTGAGTTTTTGAAAATTGTAGCATGCAATGGAGCCTACAAAACTTCAGGTAGTAAGGGTACTTATTACGAAACTCGTTAAGGACGCCAATCATGACAATGAAATAGATCGCCCCGAGGATTTCATTTCTTCGGTCTTATGGATTGTATTTACATGATCACCTAGCTGAACCTAGATAGATATTTCAGTAACTTGGATAATACCCCATCTAGCTACTCATGTGCCTTGCATCCTACCAGTTAAGCAATAATGGATGTCTAAAACTGATGGCAATAAATAAACTAGAATGTGGGGACTTCAGGTTTCAAATACCGCATTCAGCGGAAGGTTTGCAACGTATGCTGAACAGGTTCTCCAGATTATTGTATCGACTTACACAACTGAAAGACTAATTACTGATACTATGTAGCTATTTCTGGAGATCGGAGAATTTTTCTTGGAGATTAATGACGTGGTGGAACCGTACTACATACACACGACATCGTGTCAATGATATAGGTAGTGTTACATGTACAACGAGGCAAGCTACGACCGCGGGGTTCTCGGATATCTTTTGTCAACGTTTTAAAACCAATTACCGATTGCATCAACGCAAGATTAGGATTCACTGATTATTTCTTCCAACACCCTCCACACAGATCTGAACAACAGTTATTCTGACCCTACCTGGGCCCAAAACCAAGCAAAAATATGACGACGTCGACAGGACTCGAACCTGCGCACGCGAACGTAAGAGATTTCTAATCTCTCTCCTTAACCACTCGGACACAACGCCTAATTATGCTTGACACCTTATTTTAGCTAGTATAAAAACAAATTATTTTTAAGAATTGCGAAAGATAAATAATTAGTGATATTTCATGAGTTTCAGCCACTATGTCTTGCTCGATGGCCCCAGGTGCAAAAATCCTGCAAAATCCTGAAACTCCGCCTCGATGTTTCCTAATCTCCAGCTTGGAAAGTTTAATTCGAGTCTGTAACCATAGACATTCACACCACACCTTGCTGGGTCATTTCCCACGTGATCGCTTACTAACAGGACCCAAAGGACACCTCTAAGCTCCAGGGTGCTAGGTATGCGCTGCTACACAACCATCGCAGTAGCCTCCCATCAGCTCTAACTACATACCCTACGAATACAACACTCGTTTCCTGCGACACCCCGAAATCGCAACTTAGCACCTGATCAAAATCCAATACGATGGTATGAACCTCGAGATGCAATGGCTTCTGAAGCTGCCACTGCTTCAGTCCCTCTACACGGAGAAGCAGTCGGAACGAGGGGCATGGAACAGACACCGGCATCTTGCTAACACCTCCGGTCATGTAGGTCGTTCTTGCCGCTTCGATCGTACACCGTGAGGGACGGATAGTCCTCTCTAGACTATTCAGAGAGTACGTTTCTACTACATAGCTATAACACAACAGAGCATTAACGAAGCTCCCCACAGAATGCCCCGGTCACGAATCGAAGGACTTCTCGCGGCCTTTCCCCGCCTTGTCGACTCCGGAACTCAACACACCACCATCGAAACCGAGGACGTACGATACGTATACCAGCCCTTGGTAACCACTCACCCTTCCATCCCACCTTGTCCCCCGTCGCCCCCACTAACCCCACCAGGACGAGCTCTACATAGTCCTCATCACCAACCGCGCGTCTAACATCCTCCAAGACATCGACTCCCTTCACCTGTTTAGTCAAATCGTCAGTTCCATCTGCAAATCCAATGAAGAACGCGACATCTCCCGTCACAGCTTCGAGTTGCTGAGTGCATTCGACGAAGTAATGGCACTTGGATACCGAGAGAACCTTTCTTTGCAACAGATCCATACTTTCCTTGAGATGCGTTCCCACCAGGCTCAGGTCTACGAGTTGCTTGAGCAGGAGAAGAGGAAGGCTGCTGAGGCTGCTGCTATTGATGCGGCGAAGAGGATTGGCGCCCAGAAGTTGGCAGAGGCACAGGCGGCTAGAGCGGCGATGGGGGGTGGAGGTGGTATGGGGGGTATGGGGGGTATAGGAGGCGGAATGGGTATGGGTGGTGGTATGGGTATGGGTGGTGGATCTGGTATGGGGGGAATGGGAATGGGTGCGGGATTCGGAGGTCAGAGATCTGGCTCAAATGTCGATATGGGTCCAGGTGGTGTACAGGCTATTCAGAGCTCGCCGTTTGAGGAGAGCAGACAAGCTGCCGCCCCGAAACCGAAGAGGGGTATGCAGCTTGGACCAAGGAAGAAGGAGAGGCAGGAAGAGAGGAAGTTGTTGGATGAGGAGGATGATGATGAGTAGGGCGGTGACGAGTGAGCCAATGGGGAGTACGAGATGCTTTATTACTTGAGAATGAGATGTAAACGGATCGGAAAAGATGTTGCTTCGTGCGTAATGATTAGCATAGCTATACTTGGTGGGTATAATAGATGGGGTTTCCGGTATTACCTGAGCACTGTGGCAGCCTTGTGTGTGGAACCTTTACGACGGTTATTGTGAAGCATCCCGATTCACGTGTAACTCTGGGAGAACTTTGATCGCCGATAAGCTTGCAGTAGCTGCGTTGCTTGGGCTTCAACAGAAGGGTTGAATTAGGTGACATGGTATGAAGCTGAAGTTGAAATCGAAGCTCGCTTTGGCTCCGATAGTTCCCATTTTTGATTCAGTGCCTTGGGAATCTACATTAGTGGACAAGGTTGGCCCTCTCTAATAACTTGATTTTATTGTAGTGATCTAGGAGACAGCCGACAAACTTAAATGATTGATAGAGAAGATTGGTCTGATCTGGCAGATTTCACAAACATAATTGGATTGAAAATTGACTTTTGTTTCTGTTGATCCAGCGCAAGACAGGAAGGAGAAAAATGAAAGTGAGTTAAGTATTATGATCGATATTGTAAACACTACATTGAGAAAACCAGATAGTGAGTGATTCTACACTGTAATTAAGCCAATGACATCTGGTAAAGTTAAGAAGGTTTACAGTCCAAACGCTGAAGGACTCAGAAGAGTTTGGGGTAAGTTCGAATGACAGCATAAATCCTTCGAAAGGGCCAGACGTCCAGGAATTGGAATAACGATTCCTTATTGAGAAATTTTAGTGCAGAGCTCAGAGCTAGGAATGTTAAAATTCGCAATTGAGAGACGTTTCGATCTGAATACAGCTACCAGAGGAAGCCGAAAGGAGATGGGTGTCAAGGCCCACAGGACCCGGAATATCTGATGTCATAGAAACGGCAACAAATTTCATGATGTTTCAAGCTTTGCAATGCAGCATACTACAACCTGACAGTAGGTAATGCCGGAGATAAGCCCGCGTAGTTCGGGGATTGGGATAATGATCCCTTATCGAGAAGTTTTGATGCTTGAAATCGAGGAAGAAATCTTGATATCGGGAGGTACCTAGATTCCATCCATGGGACCTGCAATATCTATCTGATTTCATAAAAACAGAAATAAAGTTTAAGATGTTTGTTTTGAAAAGCATTATACTTCGATCCGACGGCAGGCAATTTTGGAGACAAGCATGCTGTAGCTGCGGAACTGGAATAATGATTCCTGAATAAGAAATGTTGATGCTGAGAAAAGTCTGGTGGACGCAGAGTTGGGACCCGCAATATCTGATGACACAGAGATAGAAATAAGGTTTAGGATGTTTGAGAGCCTAGAGGTAAAAGTTTCCGCCGGGTCCATCAGACAAACGGACGGTAATGCCGGAGACAAGTCCGCCGCAGTTGCTGATTTTCCTGTGTAACAGCGCTGGCTATTGATAATGGGCCATGGCTCGACCATGCGTATGAGAAATCAAAAAGTCCGCATGATATGATTAGTTTTCTTCCACGTCCCACCCGAATCTTCGGGGTCTGGTCGACAGGGCCGAGCGTCATGGCGCGCATATCGCGCATGCTACCACAACCTTTGACCTCTATGTAGCTCCCGTCAGCTCACTACAATCCATCAATCCATCCTATCAATCCGACTTCGTCATGCAATGAGAAATTTTTAAAGCGTAATCCGTATTTAATTTCCTCTTCCAAACACCCTCTTTAGCTATCTCATTAAAATTACGTCATAGCAAACTTTGAAACTTAGCAACGCAGAAACTCCCTCCTTAATGCAATGCATCATCATCTACATGATAATAGATATCCGGTATCATGGTATCCTTTTTTCCGCTCACATAGCTCACTAGCTCTGGTATCCAACTTCTTTCTCCATGTCCATATCTTCATTCATCATCTGGTATGTCCATCCACCCCTAGATCCGTATTGGTATCGTATCCATATCTGTATCCGTGTCTACAACTCCTTTTTCTCCTCCTTCACCCCCTCTACTGCCACTGCACCATTCTTCTTCTCTGCCGTTCCATTCTCCTCATTGGCCGGGGTAATCTCAATCTTAGGAGTCCTATATTCCGTTCCAATTAGCCCCTATTCCATCTTTCAAATACACCCCCTCAAACCGCCGGGTAAAAGAGAACTTACGGCGTATCATCACTGTCCTCACTTTCGGCCTCATCCTCACTCCTCTCATCCACGGCCTCGCTACTCAAGACAAACCTCTTCGCAATCCTCAAAATAAACCACAACCAAAACAGATTCAACGCCTGAATGGAACCCAACAAACTACCCGAAATAAACTGCGCCAACCGACACTTATAATACCCCCTATCCCAGTCCAACACAAACGGCCCAATAGTCTCAAACTCTCTCGGAATACTGATGATGATTCCTAAGTTGATGTAATGGCGGGTATAAATCCAGACGGCAATAAAAAGACCAAAGTAAGGCCCAATTAAAGGGTGGTCGAGGTAGTTTAAAGTCTTAGAAGTAGCCAAAAAGAAATCACTGATGTCGTGGGTGATGAAAACCGCAATGCCCATGTAGGTGAAATGGTAGCGGTATGAGCTGGCGATCAGAGACAAAGTGACGACGTGATGCAACACGAGTTCATAGAAGTCCTTTCTTGGTTTCTCAAGCTGGAGCATAAGGACAATAGCCTGCTGACTCCAGTACGCAGCTTGGAGAAGGTAATAAGCCTTGAAATCGGCGGTGTGGGTATGGTGAGGGTAACGCTCATAGAAACCCGCGGTGCGGAAATACCAAACTTCCGTATTGTACATCACGTAGAGACCGAATGGAACGAACACGGCGAAGTAGGCGGCGGTGTAGGTTTGTTCCATGAAACGGGCGATTTTAGCTTTTTTGGTGATTCCCGCGCGTAAAGCACAAGGCCGGAGAACTCGCTGCATTAGGAACTCTCGGGTGAAGCTGAAGAAGAAGGTGTAGAAAAGGACGAAGGAGATGTCTTTTAGTCCTTTGCCGTATTGAGTTGCTTCGGGCCACATGGAGGTCGGGTCCGGAGCTTGGGGGTAGGAGAGGAATATCCATGAGTGGAAGGGGTTTGTTGGGGAGGGCTTGACGGCGTAGGCGGCGAGGACGAGTAGGATCACGACTAATGGGTTTACTGTCGACTTGTTAGGAAGGATTAAAGAGAGATATTGAGGGATATGGAGGCTCACGCCAGGTGTTTCGGTAGGATACTTCACGGTACCACGTAAAGAAAGTTCGTGTCCTTGAGCGCGTCCGCCGGTCTTTACTCAGCGCCTGACGCCGACTTCGTGAAGCTGCTCGCTACGGAGGTTAGCGAACATGACACGACGTCACGGATACCTGCATTATAATACAGGCACCTCGACCTAGGTAGAATAAAGGGATGAACCTGTGATGTTGTTGTGGGCATTGTTGATACTGCAGGAGCTGAAGTATCGCCACGGATATCCTCGCCCAGAGAGGACTTCCTTCTTGGTCTCGCCATTGTGTTGCCAGTCGATGGGGAGTTTTTTTTCGACGGTCAATTCAAAGATGCAGAACGTGTCTCGATTCACCGGACAAAGATGTTGAATAGATTCGAGAAGTAGAGAGGTACAAGCGGAAGCAACTGGAACGATGCTCTAGATATGCTGCCCGCTCCTGATGGTGCCTGACG
Source organism: Pyronema domesticum (assembly GCA_024516145.1). Classification (NCBI taxonomy): domain Eukaryota; kingdom Fungi; phylum Ascomycota; class Pezizomycetes; order Pezizales; family Pyronemataceae; genus Pyronema; species Pyronema domesticum. Next base: position 679,684 of record JAJJXL010000024.1, read on the forward strand.
ATAGATGAGGTGGCTGTGAGACAATCTTGCTCGGGCGGGAGAATCAATGTCCGTTGGATTGGCTTGCTCGGTCGATAGGCCAAGGAATTAAGGTCGATGTCCGAATGGTGGACGTCTGGTTGTGTGCTGCCGCCACGGATTGTGTCGCTTTCTGTTCGGACGCCCTCTCACCTCTGTCCATCTTGCCTGACTCTTGCCGTGTTAGCGCGCGTCGGACTTTTCGGTTCCGACAAACCAGCGGCTTGGCCGGGTGGTGAGAACGCCGGTGGGACGGGTTGTGGAGATTTCGACGGGGATGTAGGTGAGCCAGGGGATGGATGAGCTGGCTAGAGTATGTAGATAATGGTGAGTCGCTTCGAATGAGGTTGGATGTTGAAAATGTAAATTGACGCGTGAATCGTAACGAATAACTTTTTGGAATTGTAATCATTAAAAGCCAGATGAATCACCAACATATATCTAAGCAACGGATATTGTAATCATTAAAAGCAAAATGAATCACCACAAACATCTATCTAAGCAACGGATATCTTGTGTAATACTTACTCTATATGCAAAAAACTTCCCAAACTCCCAAACACCCCGATGCAAAGTACAAATCCAGCAAAACATGACCAAAACAAAACCCCGAAACTAACCACGCCCCCCGCTCATAACGCCGGAAGTGGATTTCTACGCATATGATATTAGCTTCCGAATTTCCGGACTTCGGAGTTTCAACAATTTCGACGCACCTGCAAATTGGACACTGTAGACGGTGACGCATCCATCCTTCGAGACAATGCGTATGAAAGACATGTTTACACGGTGTAACCATGTATCCCCTCCGACCCAGCAACCCGATCGGCTCCCCACCGCCGTCGCGTCCGTCCCCTGTTCCTGCCGTCGGCACCTCGACCGTCTGCATGCACACGACACAATCAAAGCTTCTGGCACGCCCACCATCAACCGGAGAACCCATCGCTTGAGCCGCCTCTTCATCCACAGGTAAAGCCGAGTGGTAATCGTACACTTGCGGGAGCGATCTGCTAGGAACTAGGAAACGTGGCCCCAAAACATCCTGACTTACCAACACCATACACTGGATCCAAACCCAGCCCGAGATAACCGCAACAGCTTGCGGGTTTGGGTCAAGAAGAAAAATATTCTTCGGATAAAAGTAGAAGTAAAACACCGGTACTAATCGGAGAACTGACATTCCAAAGACGAATTCCCACTGGAGAGCTTTCCGGCAACCTCGCATGACATTTCGATGAATCTGCGGCACCCAGTAGGAATTGACAAGAATCAAAAGAGAGTGCACCAACAGATCCCGGAAGAAAGGCGGCCATGTTGCAACATAAAGTGTAAAGAAGAAAATCCCTACAAGCAGGAAATAGAACTTCATATGTAGCGAGCCGATCTCGGAATTGACTTCTTCATCAGTAACTGCAGCCGCGGTACTCTGGTTGGTCGTAGTATTCGGGGCCGGCGGTATGACAAGTGGAGTCTGCGCTTCAGCCGTCGCAGGCATGGGAAGTCTGTCTGCGGTATTCGAAGGAGGCGGCGCCACGGGCGTAGGTGTAGGTGTAGGTGCGGGGGCGGCAATGGTTACAGTGGCAGGTGCAGATTGTCTCTGCACTCGATAAGTCGTAACCAAAAACCTCATTCCGAAGACCGCCGAAAGCATCAAATAACAAAAAGAAACCGTAACCATAGCCAAGAAAGTCGCCGGCCCTAAGAGTAAAGCCGCCGCCATAAAGATGAAGAAACAATATCCATCGACAACTGCCATCATTGTTATCATCCAGAAACTGACTCGACTAATCGTACTGAGGGTATTGGATTCATTCATCTGCCGTATCAATACCCATATCTGTAGAGAAGCAAGCACCGCTGCTCCCAACGCAAAATGCGTCGCCTGGTCATATATAGCCCACAACTTCTTCCCCTCCAACCCATCTGCAACCAGCACAGAACCACAATTCGGAGAATATATCATTGCCGACGCAATGAGAGGTGGTGGTTTTGGCGTAGCAGATCCCGTTGGAAATCGCATCTCCCTCTCAATATCCTTCAGCGTATCCAAATCCATCGGCTCACCATTAACGCCGTAATCCACTGGATGAAGCTGCGCATAAACAATATATTCGCACTGCGGTTTATCCTCTCCTCCATTACCGTCTGGTGCTTGTGTCCATGGTGCTTCCGTATATCTGTTTTGCTCCATCTCCGTAATAGTTTTGTTGATCGACGGTACCAATAGCTCTTTTGTCTGATTAAACTGTGATTCCGATAGCGTAAAATGGGATAAGGCGAAAATCCCATCAAATCTGTTTTTATACCCCAAGAATCAGCAAATTTGCCCGGAAATCTTAACGGTCAAACACCCCCAAATCGATCCGAAAAAGAGAGCTCGAATAACTCGGCAAACCTACCTTTCCCCAGTAGTAACTGCCACCATCTCCCCCGTCTCACCCCAATGAACTCCATGCAAACTAACCGCGGCCTCATGCCGTCCTTTTTTGTCCCTAATCCGCAACCCCATCTTCATAACATTCAACCTTTTCCCCTGTGCCTCGCGCTCAATCGAGTCTTCAAACGCCAATATCATCTTCCCCTCATTTAAGCTCGACAAGTTTGCCGGATAGGTAATATTCGGTAGCGCCGTCGTTGGCAGGGGTGGATTGAATAAGAGCTTCGACCAAGTGCCTTGGATACTGCCTGTTGCATTTTGATAAACGGGGGGAGAGGACTTGAGAGGGAGGTCCCTTGACGGTGGTTTCGGAGCTGGTGAAGCATGTCGACGTTGCAAAGCTGGAGCTTCCAAAGCTGGAGCTTCCACAAGCTCTCGGTCTGTATCAACATATCTCCCCAGTACTTTTCTTCTGAGTTTAAACCACTGTGCTCTGACGACATCTGGGGGTGTAGGGACCACAGGTGCAGTATTGTTTTCTCCATCCGGCGCAGTTCCATTTACGAGAATGGGAGAAGACAATAATCCAGTTAAGCTTCCGGGATGTCCATAAGTCGAGTTGACAAGTTTTTCGAGAAGGTGGTGTTCGTGGATGATACGTTTTGGATCCTCGGGTGGGGAGGAGCTGTCGGGGAAGAACCAGATTATGAGGAGGATTAAGAGGAGGAGGGCGCGGTTTTGATCCATCGTGCTGTGACGCGCGGGGAGCGCGGGGAAAGGCGGCGCGAACGGCCTGAACTGTTCATGCTATGGTGACATGGGTGTTTGGTTGCCGGCTTGGGGTCAGGTGATGGGGTTAGGGGTGTGATACCGAGGGCGAAATGGGGAGAAGAGGGGGATGAGGAGGGAGAGGAGAGATGGGGATGTAGGTTTGATACAGTCTTAATGAAAAACGTAGTGGCGAAGGAGACTGTATTGAATGGACCTTCACGGTTTTACGTATGCGCACATGGAGAAGGTTCAAGGCGGGCTTCGGGCTACGGCTGGACATGTGGAATGACCTCAGTGACGATATATCAATTGGTAAACGAATACATACAAGTCGCGAGAAGAAAGTATTGCTAGAAAACAGGCCCATCATAATATATTATTACAGTAGCCACTCTAAGTATTTTCCAGTACAAACGTCTCCAGTACACATGTTACATGTAGTAAAACAAAGACAAGAATTCCCGTAAACTCCAATTAAATCCCACACAACTTTCCTAACTAAATTCCAATCGCATCATCCATTTATATCAATCAATAACCACCTCGTTTCTTTTTGGTTCAATAGAAACAGCCGTTTCCACCTTGCTCTTGGTCCCATTCCAGTCGACATCGCCATATGTTGCTGTCTCGAGCCTCCCTTCAACCTCCATTTGTCCGTTGCAGTATCTGAACTGTATCTCCCCCCTTATACCCTCTACTGTGAAGAATCTTTCTTCTCGCTTTTTGGGCCAGTCAAGCATAGCAGTCGTACTGAATTTTCCAGCCTCAAAGTTGAAGATAAATTCACCTATGATTCGAGGTCCTGTGGGATGTCGCTTTAGAAACAATGAAGATTCTGCCTCAGGGAACTCTTCGCATGTGAGTGCGTAATGTCCAAGCACACTTTCATCAGAAACCCAAGGTGGTTTGGAAGCCAAAGATTTTCCGGTACCCAAAACTTTGAAGTTCCGCAACTCCGGCGAATACAAACTTGCAAGATTGTAGGCCTTTTTCGATCCGGCAATAATAGCAGCGTGCAAAGCTGCCGATTCCTTTCTCTTTCCTCTTGGCTGGTTTTCTCCTCGATCTGATTTTGATGAAGTGGATGAAGTGGATGGAGTGTCTGACGCTGCTGATTTGGTCGCCTTTGTAATCCCACCGTTTGTAACCTTCCCGGGTGTACTCAAACGCGCTTCATAAGCCGCCTTTAAACTCTTCTCCAACTCCTTATTGTCCTTTGGCTGGTTCTTCAATTTCCCAGATGAAGCGGCTTTCGTTAACCGAACAGCGAGGTCTTGTTTGTTTCCACTGACTCTTAGCTGGTAGTGAGCGAGCTGAGCTTTCAACCATTTTAGGTTGATATCACCGGATTTCACCCGCTCTGTAATGGTAGTTTGGGTGTCTCGAGGTTCAGCATCGTAAAGAAGGCCCAGATCAGGGGAGTATGTAAATTTTGCGTCGGAGATAGTCCGACCTGACATGACTTGTTGTTGTGGGGGTTTTGGTTGCTCGTTCTCGTTGCTTGTCTTGCTCGTGACGTCGAAGTCGAGTGACAAGTGGAAGTTGTGGTAAGCACGTCCCTTGGTGTGCGCGCGCGTAGAGTAGATTACTAACTAGTTCGACCGCGTCCCTGGTCCAGTTCAATCGTTCGGAGGTCCGTGCTGCAGATAAGTTAAGTGAAGAGCTTCACGTCAATAAGCTTGCCGTTTACCATCTACCACCACAACTCAGCGGCTCAGTAAAACTGACGCGATGACAAGCCAGAGAATACGTAAGTTACACGCCTTGTAAGTTTTCCGATTCTGGACGCGGGTACCCACAGAATTTTGTCTGACGTGTTGTAGAGGTTGAGGCACGATTACGAGGTAGGTAGGGAGACCGCGTCGAGCTTGTAGGGAGCTCGTCAACATAGGCCCGGTAAATAGTAGCTCACCGGATTACGCATCAACAACGCGTTTAGTGCACGGTTCACACTTAGTTGCAGTTCTCTGGGGTATTCCGATCGCTATTACTTCACCGCTCTTTCACAACTACGATCCGCCTGACTAAAACATTCAAGCCGCACAGGATTCTACTGGTCACCTGCCGTAAATACGATTCACTCTACCCCACTGGCTTTGTTTGGCAATCCGTATCATGGTCATGGAAGCTTTGATTAAGAACCTTCAAAGCTCCTATTTGATTTATCGGAGGTTATCGATAATCCTTAGTCCGACACCGAAGCCGCGGATATAGTCAAGACATATCCGTTCCATCTTACATAAATGGTCGGATTTATGTGTGGTCTTACCACGTCTGGCATTATCGTCCGCCAGCGAACGACGATCATTTGGGCTAGTTATGTCATTCGGAAGTCTCGTGTGGGAAATAACGCGGACACCAAAGTCCGACGAATAGGTGATCACACACGACATTTGAAGCAGAATTCCACCTTAGTCAGAGGTATTCAGATGTATTATGGAATCATAGAAATCTGGACTCTTGGATTGGCCCTGAGATGGCTAAATTCGGGGTTCCGGGATACGAGAGTCCATCAACATGGAGAGGTTCCAGCTGAGATATCAACTCGAGTGATAATTTTAGCTTCAATCTGCATTTCTGAAAGAATTAAGCACATCATCTCACATGTGTGATATGTAATTCGATTCCTTAGATTTAATCTGCGTCGGATGAGTGTTCTATCATCGTTAAATTACTTAGATAACCAGATCCGACACTAGGATAGACGAGCTTTGGGCCAATCAATTCGGAAAATAATACATACGGCTTTTGACGACAAAAAAACGTAGTTTGACTAGAATCTAACTACGAGTGTGCGAATCTTTGTTAGAAAACCAAATCAATCACACCATAGGTCTTTAGCCCTCACAAGAATCTATTCCCTCAGATTTTAGCCCATAAATATTCTTTGCATCACGCATTAATCCCCAGGTAAGGAGATCTGTAAAGTAGTTGTGTAATTCTGAACTCAGATTTAGATAAAAGTAGGGTTTAGGGTTCCTTAACTAATCACAGCTCCTCACAGCTGGAGCTAAGCCTTACGCTACTCGATGTCAATCTATCAGTTCCTATCTCACAACAACATTCCAGAAGGTTTCTGACTTCCCATAACCCCACGATACATTCCCAGCCCGCGTGTGTGCACGGCATCTGCACTCCTTCCTGAAATAGAAAGCCTAGCCATCGCGGCTAGAGCTTGCGGCAGCTAGAGACCGGCACCATGGACAGCTTCAGATCGAGTCAGCTCGCTGGAGCTCCAACCTCGACCAGCCACCGAAGTCTATATCCGCCCGCAACAACCGCGCCGATTCCCGAAGACAGCTATATCTTTGAGACCCGATCTTGCGACTCTGTTGGTGTTTCCCAGGAGAAGTTTCAGAGATCATAACAAACGCGAGATTGATCAACAGTCAGCTTCGAATCACAAAAACCACGTTGGCCGCCGGTCGATATTACAACCCCGCAGACTTTCGTCCGAACGACAGACAGAGCCCCGAGCTCAATTGGCTCAGGAGTACCTTTCACATCGAACTCCGACTCTCTCGCAGCTACGAAAGAGTAGCCTCAGAAGCGAACGCACCGACTCCCGAATCTAGCTCGCGAGATATACCTTCAGAGCGCCTTCGGTTGAATTCGCACTTACTTCCGCCGACCCCCGAGCTACCGCTGTAGCTATATCTTGAGCTTTGAGCTCTCCTGGGTCCCGTCGTAGCTTACAACTGCAAGATCTCCGCTACACCGACCACCATAAGAGCCCGTCTCAGCTCCAAAGCTCAAGCTCAATTTCTAAGCTTATATCTACAAATTCAATACCCAACTGCGATATATTGAGCTCCTAGCTAAAACTCACACTCTAATCCTATCGCTTTAACAGAATTGAAAGCTCCGAAACATCTGCGTTAATTACTTCTGCCTGCGTCACACCTTCAAGAATTACAGTTTCACGACGTCATCACCTGACAGCCCGCCCCCATTCGACTGGTCCAGCGCATAACCCCACCTCACAGCTAGACCCCTCACGTGTTGATTGGGCACTTTCTTTATCGATACTCTTCTGTCGGCTGTTTACATATAATACCCACCGTTTGGACTACACAATACCGTTCCTTACGGTCCTCAATTGAATTCCCGCCTCCTCCCACAGCGCTTGAATAGCTTCAACAGCTTTAACATCAACATGTCGAATTCGGCAACAATGTCCAGCGTCACCCTTTCCACCCTTCCTCCCGAGCTCCTCCTTGGGGTTATTCGCCATGTCTCTCCCCATGATCTCTTCTCCCTCCTCCTCACCTCCCGCCTTTTCAACTCCCTCTTCAAGCTGCACCACGCTCACATCCTACCATTCCTATTACCTGCCTATCCCGAAGCTCTTCTCCTATCCCAAGCCCAAGGATCCCGCGACATCCCACAAACGCTCCTCACCAACGCCGCAGCTGTGAGCGGTGCATGCGACCTCTTCCACGCCGAAACCAGCATCCGTTTCCACCGCCACACCCCTTTGCTACCTTGCGAGCGTGCCCGCTTCTGCCGCGCCTTTTACCGTCTCTGGACCGCCGTCACAATCCACATCCCCTCTAAATCCACCGTCTCAATCCTTTCCTGCCCTTCGGATAGGTTTGCACAAACATCATTAGCGCATCTCACCCTGGAAGAGCTGCTACCAATGTCAACCACAATCGACGACAGAGAACTACAGTGTATGCTCGAGCTAGCAGTATGGTTGTTGTTGGATAGTTCTCTTATGTTTAAGAGAGAGTATTTACCGGCGTATGCAAAGAACTGGGCAGCGGTTTTGGGTCGGGCTTGGAGGCTTGGATTTACACCCGGAGAGGGGAGAGTGGGGAGTAGACATGGGGAACATCCAGTTGGTTTCGTAAAGGAGGGAGGAGAAAGGGGTGGGTTTTTTGACGAGACGGGGGGTTTCAGGGAGGTGTGGGATTCGCTTTATGGCATGGCTGGAGCGGTTTTGGCTTTCTGGCCGGGGGAGGTGGTGCCGGTTATTGCTTAGGATGAGCAGTGAGCTCATGTGATGAGAGGGTGTGGCTCGTTTAAAGGTGCGGAGATGCCTGGAGTTGTGGATTCCTTTGGTTTGATTATTAGGGGTTGGTTATCAGAGTTTATTGGTAATGTTCTGAAGTAGGGCTTAGCTGACTTGGTTTCCTTAACATCTGTCATGGGTTTCGGCGTTTTTGAAGGCTTTTGTACTTTCTCCATCCTCTTACACAATCAATTGTATTGTTTTGTTGATCACTACTATGATAGAACAAACACTATTAGGCGTTGTGTCCGAGTGGTTAAGGAGAGAGATTAGAAATCTCTTACGTTCGCGTGCGCAGGTTCGAGTCCTGTCGACGTCGCTATATCTTTTACTTCTTCTTGTTGACGAGCGTATATTTTTACTCACTGTCTAGGAATCCGAATAAGGACCGAATTGGACACTGCTAGCTGCAGAATTCTAGACCTCCATAATAAATTCTAGCTTTTTGAGAAGGAACGAAGGCCGGAAGTCATTTTCATGGAATCAATCATGAAATTGAACTACATAACTAAACTAAACCACCACTCGCCTCATCCCACCTCCCTCTTTTTGGAACCAAATAAGTATGTAGATACGCGGTTTATGGCATCGGCCAGTCTCTGTAGTAGTAGGTACCAATACCGACTTTTCAGTTGATCAACAGCTATAAATTAAGACGTAATCATGTCAAATCCTGGGTGGCTGACACAATGTTACTGTGCAGACTGTTTAGATTGTTCATATTGTGTTGAGACCCAGGAAAACTGATTAAGCTTTAATCAGGAATCTTGATTAAATTGACAAATTGGCATTTCCCCCTGCATTATCGTAAACTTCAGAAAGCGCTCTTTCAGGTAGCGTGTAAAACTAGACACCCTGGTATGCCAGAAATCCAACACAAGTCCCTGGTGCTTCCACCTCTGAATACACTACAGCACTTCGCATTAGTTTGCCAGGGCACCATGCCTGTTAAGTATCCAGTTTTCCACGCTACCTGAAAGAACGCTTAACGGGCCCTCCTAAAAACAACGAATATCAGAGAGGTGCCAATTGAGTTGGATTCAAGATAAATGGGCCCTTGGAAGACGAGTAGGACCCCTGAGGATGAGAGCCCCGGGTAGTATGAGTCAAGATAACTCTCGAAAGGGTCGAGATGGGCCTGGGTCACGCATACAGTACACTCTTAAACACTAGGGTCTCCCTTTCACCACACTTTCACCAAACTTTCACCACACTTTCACCAAACTTTCACCACACTTTCACCAAACTTTCACCACACTTTCACCAAACTTTCACCACACTTTCACCACACTCTCACCACACTCTCACTACACTCTTACTGAGTTAACATGGATCATGCTCAAAATCTCCCCGGCTTCTCGCCACCCCTGCCTGAAGACCCTCATTCCATCAAACAACGCATGATGCCCCTCCAACTCTCATCGCGTCCGGAAGCCATTGCCAAGATGATATCCGAGATCCGCTCCTGTATCAGCCAGTCCGATACCAATGCTTTAGATGAACTTGAACTTCCTTTCTCTTTCTCCTCTGATTCCACCAAGCTGGCCAAGTTTACAGACCTAGCAGCGTTTTTTCGAGTCTGAGAGCTGCAACGAGGCCCACCCGGCATTTAAACACCTTGCTGAGCTTTATAAAGCTGTTTCTACTGCGAGCTCAGGAAAGCTGGCTGCTATTAATTCCAATCTTTGGGGTGATGATCAAGAGGATAAGGAGTTTCTGGAGCATCTAAAAGAGAGTTCGGAAGACGATTGTCTTAGGTATGGGCCCATATATTACACAGCTACTTAACCAACAAGATCAATATAAACTGACGATAGGAAATAGGATTGCGAGAGATGCTATCGAATGGACTGCTAATTCGAAAGCAATTGGAGAGATCCCAGAAGATAAGCAGGTCGATACAACGTTTGAAGACTTGACCAAAATTGCGGTGGAAAGGAGGGCAATGGTCAAGGAGATGCTAGACGAGGTTCTTGAGGTTTTGGACGAGGGGGAAGAGCTGAGCGAGGCAGACATTGAGTATCTGGCGAAGGCGACCGGGATGGAGGAAGAGGGGATAAAGAGTTGGTGTAAGTACTTTCCGTCACCATCCATGGGGGATTATGGGGGGTAAGGCTAACGAGCTCTGTGCAGTTTCTGCGAGAGGTTTGAAGGGCTTAAGGGTGAGGGAGATATTGAAGTAGCCACAAATTGCGGAGATTGAGTGATAATTGTTCATAGGATACTGTAGGATTTCAAGTAATGTGAATCCAACACAAAATAGTGAAGATACACTCATTGCCGGGGCCCAAAACTCTGGGACACTACAGCCGCGAGAACATGGGCGTATGATGCATGATTATACGCGTGACATCTTCGACTCAGCAACAACAAGGAACCGTGAGAATCTTCGCAATATAACAGGCCTTGATAAACATTATTTCCCGAACGATTTCATCAATATTGTGTTGTTCTATGGTGCATCTGCACTAGAAGCCGGCACTCTTGGCATTTTGTAGTGCAGGGGGGTGGAGACGGGTCAGAAGAACGAGAGGCACGGAAGTACATAGGGTCGAAGGAGACACATAGCGAAACACGGCAAAGATGGCAAGCGAAGAGAAATTGACCCGTTAAATGACATGCTCTCTCTCATTGGCTCACTGAATGGTAAGAGAACTTAATGAGGCATGATGAAATGAATTAATTTGGAGACCATCAAATTAGACACCTTCGCACACCGAAACGGGTTTGTTCCCAGTTCCCATTTCCCAGGCTCGGCTTCGGTGCGTCAACAGGGTCTGATGTATCCCGACTTGCTGCTCCAACCAGAAGACAACAAGATGCTGATCGAGCTGTTGATCCTTTGATGGTCGCTGTATCTCTAAGAACCACCTTTCCATTTCATACTAAGTACACCAACCAAGCCTGGGAAATGGGAACTGGGAACAAACCCGTTTCGGTGTGCGAAGGTGTCTTTTGCTAAACACGGGCCGAAAAATGAGCTTATGGAAATTATATGAGCAACGGATGTGTTGTAATTGAGGAGTGCCGGCTTCTGGTGCTTCTACTCTAGCACAGATGCACCATAGAGTAGGGTATCCTGCATGATTCACCCATGTTCGCGCGGTTATTGTACAGTGTCCCAGAGTTTTAGAACCTAGACAAGCTTATCAATCACGCAAATGACCATTAACCACTTCAAATAGTATCTGAAAATAATTCGACATTTATTTTTTACTCCTTTTTCCCCGATGTAACATATGTGCCCCTAATTGGCGTGCATCCTGCACAAATTTACACCTACCCCAATGCAAGGCGTCGCGCAACCACCGCGATAACCTTAGGATTAACACGTTTCCTATATTTTAGTTGCACATGCTGTGTAGATTTCACTAATTATTCTAGTTAGCGCCGACTTCTTCAAATAAGTAAACCACCAATATAGATACATACAATACCAATCCACAACCTTGTCAAAAGGCAATGCTCTATTTGGCATCTTAAGAAAAGCATCATATGCAATTCTGAGCCGATCCATCACTTTTTCGGGAATATATTCCGGTTCAGTGACGGTAAAGACAGTCTCATTCGTTTTTGTTGAGGCTAGATGCATAGCTTTCATGATCGTCAACGCAGAATCTAACCTCTTCACTACCAACTTCGCCTCTGACGTCCCGCAATCTGCGACACGCTGATTCGCCTCTGTCAATCCCTTGACTGTAAGATGATTATCCGGATAGACGTTTGGTAAACCAATTGCAAAAGCCGTAAAGTTATGAATGATTCTTGTCATGCTCTTAGCGGAATTTCCAGTCAGGGCTTTGGCAAGATACCACTCAGTCGCCTGCTTTTTGAAGTACACATTTGTCGTATCAATCATCATACACTGATCCAATAGTTGAGCGGTAGTTCTCAGAAGCGGGCTATTCGCGCAGTGATTGAACACTCGGGATCTCTGAAATAAACTATGAACAGCCTGAACAGCGCAGGCTATTTCACCATCAGAGGATCTGGCGCGATTGGCTGGGTTGGCGAGGAGTTTTTTGAAGAGGTCGAAGAAGATGGTGTAGCCTTGAAATAACGCAACATTGGCATCTTTACATCACAACAGTTAGCAGGGGGTTTTAGGGCCTATTTTAGAGAAGTGGAATAGAGGGTGACTTGCTATGCGGTATGGTAACTTGCATGGTGAAAGGTAGTGACGGAAAGAGAGACTATGGCGGGGAAGGTAGAAAATTTGTAGAAGGTGTGTTGAATGAGAAGGGTTTGCCAAGCCTCACTTTGATTGTTCAGACGATCTGAAGTGGTCGAATAGAGTTGGTCAGAGGGTTTTATTTTGAGAAATTTGTCAAAATGGCCCCCATTGAGGGCCATGTTTAGAAAAACGACCTCCAACCACATACTTAATATTTTTCATACACAGTTTCAACAGCATTTACCTAGGGGGTAGGATGGTGAGGGCGGGCGGGGTCCAGGTAAATGCTGTTCATTTAACAGCATTTAACCCCATCTAAGCATAGAATATGCATTCCTGCATTCCTCCATTTCCTTCAGCTTTCCTCCGTCGCTTTCGCTGATTCTGCCTTCGTTTTCTTCAACCTTTCTCCATTTATTACGCTCATTCCGCGTACATTTGGTTCAAGGTTTTTTCTTCTGCTTCGCCCCCCCCCACCTTTGGTTTCTTCATTTGTTGCGTCACACGTCTCTTTGGATGTGCATCTGGTTTACTTTGCGTCTTTCGGTCGTTTCTTTATTCCTTTATGCAGCGTTGTATTATTCCTTTCGTTCCTGTTTGCCTTTTATTTCATCATTCATTCCGCGTCCTTTGCGACGATTTTGATTCAGTCATTGTATGTACAAGTGCACCCCGCCAATCTCCCTCTTCACCACCTCGTCACCTCCCTATATATATATATATATATATCCCATCATCTGTTAAACAGTTTTTACTTCAGGCGCAGCTCCCTGTCCTTTCGGCATCTTCTTATCGGTTCCCAGCGTCTCGAGATCCTTTTTCTTATGGTAATGTGGTGCCACCTCTACTAACCAATCCGGAACTATTGGCATTACATTGCGCATGAATTCCTTGCCTATGATATCATTAGCCAATGTATCTAAACCCTTTGATCCTCGGCCTCTTATATTCTCAACCCATCACCGCTGGGCCCTTCGTTCCGCTTAGTAAAAATCATTCGAGGGTGGTACTCACTTGTTAGAACCAGCTCAAAGAACAAACACCACTTTGGCTGTCCATCCCCAAATATGGCACTAGAGGGATGGATCCAAACCGTCATCCCATTCTTAACTGTTCTATAACTTTCCCCCCCCTTCTGCAGCCTCGCCGCGTTCGGAAAAAATCCACTCGTAATCGCCTTCTGTATCGGCACCAAATTGTTCTCTCCTGCGGAAGACATTGTAACCTCTACCCGGTCACAAAGGCGACTAAGCTGATCACGTACGTCACGAGCGCGGCTGAGGGAGCGTTGTTGTAAGAAATTTTCTTTGGCCCAGATGTAGCTGAAGTTTGTATCAACCCATTGATTCCAGATATTGAGGAGCGATAGGTGGTCACCCCCCGCCTTCGAGGTGAATCGCGAACGCGCTTGGTCGGCGTGAAGCTTTTTATCTTTCGGCCGGTAGAAGAGGGATGCGCTCTCGCCCAACATGGCAATGATGGAGAGTACTTCCTCCACGCAACCGTATTGGTCTGCCGCAAGGATAGATTTAGCTAGCATGGGGTCGGTGGGGAATTCCGCCATTTGTCTTCCCACCTTTGTCAACTCCCCCTTATCGTTGAGAGCTCCTAGGGCATAGAGATTCTCCAACGCTCGAATGAGGGTTTCTGCAGGAGGAGGGTCCATGAAATCGAATTCTATGAGGTCGTTGATGCCGAGGGATTTGAGGAGGAGGACGACGGAATTCAAATTGGTGCGCTGGATTTCGGGAGTCGTGTTTTCCTCGAGTTCGTTTTGGTAGGCCCATTTGGTGTAGAGACGGAAGCATTTTCCGGGACCCACACGACCGGCTCGACCCATGCGCTGTTTTGCGGCGGCTCGTGAACAGGGAGTTACCACGAGGGATTCCATACCGGTACGAGGGTTATAGACATTTTCTTTGACGAAGCCGGGGTCGATGACGTAGACGATTCCATCGATTGTGAGAGAAGTCTCAGCGATGTTCGTAGCGAGAACTACCTTCCGCGCCCCAGCAGGGGTGGGTTCGAAGATTTTTGTTTGGAGCTCAGAGGGTAAATTTGCGTAGATAGGACAGATTATCAGCTCCCGGATTTTATTGCCAAGTTTTCGACAGGTTTCTTGAAGGTTAGCTTCAGCGGCTTCAATCTCGTCTTGACCTGTCAAGAAGACCAAAATATCGCCATCAGGAGGTGTGGTTGTGTGGATCTGGAATATGGTCGTTATGGCGGCGTTGAGGTAGTTAGCTTCGGGCTGCTGCGTATAATGGACATCGACCGGGTATCGTCGGCCGGGAATGTTGAATATGGGGCAGTTATCAAAGTATTGTGAGAATTTTTGGGCATCCATTGTGGCAGAAGAGATTAAGAGCTTCAGATCTTTCCGGAAGCGGGCTATGTCTTTGACAAGGCCAAACAGGATATCGGTGGATAAAGTACGCTCGTGGGCTTCGTCTATCATCAAGGCGGAATACCCACCGAGATCTGGCTCGGTAAGGAACTCGCGGAGAAGCATACCATCTGTCATGTATTTTAACACGGTTTTATCAGAGGTTTGGTCCTCGAAACGAATAGAGTATCCAACCTCGTTTCCAAGTTTAACGCCCATTTCTTCGGCAACACGGGCCGCAACGGACATAGCGGCTACTCGACGGGGTTGCGTACAGCCAACTTTCATGCCGTTTTTGGTGTAGCCGGCTTCGTGGAGGTATTGGGGGAGTTGAGTTGTTTTGCCGGATCCCGTCTCTCCAACGATAATGAGAATCTGGTGTTCTTCGAGCGCGTCCAGGAATTGTTGGCGCCATTGGTAAATTGGCAACATCTTCCTGGACTCTTCGATTGATTTTGCCTTATTTTCCGCCGCCTTTAGCTGTTGGTCCAGAAATTGCTTTTCCTTATCCGAGAATATGGAATTCTTATCGAAATCGGTACTTTCGAGAACAAACTTGAGTTGTTGTGTATCGTCAAAAACATATTCATAATCGCCCTCGTCTTCTCGCTCTAAATGCCTGGCTTGTGCTTTTGCCTTCTCGGCTTGATGTTGCTCCCATTCTTCCTGCTCGGTGACAAACTTTTCCTGTCCATCGTCGCCACGCTCGACATACCGCTTATACAGCACGTCTTTCTTTTTCTTGGTATCAATCTTGCCCTTCTCAGTGATGTAGTCTTCTGGAAGCATGTACCCATCCAGATGATCATCCACTTTCAGTCTCTCCTCTGCCAATCGCAAAATCTCCTTATTTTTGATAAACTCCTCCTTCTCTCGTCTTGTCAAGTCGGGGTTTGTTCTCAACTCGTGTTGTTCTTCAGAAACCTGTTTCCGTAATAATGCTAATTGTTCAAGTTCTCGCTTTTTCAAATACTCCTGTCTTGAGCGCTCTCTGAGCCCCGAGAGCGCTGCCTCACGAGCAGTAGCATCATCAGCCAGCGCACGTCTCTGAGCCATAAGTTTTCCTTCCTTTGTCGAGGACCTGTCTTCAACCAACTTCTTAGTCTTTTCTTCATCCTTCTCTTTCAATCGTTTGGCGAAGGCATC
Source organism: Pyronema domesticum (assembly GCA_024516145.1). NCBI lineage: Eukaryota > Fungi > Ascomycota > Pezizomycetes > Pezizales > Pyronemataceae > Pyronema > Pyronema domesticum. The sequence goes on from JAJJXL010000024.1 coordinate 695,573, forward strand.
ACGTTCTTCGAGATCCCGAATTCTCTGAAGCTCGGCCTTGGTTCCTTCATCCATTTCCTCCTCCAAGCCCTCGTTTCGTAGACTGCCAGTATCGTCGTCATCAACCCGCACTCGTTTTGATGGCGGCTCCTCCTCTTCGTAGTCGCCTTCATCAAACTCTTCATCACCCCATTGATCATCGTCGTCCTCTCGTCGTCGTAGCTTCTTAGATCGCCGGTCTTTAATTTTGTCGGCATTTCTGCGGTCCCTGCTGCTATCGCGATCATACCGTGAGCTTCGGTCTCTATCCTCCCTATCCCGCGCGCTTGTTCTTTCATCATCCCTCTCTCGTCTCTCCTCCTTTCTTGTATCTCTTCGCTTCTCCTTCGAACTCCTCTCCCTGTCCTTTGACGCCTTGTCCTTCGGCGGCGGCATCAGGTCCATATCCTCCTCCATAGTCAAGAGTGAATATTTCTTCCTCCTATTTTCTTCAGGTTTTTTTGCCGTTAGTCCTGAGTCGCTTCCCGATTTCCGTCCATTGCCCACACGGTGGTATAGTTCTGACGCAAAATCGCGAGTGGCATCTGCGGAACCGTCGATGAATGTGGAAAGTTTATCATGAAGTACAGAGGAAGATTTGGAGGAGGACGCAGAGGCAATGACGAAGTCGATTATTGTTGGATCTGAGGCGCCGGTGAACTGGAGGGTTTGAAGGTTAGTAAACGCGCTTCGGGGTGGAGGAGGAGCAGAGGACGTACCTTCAGAACATTGTCGGACACCCAGTTCCGGAGGTCGGACATGATGACGCTGGAGAGGACGGACGGGAGAGTTGGCTGACTGTAGATAGTAGAATGCTGAGTGCTCGGTTTCGTTCCTTGCGCGGATGACGATATTAGATATTCACTGACGCGGTCGCTTCTTCACTGACTACTCTGACTACTCTAGTTCTCTAGTGGCGCGTGCAGGGGTTTCTGAAGCTGTCCGAGAACCGATCCCGGTGATGATGTGCATACCGACGGGGCAGCAGAGAGCGGCAATAGAAGGGCCTACTCTAGAGAACAGCAGAGAGCGAGCAGCAGCACAGCAGCACAGCAGCACAGCAACACAGGCAGAAGAGTCGACAGAGCAGCAAAAGCAGCACCCATCCACGACTCACGACAGACACGAAACAAACCTGAAAACACACAGCAGAACGCTCCAAGTCACGATATATCCACATTTCCCAGCAATCGGCTCTTTTCTTCTTCTTCTTCTTATTCCTCCTCCCCCTCCTCCTCTCTATTCACCAATCGACCACCTTCCCTGGGCTAGTATCTTACCTCCAGCATTTAACTCCGGCACCCCACACTTCCCCAGCTGCAGCTCCACTACTCATCCAACAATTGAACAAGCAACCCCGCCAAAAACCGAAACGACTGTTCCACCCCGCCACACCGAGAATTACACAGACCAACCATCGGACATTGCTCCCCTCGCAACTCTTAATCGTGGGGTATCCCGTCGATGCCGCCTGATCATCCGACGGCCCCAATCCACGGCAGAAAACGCAAACCCTCACTCCTCGAGGAAATGCAAGAGTCCTCGGCGTCTCAATCGCGCTCCACTCGCCAGCAAAGTGCAATTACTGACCACTTTTCGCCTCGGAGTCAAGCCTCTGCTGTTTTCCCTCCCAGTACTAGCAGGGCTAAACGGTCCAAACCAAGCTCGGCTGATGGGAGAGAGGACAAACCAGTCACAGAAGCTACGATGTTAGACTTTGGGACGAAAGATACACTGGTGGATTTAACGGCAAGCTCGCCGCCAGCTATGGAGATTTCGGATAATAGCAACATGACAACCGGGAAGGTGTCGGCGGGACAGAAACCCACGGGCGCAAAGAGGTTACAGATTAGAAATTTAAAGAAGCCTATGAAAAATAGTGCGGATGGGTACTTCAACACAACATGGCAGAAGCTGGATACCGCGTTGGCAGCTATTTTCAACAAGGAAAGGATTACTTACAGCTTAGAGGAGCTCTACAGAAGTGTTGAGAACGTATGTCGAGGCGGAAAAGCACCAGAGATGTTTGAGCTTTTAAAGGAGTGCTGCGATCGGTATGTTGCGGGTAGCCTACGGAATATGATTCTACATCAGGTCGGTGGGGATGTTGTCCAAGTTGTAAGGATTGTCGATAGCGCATGGAATCAGTGGCAGAAACAACTGGTAATTATATCTCACACTCCAATGACATATGCTTACCATTATCAGAGCACAATTCGTGAAGTATTCCTATATCTTGATCGCTCATATCTATTTTCTTCGACCAGCCGACAATCAATCAAGCTTACTGGAATATCAATGTTTCGAAAACACATTATCGAGAATCGATCACTCGAGAAACGGCTACAAAACGGCGTATTCGAGCTCTTCAAACAAGACCGGCAAAGCGGCGGCGAAGATTCCATAAATACCACCTTACTCAAGTCCTACATGACCATGATCTCCGACCTCGGTCTTTATTCCTGGTTCGAGCCCGATTTCATCCAAGATTCGCGATCCTACTACAAACAACTGGCGGAACGCGAATCCTTGGCTGAAAGCCCCATCGCCTATATTAGAGAATGCGCCCTTCAAATCGAAAAAGAGACCATGCGCTGCGAGAAATTCTCCCTCGAAGTCTCTACAAAGAGACAATTGCTATCAGTCCTTGACGAAGAAATCATTAAACAAAAGATCCCTCTGCTAACCGATAGCGCCCGTATCCGTGTCCTGCTAGAACGCTTCGACACTACTACTCTCCGCATCTTATACCAGCTCCTTGAGCGGGTCGGCGACCCTGGCGAAGCCCTGAAGCCATCATGGGAAGTCTATATCAAAACCGAAGGCCTAAAAATTCTCCTCGATAAAGAAAAGGAGTCCGATATGGTCCCCCGCCTTATGGATTTCCAGGGCACCTTGACCACTATCTGGCATTCCTCTTTTTTCAAAAACTCCACCATCGAATACTCATTGCGGGAGTCCTTTACTAGCTTCATCAACTACCGTCAACCAGGGGCAACTATCAAAGACCAATCAAAAGCCGCAGAAATGATCGCAAAATACGTCGACCTCATCCTCCGCCACGGCACCAAAGGTCTTCCCCCTGTGTCTGGCTCGGAGGTTGCCTTAACCGGTACCGACGACGACGCCTGCCTTGCGCATCGACTGGAGTTGGTACTGAACTTATTCCGCTTCATCCAAGGTAAAGCCATTTTTGAGGCTTTCTACAAAAAAGACCTTGCTCGTCGATTGTTGCTAGCACGTAGCGCCAGCTTTGACGCAGAGCGTCTCATGCTGACAAAGCTGAAAAATGAGTGCGGGGCTGGCTTCACCAACAACCTGGAAGCGATGTTCAAGGATATGGACCTTTCCCGGGAATCTGTCTCTTCCTTCAAAAGTTCCAAGATCGGTATCACAGCAGCTGAGAAATATGGCGTGGAATTACATGTTAATGTACTATCCCAGGCGGCGTGGCCAAGTTATCCAGAGGTACCGGTACAACTACCAAGAGAACTGGGAGAACATTTGGAGACATTTGGGGTGTTTTATACGGGGAAACACAAAGGCCATGTACTATCCTGGAGACATGCATTGAGCCATTGTGTCCTAAAAGCAGAGTTTGCAAAGGGGAGGAAGTATTTGATATTGTCTGCTTTCCAGGCAGTGGTGTTACTATCCTTCAACTCCAGCCCGCCTTCAGTAGTTTTAACCTATACCGATCTCCTTAGTGCCACCTCTCTCCCACCAGCGGAGCTCAAGCGCACCCTACAATCCCTCGCGCTTGGTAAACAACGGGTTCTGCTTAAATCGCCGCGTGGTCGCGAAATCACCGATAATGATAAGTTTCAAATCAATCAGGCGTTTTCGAGTCCCAATGTAAGGGTAAAAATCAACCAAATCCAGCATCGCGAAACGGAGAAGGAAAACACGGAGACACATGAGGCGGTGGAAAGGGATAGAGGGTTTGAGACGCAGGCGGCTATTATTAGAGTGATGAAGAGCAGGAAAAACGTGAGACATACAGAGTTAGTACAGGCTGTTATTGAACAGACGGCCAAGAGGGGGGCACTGGATGTCTCAGGAGTCAAGGTGCAGATTGAAAAGTAAGTGCTTCATTGAGATGCGGACCGCGGGGATTGGGATGCACTGTGCTAATGAGTGATATAGGTTGATTGAGAAGGATTACATGAAGAGAGGGGAGGGCGATACGTATTTGTATGTTGCTTAAAGCTGGACTTTTGTTGGGAACGCATATGCCGTTATTCTACTCCAAATACACTAAGTTACAATGTTGGCTTACACAATTTTGCTGGTTCTCAAATAATGGATGTCTCGCCGATGAAAAATCAACCTGATGCTAACGCCGAAAAGGAGAGAAGCGTAAAGGAGAAGTTTCGAGGCGCGGAAAAGGATAGGGCGACTGACATCTCAAAGAACGCGAGGGAGATTTCAGCGAATAACAAGGAATATATCAATATGATGGACGGGTAGTAGCAAATTGTTTCCTGCTCAGGCTATTTCGTCTAGGCAGGCACTGAAACCATATATTCGCTTTGCTAACTATGGATACTGAAGATATGACGAGAAGAACAGTTCTACAAACGGTTTCTTTTACCTGTGATATGATTATGTTAAATTTGCCACTCCCAGCTCAACCAAATATGTGTGTATTGCATTCGCAACTTCAACAACGATGTACCTGTGATGGGGTTTGACCGGGCACAATGCCCTTAAAACAGTAGATGTACTCCTGTTGTATATTTCTTTAGTGCCTTATTCCTCTAAAATTCAAGCCAGGTATTTTGGGTTTTCAACGGTGTGTATTGCCGGTTGGCAATGAGATGGGTTTATGACACGCAATATGTACAGACCCTGAAATATGGCCAACAGGGGCTAAAATGACTGAGCATTCAAAGAATTTTCTATTCCGTAAAAATAAATTGGCCGAATCCTACAGCAGGTATAGACGAACATAAATAAATAGCTGAGTGATTATCTAAATACTTAGTCTATGTCGCCAACTAATAGTATTTATTTCCAACGCTTTAGTATGCGAGTAACTTCATTTTTCCGTCTAGCCGTGACTTCACTAAAGGCGTATTCAATAAGTCCAGGACATCCTTATGAGTCTCTCTAATGTCGAATATGCCCTGCTGTTTTTCGTTCACCCCACTCATATCTAGAACCACTGTATCCACATAGTCAAGTTTTAGGGAACCTAAATTCCTGTCAGCCATATTGCTACAAGCGAAGCCACAGCAGGTAGGTTTAGAGTACCTTCGAGTATCAATGCTAGAAGCCTAGCTGGTGTACCTACACCAAGCCCTATTCTAGAAGGGTCAGCATTCATTGTACTGATCCGGATGTATTTTCCCCCATACCTAGTGCTCCTGCACAAATCGATAGATTCGCTCAGCTTAATATGTTTAGCAAACAACTTTGCAACCATCGAGTCTTTGGTTTGAAATTTTTTGACGCTCCGAGCTAGGTCCGTCGCGCGCAATGCGGCGGCAGTTACTATGATAGTATGCGGTGCTCCAGGTGTTTGCGAAGTTGTGTTTAGCTGTTTTCCGTTGGAAACTATAAAAAGACGATATTAGCCGTGAAAATTATACGTGTAGACTTGTACAGGTGTTATACACGTTTCTAAAAACTCTGGTAGGTTTTCAAGAGTTCTTTCTTTGCCGTAGGATGTTGTATCCAAAAACGATCCGGTAGAGACACTTCTGTCCTCGAGTTCCACCGCGCTTATCTCTTTTTCGAATCTGCGCAATTGCCTGCTGATATAGTCGGCAATTAAGTTCGGATCCATATTTGCAATAGACTCGTTGATTGTTTCTGGTTTGGCTGGCTTCTTGGGTTCCCATGGTTTACTTGAGGAGTTCGAGATGCGACCATGATCCGTCTCCAGCTTCGGCACTTTAGGGTTCTCTGCAGTTCGTTTGTTGGTCTTTTCCTTCTCGCGTTTCCGCTTCCTTTTATTTTGAGCGATTTCTGCTGGTGTGTTTCCGGACATCGACGACATTGGTAGGTGGGAATCAACTTCGCTCATGGTGGGAGAGGATGGAGTAAAAACGCGACAATGCAAATCGCACGAATTCCAGTGCCCTTGGGAGAGCTAATGACGTGCCAAGCAACATGGTCAGGCGCCTTGCCTTGGGCAACTTTTACCCGGCGCATAACTGTGACCATGCATCTAAGGTAGGTTGTGGTCATGTCCTGTGTAGCGTACTCTTAAAGCCAGTACAGTACACCCAACAGCAAACTGACCGCGACGATTGGAATCGCAACTACGACACGCTGATTTTATTCAAACCTACTGAGCGTGCTACTCCCTTTATTTCGATTTAAATCTGGCCATTCTGTACGCGTTATCCTCACTCGGTAGCACGTATCTACCTGGACCTGGAACTAGTCAACTTGTTTCGCGCATTCCCTGTTCTGTTCCCGACAGATTTCACCCCTCCGTTCACTATTGAAGTCTGATATTGCCCAGTAAAGGCTAGGCTGAACGCTATACCATGGCGCTGAGAATTACTACCTGGAATGGTTAGTAACCTCTTTCTCCCTCTTCCTCCGCATGATCATCGCTAACTGAACTATCGCAGTAAATGGCATCAGGTTTGGCTCCTTTCAAACGTTTACTATATAGCCGAGCCTATTTCTGAGGACTTTGAAAAGGAATCCTTTCGGATATCATCCTTGGAGTTCACAAAAATCTTTTCAACACATGTTCGATGTACTCGAAGCCGACATTGTGTGTTTTCAAGAAACAAAGATTCAACAGAAAGACTTGACGGACGATATGGTCATCGTGCCTGGATGGGATTCTTATTTCACGTTTCCCAAACATAAGAAAGGTTGTAGGACATTTTTGTACCATATAGCCGCAATTCTGATGATTCTTCGGTATCTAACTATGCTTAGGTTATAGCGGACTAGCGATTTATACTCGAAACAGCAAATGCCATCCCGTGAAAGCCGAAGAGGGAATAACCGGTATACTTGAGTCCCAGGGCCACGCAAAAAAAACATATAAGTCACTGCCAGACTCAGAATGCATTGGCGGTTACCCTGATCTCTCGAACGAAGAGGCTGTAAAGCTTGATAGCGAAGGGCGCGCCTTGGTCCTGGATTTTGGTGCCTTTGTATTGATTGGGGTCTACTGCCCTGCAGCTACAGATTCGGCACGAGATCATTTCCGTATTGCGTTTGTGGATGCTTTGTTTCAACGAGTAAGAAATCTAGTTACTAATCTTAAAAGACAAGTCATTGTTGTTGGTGATCTCAACATAGCCAGGGACGAAATTGATGCGGCTGGGGCTAAAGATATGATGAAAGAGCTTGGAATGAGGTATTGGAAGGAAACACCGACAAGAAAGGCTCTCGATCTGTTACTGGATCCCAATCCTGCTGGACAAATGGTGGATCTTTGCCGCGAATTCTTTCCTCACAGAGTCGGCATGTATACATGTAGGTACCCTAAGTTATTAGACCAGAAAAATATAGGTACTGAGAGTAATTCAGGTTGGGATGTCAAGAAAAATAAGAGGCCAGGAAATTCAGGTACTGTAATAGCTATCCAAATAACCATACTCGTACTGAATGAATATCTAGGTTCCAGGATAGACTATATCCTGTGTTCAACTGCGATTAAATCCTGGTTTCTGGAAGCCAATATACAAGAAGGATTAATGGTAGGTCCTCCCTTTGTATGAAAATTAATACTGTGTCCTAACGTTATCAGGGGTCTGACCATTGTCCTGTCTATGCAACGCTTAAGCCCACTGTCAACTATAATGGTATCGAAAAAAGTATTCTCGACATCATAAATCCCGAATCCATGTTTCATCAAGGAGAAAGACAATCCGATATATCTACCCCGCAACCGCCCCGTTTGTGCATGAAGCGTTATCCAGAATTTACCCGACGCCAAAATATCAAAGATATGTTCAACAAAATGACATCTGCTGCCACTATGAATAGTGGTGAGAAGGTACAACGTTATGGATCGGATAGTCAGGGAGAGCCTCCGTTGAAGAAAATAAGAAGGGACTCTGCAATGATGCCATTCCAGAGGCCCAGATTGCCAGTTAACAACACACAAAAGACGCTCCACGGGTTCTTTCAACACTCTCCTGACGTTCCAAATTCCAGCTCTCGAAATTCTACGGCACACAAAATCCATCAACCAATTCGTGGCGAGTTACCGATGACGAATAGGGAAAGAGATCTAAAAGAAGATACAGAAGGCGTTGTAACCGAATCAACAATCAATGCCAAACAAAATGACTTTCTTGACCAGACAGATTCCAAGAAAAAATGGTCATTATTATTCACCAAGAAGCGTCCACCTGTTTGTGATGGTCATGGGGAGGAATGTATCCAACTTAGTACCAAAAAGCCTGGCCCAAATTGCGGAAGAGCCTTCTGGGTGTGCCAAAGGTAAAAAACTCTCGACCTCTTTATCATTCATAAAATCCTTCTTGGTTACTAATCGTGTCAAAAGGCCAATAGGTCCCGATGGAGAGTCTACAATGAAGTCAGGAGTAAGATCGGAATGGAAATGTAACTATTTCAAGTGGGCGAGCGACGTGTAGTCAAGATACGTTCTACAATATTTAATCGAAGCAGGAGGGTTTAGACCGATAGCGGCAGTTACACCGTAGGGAGCTACCTAAGTAAAAGAGCGTGGCGATAAAATAGGACTTTCCCCTCATTTTACAAATCCTATGCGATTCACTCGGATAAAATAGTATTTTAATTATTGTTGGCAAAAGTCTCATGCACCTCAGCCGAAGATGCATGCCTTCAGGATGGATGTATGATGCATAATACGCGTCGCGTTTTCGACAATCGACCGTGGGAAACATCGCGTCGATAGCTATTTATTTATGTTCGTCTACACCTGTTATAGGATTTGGCCAATTTATTTCATTTTATGGAGCCGGTCTCACGAGATATTCTCCCAATTTGAACCTTGCTTGAGTACTACAGCCAATAATAGTATCTGTACACAGAATCAAGTTGTGTCTAAATGGCTTACTCTACCTTCTCGAGGTTAAGACCCCGCCGTGTGTCTCCCAAAATCGGAATATTTTGTATCAGTGGGTCACTAACTGAAACCGTAGGCATGTTTCAACTGTACCGTAGAAACTCCGAAGTGGGGCGTCCGCCTCTTACAAAAGTTGCGTTGCGACAAATCCATGGTAGGCATCGCTTGTAGGAAGTCAACGCTACATTAGGGACATCGGTTGCGGGAATCCAGCTGCACCACCCGGATGAAGAATATACTTATTAGTCGCAATTGAACCTGATGCCTATGTCAAGGTCCTCCAAGCCAGTTTACTATATGGTGAACTATGTATTTTATTCGAGGTTTTGATCCCGCTGCTGCGCCCCACACGCTAGGCCGTCCAACTTGCGAGGCCGCCTCACTTCGGAGTTTCTACGGTAGGTTCATCATACGCGGTCTTGTGTTGCTGTTGAGGAAATGGGATAAACAATGGGTATACGCGACGGGATCTTAGTTATTGTCGAGAAGATGAGGTATCCCCTCATCTGTGTTGGAGTCCGCCCTGCCACAGGATAAACACTTTTCATTGAACAACCACACATCAACCACAACTGCAGCGAAAATATTTCTGTCTGAAGAACAATTGATAACAAAAAAAACGACCAATGATGTCGAGGCCAACCCCCCGTGCATCATCGCCTTGGATATGACTTTCCGATAATATCACTTAGAGTAAGTAAGGCACTTTTCGTGACAGCGAGTTACCCGCCCTATGAGATTAACGAGCCTTGATGCTATGTATTACTTACTCAATTCGTAAGCTCTCACAACTGTTTAACATAGGGGCATTCAAAGTTCCGCTTCTAGACGCGGTGGATTCGATACACCTTCCGCCCCAATTTCGGGGTCTCTCTAGCTAAAAGGCTAGCCGGGGTTCTCGCAGTACTCGGCTTGGCTCACGTGATTGGTGCAGCAAGAGTGCGGGGAGCAGGTGGAGGTGAGGGAAATGGAGCACTACTAGCTTCACACAAGCTCTGGGGCTATGAAGAAGCGAACGTGGCCAAAACCAAGAAGCGAGGGAGAAACCTCGCGTCTAAAACAACCACCCTCCAAGACTGCTATCGCGTTGTGGCGGGCAGTTTGGGGGTTACCAACTGTGGCACAACCCCACCAGGTGTGGCTGTGACTACTCTACTCTAAAAAATCCCTAGCGCGTGATAGGCTTTATCGCCAAGCTTGTACGGCTGACGTGACAATTTCACCAACTCAGTTTACGTGAAAACTTGCATCCTAACTAGGCCTGAGTCTAAATTTTCGAACGCCAAACGATCTCTATGCACAGCCAAAGTTTACCAGCACCGATGATTCCACCAAACACAATGACTTCCGACGCTGAGATTCAGTCAAAGAAACGCAAACGTACCAATCAAGGAGAGTTTGTGCCATCTGGAACCGCGTCCCCGCAACCAGACGCTCTACAACATCAGTCCACAGGGGACGCCGACAAGAAGAAGAAGCAACGCTCACGGAAACCAAAGCAAACTGCCGAAAATGAATCTATTCCGCCCCCCATACCAGATCTTGCAACTTCTGTAGACAACTCGGAAGAACAAAGTGCAAATCAGAAAGCGACCCGCTTTATTGTCTTCATAGGTTTGCAGCTTCGACTCTAACTTGTAATGTGTACTGGCTGACCTTTACCACTAACAGGTAATCTACCCTACACTGCGACGAAGGCTACCGTAGCTGCGCATTTTTCCGCCGTCGAACCATCACTTGTACGCGTCATGACGCACAAGGAGGACCCAGCCAAGTGCAAAGGTTTTGGGTTTCTCGAGTTTGCACGTTACGATAAGATGGAGCAATGTCTGACAAAGTTTCACCACACTATGTTTACCGACGGAAAATCTGCGCCGCGTAAAATAAATGTTGAACTCACGTAAGACCAACTTTTCCGGTTTAATACGGATTGCAGCTAACGTGTTTATGATCAGGGCCGGTGGTGGCGGTCGGAAGAGCAAAGTTCGACAGGAGAAATTAATTGTTAAGAATGCAAAGCTGAATGAGGAGCGACAGCAAGTAGCAAGTGATAGGGCAAAAGATAAAGCAGATCGCCGGGCTCAAGCAGAAGATGGAGAAAACGGGATGCATCCTAGCAGACGACGTCGCATACAGTAATTCCTTGAGGTTATTTTCACTGATGGATGGTTTGATCGTTTAGTGCGCATGGAAAGAAGTTCTGCAGAGTAGGTGATTTTACATGAATAAGTAATGAAAGTATCCAGAAAGAATCCAAACGGGGCGGGGGTATGATGAAATTGGACAATGTAGCTATAAAAGATATCATGACATATTTCATGCGCGCAAACAAACGACTGAAGAAGCCACAAGCAAAAATCAACTAAAACAGCATACTAGTCTGGTATCTCAATCACACTATTTATACAATAACGCACGGCTTCTTAGCTCTAGGGGGCTTTTGCGCAGGCATCAAAACAGCCCTATTACTATCGTTAGCAATGATACAGCTTATCATCTGACTTGAACGTAAAAGTTGGTAACTAACCTGATAGCTTCATCGAAGACGTTCTTGAGACCCTTCTGGGTCAAGGCAGAGCATTCAAGATATCGGACCGCGTTAATCTCCTTGGAACGCTGGATACCCTGAGGGTAGGTTATGGGCGCCATTCGCTTCTCGCGCAATCCCTGGATGGTTTTGGGATCATCACGCAAATCGAGCTTGGTTCCAACGAGGATAATAGGAATGTTCGGCGCGTGGTGGGAGATTTCTGGGTACCACTATGTATCATTGTCAGTTGATGCATATCCTACTCTCATACATGGGTCAAGATACCTTGGAGAGAACGTTATCGAACGACGGTGGGCTGACGATGGAAAAGCAGACAAGGAACACATCCGTCTGTGGGTAGGACAATGGTCTAAGACGATCATAATCTTCCTGTCCGGCAGTATCCCATAGACCCAAGCTGATAGGTTTGTTGTCAACCATGACATTTGCAGAATAGTTGTCAAAGCTGTTGAACCTGTGAGCTTAGTTGTACCAAGACAAAGGCGGGTGTTTTCGAACGTACACTGTGGGGATGTATTCTCCGGGGAACGCGTTCGTTGTGTAACTGATGAGCAAACAAGTCTACACGCGAATTCGTCAGAATTTGGGATTCAAGGGTTGAGGGGAAGGAGAAGCTTTACCTTGCCTACCGCACCATCACCAGTAACAACGCACTGCAACAGGCAGAGTTCGGTTAGCGAATATAGACTTATACGTTTCTCGTGCAGGGTAGAGCCAATCAAACCTTGAGCGACCGAGTTGCAGCCATGTTGAGCTCCTGTTTGACGGGGCAAGAATCGTGACTTTCAGGGGTGTGTGAGAGAAACGCGGAATCCGGATTGCGCAGAACAGGTCTTCTCTACGGAAAAATGGAGTGGCGATAAGCTGGACGGGTCTGTTGGATAAACCGGCGTATCGGCGGGGAACAAGCGAAAGGCTGGGTGGTTGATGGTAGGTGGAGGAGGAGGAGGAGGAGATGGTGGTGGTTGCGGTGGTTGCGGTGGTTGCGGTAGCGGTAGCGGTGGTCGTGGTTGTAGTTGGTAGGTACTAAGTAGTTGCAACGCGGGAAGGAACCTTGTGGGGAGGGGGGAAGATGGTTTTGCTCGGTTCGGCCCAGAAGGTTGCAAGAAGCAGTTGCGCGGGAAAAATGAGTGCAAAGAGTACAAGAAATGCCTGGGCAACGTGTGTATGTATTTTGTCCGGGACAGGAGGAGAGGAGCGAAGGTGTCGGCACTGGCTCCAGGGAATGAAGGACAGAATGACAGGACAGACAGAGGCTGGACGCCCTGTAGTCTGAGCTATGTTCTGAGACTCGAGTTTTAGCGCTTGGGTCTGAGAGGGCAGGAAGGAACAGCCATGAAGAGCTCTGATTGGTCTATTACGCTCGGACTAGCTGGTTCAGGAGTCCGCTAGCTTGCTACGGTAAATAAATGCAACGTCAAAACTCGGCTAACTCCTGAAAAGGGTCCTGATCCTTTTGTTACCTGTGAGCCATCTATCAAATATCCACTGGGGTTGATGTCGAAGTACTGAGCACACACGCAGAGCCCACTATGGACTATCCTGCGTAAAAAGACTAGAGGCTGAGGATGCGCCATGTCCAGAGTGGAGCACTGACGTTGGACTCTATTTGTAGAACAGCTTCTGAGCGTCACCGATGGGAGAGTTTTCGCTCGGGTTGCGATTGTCTGGTACAAACTAATCGAGCAGGATCCTGGATAAGAGATTCGTACATCACGCTTCATGTCGCAGTATGTCGAAATTAGCAGCCTATGTGAATGTATTGGTAGTTGTGCGCTGATATAAAGTCATCGTATAAGAATCAAGGGCACGGGGACTGATGCTCGGCCAGTTAAGTACACTTCATGTATTCTGAAATGTATGCTGGTAAAAGGATATTACAGCACAGATAGGGATTGGATTATAAACTCTATAGCCAAGATAAATAAGCAACTCAATTTATATCTTCGACTTCTATTGCAGAAGGAAACTCTATATATGAAGCACCTAAAGATTTATATTTCGAGGGTAAATTGATAGAATACCACAAACTGAAGTCATATTTCTCAGGATACCACATTATGGATACCACCGAGGACAAAGCATAACCCCAACCTTAACTCTAACCGTAACCCCTAACTAACCCTAACTAACCCTAATTTTAACTAGAAGGTTGCCAATAAGGTGGTATCCTGTAAACTATTTCTTCGCCTGTGGTATCCTGCGAAATACTGCCTGAGGTTGTGGTATCCTATCAATTTTCCGTATTTTCAAACCCGTGTCATTTGTATTTTGTTTCTTCAATGGCACTGGTAAATAAGCCATTCTTCTGAATAATGTAGATTAGGTACTAGAAATAGCGTGAAGTATTCTATACCATGCAAATTCAAAACATTCAGGCCTGACCTATATTTCACTAGAGTCGGCTCCTAACCTTCCTGATCAGGTGATTTATCATATAAATTTACATATCAAACAGGTAGCCCCCAAAGCTGCCTAATCATGCTTAGATTTAGTTCCTACTCAATACTGTATCTACTCAACCATAAAGCACACATGAACCTAACGCACAAGGTAAGGGTTATTATATCCTAGACGTCCAAAACCTGCAAATGAGGAACACAATTCTTTTCGCTCTACATAACCGAAGCCACTAAAGGCTTGAGTAAGCGCGGTTGTTAAGGGTTTGAAACGTTAATGAACTGGGGAGCGGCTAAAATAAGGTCGCTGGGGGGCGGGTTGTGCTGTAAGCCTGTAAACGAGACTGTGGACCCACCGCTTGTGCTCTTCCATCTTCCACGTCACCTGCTTTTGATATCACTCGCCTACCGCACTTAACTCGCTTAGGGCTAGCGGCCGTGCCCACGTGCTTGGAAATTGTGCTCCTCATTTGTAGGTTTTGGACGTCTAGGGAATAACCTCTAGTAAGCCCAGACAGAAGAAACCACTGTTTTGGCTGCCTCTGTAAGCGGCGTCTTTACAGGCCCAGCAAGCACCTTCACTTTAAACTCCCTCAAATATTTTAAGCACGTGTACATACTTGAATATTATTTAGAGTAATACTTAATATTTCCTAAGTAGGCTAGTACATGCGGGCAATGTGTGGTTGATTTTGCGTTATGGCTGAGCAGATCCAGTATGCAAGATATCAGCTGCTGAGTCAGTCATATTTCATCTCTACTCGAGTATGAAGATCTCAGTATGATTATGATGCATAGAGCATACTCATCAATTTGCGGCCGACCCGGGGCACACGAGCTATTTGCGGCACTTTTAATCATGGGAAATAACATCTTTAAGGGTAGTACCGCATCTAAGTATACTAATAACGCCCAATACGTCATGAAGCTATATCGGTGGGTAAGGGTTATTGCAACCTCTAGTAACACCAACAAGGAGAGGTCGCTGTCTCAGCAACATAAGCGACCTTGTTGCAGGCCCGTCGGGCGCCACTCTTTTTTATATGTGGATACGGCCAAGCTTGTGCGGCAGCATGTGCCGTGTTGATTCGAAGCAGGCAATTAGCCTCCTTAGTAATTTTGAGTTGTTTCCGAGTAGATGCGGTATCCCCCCGACGCCGATTGACGCTCATTGGACCAGCAAATGTTAGCGCGCCTAATCGGGCAATCTTCACATACATTCCTCAGCAAGGTCACCTCCTTCAGACCCCTGGTTTCCATACAAAAAGGACGCTAATTTTCGCGGGTCCAATATGAACGTCAATTGGCGTCGGGGGGATAGACCCACTGCGAGATTGTATTGGTAAATTACAAATTCGGGACCAGAAAGCATGCATACATAGTTGATTAATAGCCGAAAAGTATGAGGTTATCACATCGTAGAAGTAAACCTTGCAACACCCATAGAGGATTATGCAGAGAAATTTACAAGTACACCGTTCCGACTTGCTGCTTACATTTGCTGCCCACAAGATTTATCTGTCCCACCATCAGATGGGATAAGAGCTGCACTTCTTATAAAGTTGATAGAAGGAAAAAATGGTCCGGCGTATTCCATATCGTACCTATATTCCAATTTAGCTGTCCGGTGTTTCATTGTGTACAATATCACTACCCACCAGTAATTCACAGCAGAACATAGCCATTTGTCCGAATCGGTGCACTGCGACACCTTATGGTACCACATTGCGGGTAAGTACAGAATCTATAATTGTCAGCAATTTTTTCAATAGGTAATCAGAGATCTTCGTACATCTCCGGGATTGAGCTCAACATGTAGAGGCTTGCAGTGGTCCCACCAAGCCCTATCGACATTTTTAGGGCTATCCGGGTCAATTGTCGGCCAAAAGTGAACAAAACTTTCTGGCTCATCTGGTACAATATCAAAGAGTCCATCTGTATTACTAGGCACATACTTTGCGCTTTGGAGTGTTTCCTCTTGTAAGCATAAGCCTTCAAATGGTGATATTAAAACAAATCGTTTGGACCCTGTGATTTGGACATAAAGATTTTCGTATGGATCCTTGTGGATTGCAGATACGCTCCGTTCGTTGCCCATCCAAACGTTCACGGCGTCAGGGAGCCTATCCAATGCCTCTGAAGCCCAGAGTATGTGTCTTTCGGCATCAGATTCAATGGGACCAAATTCTCTTTGCATGTTGTCGTCCTCTGATGGTGATCTATCAGGTAATCTGCTCCAATGTCATAAAGACGATCATTTATATGGCAATAATACTGACGGGATTGTGCGTATCTCACAACTGGAGATTCGAGGTTGGCCTTTTGCATGCGCAGTTGGTCAAGAAAGTCGGAAAACTGCATATTCGTCTGATGAGGCTTGACAAAGTACATACGGCCATCATTCTCACTGACAACAGCTGAATCCGCGTTCCTAAAACATAGATTAATTGGGGGGATTGTGACGGCGTTTTTATAGACTTACCCGAACGGAGTTTCTGCCACTACTATGGTCTTTTCTCCCATCTTCGTTCGTAGATATTCAGCATCCCAGGTTTGGACCGCTCTCCAATGTGATGCAGCGTCTCTAAATACCACAGGTCGATTCTTTTGCACGTATTGGAGAAACTGCAGTGATGTCGGCGTTCCAATCCTTTCTTCGACGAAGCTAGTGTTTAGTTCATGGTACGAGGTTAGCAGCTCAGCCAAGGCATGCTTAAGATTCAATGGAGAGTCCATAGACATAGTAAGAGGAGAGAGGAGGTAAGTAGATAGCTTAAATGCTTGGTTGACAGTGCGTATTTGTGGGTGTCGCGATCGGGTGTCAACTTGTCGCGGGTCTATCTAGTTGAAGTCCGAACCCCCTAGCGGCTTGCGTAGCTGAAAAATTTGACAACCCTGCGCGTCATGTGATATTGAAAGTTTGCCAAATCCTCAGAGTCAGTCCAACCATCCATGCATCCGTGACTTAGCTTTGCCAAAAATATGCCACATTGCGACCGCATGGCGTGTGAATCCAAATTAAGTACGACGCGACACGCAAATATACCTTACTTAGAAAGGTCGCGTGTTCCCTTATAATGCATGAATTCATATTGATCGTATCAGATATTTGGATAATTGCTGGAAAAGAGAAGAGTAGAGAAATAGAGGGTCACACTAGTGGTCACGCATGGAATTTCAGGGGTTTTTGACATCCATCTAGTGGAAATCAACGGAAGATAATCGCCAGCATGTTTCCTCGGTTCATGCAAAGCAACAGATTTTGTCTCAAAAGCATCGTTCCATTATCTCTCTCCGTAAATCTATGGAAGAATATTGTGGGTACGCGAAATCTTTGATATGGCTTGACAGTGGCGTGATGAGAAGAAAGAAGCAGCTCGGGGCGGGGGACAAAGGGCTTTAATTTATGCCAATTTACCTCGAGTCTAGAGTTAGAGGGTTGAGATTAATCCCAGCCAGGAAAGAGTTCATATCCTTGGACCTCAGCAGAACAAAAGTTTTGTTGTCCGGAACTGAACCTTGAAAGGCTTGGCCCTTGATTTCAGATCCGTTGGAAAGTTGAATACTACTGTGTAAATGGCGTACCAACAGGTAATCTCCACTGCGCTTCAAGAAATCAGACATTACTGAAATAAGCTTAATATACAGACTGGATGACTTCCCTTCGCTCTATTCTGGCTCATTTATCATAGTCAAATAGGAGCAAAATCGGCATCTATCGTTGCTAAATTCCTTCTATCGCAACTAAGCGGGGTCCTTGGTCCTGGCCCCCTTGTATATGTAACCAAACAGCTACGACTCTCAACTTGATAGATGGTCCATTTTTTCTGCCGTTTAACCATAATCTATTAGTCGTAATAGAGCGACAAGACTTCATCCACTAATAACTAGTCTTGGGGGTTGACTCCTGGACGCGAGGGCTGTTGTTTTGTCGATCTGAAGGTAGGTAACTGACCGGGACAAGAACGACCCCTCCATGCTGAAATTCAGACATGCCGTTGAAACTTGGAAGTATAAATTCGACAGAAATTAGTAGGGATTTAAATCGTCGCTTTATAGTAATAGTTTAACCCACCTAGCACTTGCGTAATCAGCTATGCACATAAAACGGAGACTTGCCAATCTATCCCTCCTCTCGATGGCGGTCCATTTCGACACTTATGTGGGCCCTGAAAAACTTTTCCACCGAGACCCAGATAATCAACATTTTGTTAATTGCACGAGTATTTTAAACCCATGTTATATTATATGCTACTATATCATTTCATTGATGCCACAAAATCCGTTCCAACGCACACGAATTGAGGGATTATTTATATATTATGATACAATGTTGTAATATATCTATACCCAGTTACTGGCACCCTACAAAACAATTCACCCCGCCAATATTTAGAGGAGAATATAGTATCTATATAACGCGACTCGGCTGTACTGGTTTTACGCGATATAACAATTAAGCGCCGAAGCGCACATACACAGGGTGTGTCTCGAAAAACACACCTAGCATATCAACACCCTTTCCCTGGTTCTTTTAGACAGATAATTCATTCATAAAGATAACAGAATATCTATGCGCGTGGTCCAATTGAGGTAAGACTCAAATTTGTCACTTTTTCGTCCCCATTTGTCGTTGAAATAAAGTTATAACCACGCACTAGTTAGTTTAGCTATCCTCGAGGGGTTTAGTTTGGCACCATATATAGATCATGTCACACGTTAGTGTCGGCGGCTAAACTCTTGGCACTCTTCCACAGCCCTTTATTAGTCCTTCCTTTCTTCCTTTCTTCCTTCACCACCCACCAACCAAAGAACTACCGACAGAGACACACGCAGCAGGTAAGCCACAGGGACAGCACAGCGGATCAACGCGAGGATTCCCGACACTGTAAGTATGTCGGCGTTCGCATCTCTCATTACCCTGGGATTTCGCAATCCTATCGGACAAGAACGCGACCAGGTAATTCAGTCACATTATGTCCGCGCCAAAGACTTTATGGGAACTATTCCTTCCGGCAACTCTGGAGAGGAAATTCCCGGACCCGAACAGCAAGTTACCACTGGAGCAAATGAAAAAATAACTCGATTCATTTGCCTTTCGCCTGAGGAAATTGTCCAATCGTACAACACATCTACCGATCCCGCGGCCCTGAAAGCGGTACCATGCTTCTCACCGGTTTCAGTCTTCGCAACTGGAGATTCTGTGTCTTCACTTGTTCTCTTGGCCTCCGATGGATCCATTGTTATCTGCGTCGAAGAGCTTAACAAAAGCTACCTTACCTCCGACTACGAGGACCCGGTCGAACACAACATGGCTCAACGACCTAAGGCTACTACTAAGCAGGCGTCTGCTCATCACATTCCTCGCCCGCCCAATGCGTAAGACTTTGGTCCCATATTCTACACAGCTACTGACAATATCTTCTTAGTTTCATTCTCTACAGGAACCACAAGACCGGCGAAATCAAGGCAAAGTACCCTCACTTGGGCAACAACGATATCTGTTCGTTTTCCAATCTCAATTCATTCAAGAATACAAGATAGTCTAACCCTTGTTTAGCCAAGGTCATTGGAAGATTGTGGCATCAAGAGGATGAGGCCCTCAAGCAGTCTTACCGCGTAAGGTTCATCTCGACTATTCCTGGCAAGCGATGCTAATTCAAAGATAGCAAATGGCTAAGCTTCAGACCGAGGAATTGCTTCGCAAATTCCCCGACTACCACTACCAGCCCCGCCGTTCTTCTGAGATTATCCCTCGTCCCGGAGCCCAGAAGAAGGACAGGGTCAGAAAGGCCAAGGCTATCACCAGACGCAAGAGTATTCTTCCATTCAATAGCTTAATCGTTTGGCCACATGCTAATTCTTACAAAGTTTAAAAGCGACGTTGGTTGCCACATCAGACTGTTACTTCTTCAGACACGAGGAATGTAATATCAGCTGATTGCGGCCAATTCTCCACAATTTCTGGTAGAGATCAAAAGGGGTTTTATGCGTCTATTGGTTTGAGCGAATTTACTAACGGATACTTTCAATATCTTCTGGCTTACATACAGTCAGTAGATATGTTACTATTCACTTTTATCTGTCATGTTAGCTTCAGCCTTCAGTAGTTAGTTTTCTCAATTCAAGCTATTATTTTTCGCCAAGAGAGACGTACTTCTACCAAGATGCTTCAAGTAAAGCAATATTTCTTTAATCCATATCTGTATGAAGGGGGTTTAACTAGACGTTTAGGGCCCCTCCCGCATGTCGAAAGGTCACAGCAGGAGACACGAGCGACAGCAGATGAGCAAGGTGGGAGGAGAGAGAAAGCGATACCATTCCACCGAAGTGGAGACTATGGAGCGACTAAATACACAGGAGCGGCACGTGCTCCATCGGCGAATTGCCTGTCAGCGAAACCGTCGGTGAATCCTCCAGAGAAGCGAACGACACCGCACATGAAACTGCGTGGGAAAAAAAAACCCCGCCTGAGGCAACTTCGGTCCCAACTAAATCTAGTTAGCTCCAACTTCAATATGAAAAACACCTTTGAGTAGTCATGTATATCGACATTGCTGAAAACGGAGCTTACATTATAAATAGTCTAGACGCTAGTCCGGGTTGTGAAGCTTGACGTGCAACAGCCAGACTAGCGTCTTGACTAATGGAGTACATTATAAATTCTCGCATGCACGCAGAATTAAGTCGTGTCCATACAAGCACATTGTTGCTGACGGCGTCATTTCTTAAGTGGTCGAGGGGTTGAAGGGTCGAGTGTCGAGTGTCGAGAGTCGTGGGGTTGTGGGGTTGTGGGGTTGTGGGGTCGTGGGGTCGTCGAAGTAACAATCCTGCTACTCCAACACGCATCTCTTTTCAGTCCATTTAAACCTGTCAAGTTACATGTTTCGAGCATTCACGTATCACTCGACGGTCTATTAGAAAACCTAACGGCAGTCGTTCAAACGAGCTCTCTCTCTCCCCATAAGACTGTTTACTTCTCGATGACCTTTCAGACCATCTATTAATATTGGAGACGCTCTTTCCGGTAACATCTGTCCTCATAGATTCGCACGCGAGCTTGGTGGAAAATTTCTTCTTCCATCAACCTCCATCACCGCCACCACAAGACCCCCCCTCTTTCTACCTCATGGACAACCTACATCACACAGGAATGGCGCTGTTGGCGACATTGTCCAACCGCTGCAGACGACAACGATACCGCACCTCCCGCTGCTTCTATGCCTACCACCAGCACCACGAGTGTTCCTCTCGCCAGTTTTCCTGCCACCGAGGACCATACCGCCAGTACTTCTGCTGATTCTGAGGTTCGCACTTCCAGTATTCGGGAAGCCATTGTTGTCCCTTCGTCGTCGGAGGTAGGTTTCAAGTACCCGGAGCAGAAGAAAATGAATCCGACTAACAAACAGAATAGGCATCACCACCTGTGCTAGATAA
Organism: Pyronema domesticum; assembly: GCA_024516145.1. Taxonomy (NCBI): domain Eukaryota; kingdom Fungi; phylum Ascomycota; class Pezizomycetes; order Pezizales; family Pyronemataceae; genus Pyronema; species Pyronema domesticum. The sequence continues at coordinate 717,012 of JAJJXL010000024.1, forward strand.
CTCCATCTCAGAGTCACCTAGCCCTTCCGCAAATGCCCCCGCTTCCTCTGTAAGTACTCCAATCACTTTGTCAATAAATACAGCTAACGATTGAACAGGCCAAGGTAACGAAGCCGAAAGGCCGTGTCTTAGAGGCCGAAGAGAGCGAGGTAGACTGCGACGGCGTGTTACTAGAATTTGTGAGGCATGCAGATCGTTTTTTTTGTTTTTGTCATACTAGTCATGGGAAAAGATTGAATGTGGAGAAAGTAAAAATTCTGTAGACCTGAATGAAACGAATCCTGATATCTTTTGAAATATACTGCATATTGCACAGTTTGTACTGTACGCCATATTGCATAAATCGTGTCTGTTTGCGCTTTTAAATCGTGTCCGTTACACGTTTAAATAATGTCTTTACGCTATTCGTTTTACACTATTTTTACACTATTTTTGCGTGATGGGGTACCCTTTCTATTTACTTTTGTAATTTAGGGACTCTCGAAGGCTTCGTAAGGGTAATATTTGTTACCGATGACCAGCGGTGGGCTACATGTAGGAAGAGCTCGGGGACAGGATGGGCACGGAGATATATAGAAAGGACGCGGGAGCAGCGAGTGCAACAGGTCAGGAAGGGCATGTGAGATAGCAGGGGCATTGGAGAATCCGCCAGCATAGGTAAGTAGACTGAAATACAGTAAGTATTTCAAAATGTTGAAATCGCATGCAATAATTTTGAAATTCAAACTGAAACATTTCTGAAATACTGTAATTAGTTAGCTGGTATATAAGCTTTGTCGAGATAAAAATATTTCAGAAAACCCGAAATATATGTACAACTACGGGATGATATTTATCATGCATTGCAAAGCAAAATAATCATAGGGAATATTGGTAATCTTTATAACTCTTCTGATAATTCATTATTAGTTACAACATAATTTGATAGTGGCTTGGGCGCATTTTCGAGTCAATTTGTTCAGTGGAAAAATATCCCTGCCTGCATGTATACACATGGCTATCAAGTCTTGAATTTTTATACTAAAACCCCAAGACGTTATACAGTCTCATCACCAACCTCTTCTCCTAGTTTCCCAGTCAGGTCTCTCTCTTCATCATCTTCGCTCACTTCACGCACTCTCTTACGATCAAAAGCTAATTTAGTGCCCCCCCCCCCCTTTCTCCCACCCATTCCCACTATCTATAGTAACGTCCCCCCATGCTTCCCGTGGATCCAATTTTTTCTCCACCTTTCTGTTGGATATTGTCATCAATACCGGCGCCGTATCACAGTCCTGTTCGATTGGTGATAGCGGTGTCACCCGCGCGATATTTTCCCGACTAATCCCATCTGGCGCGGGATCGTTACCTAGATGCTTGACCCCCAGTGATGCCACCTGTCTGACAGATTCGAATGATGTTGTAATCTCCACGGATTTGGTTGGGGATTTTTGCATCTTTATCCGTTTCGCCGCGGCATTGTTGTTTGTAGTGAAGACATCATCTGGTATTCTTTTGGCTAAAACTGTAGTAGGCGGTTTGTTTGGATGATGCTGGATAGGTAAAGGTGTCGGTTCGGGTTCAATATCTTGTGAAATAGAAAGATTTGGGGGAGCATGCAGCGGCGTAGCGTTGGCGTCCGTCATTAGACCCATCAGTTTGAGTCCCAAGTTTTGTGCCTCCTTAGTTCGCTCTTCTTGCAAGGCGTGAAGTCTACTTATCTACATGTCGGTACTCTGTTAGCCATTGGGATTACAGACAACCAGGAGACCGCCGAGAATTAACCTTCTCTTTAAGCAAACGATTATCTTTACAAGCAATATCGAGCTTTTCTTGTAGACGGCCACATGCGACTGCGTGGTCGCTAGCGAGAGTTTTGAGTTGCATAGATCTATTGTGGTCTCTATCAGAGAGTTCCAACCGAAATTTGCTTCGTATCTCCTCCAGGGCAGCTTCGTGACAGTTTTTTATGCTGGCAAGTTTCTCACGGTTTTCGGACACCAGATCCAATAGCTATTAAAAAGCGTGAGAAAGAAATCGTCTTAACATAAGTAATTTGACACACCTTTTGATCATGGCTACGTTGCATCTCAGAAACAATATCGTAATGTTTCCGCTCGCTATCTCTGATGATTTTTTCCGTTAATGCCTTCTGATCAGTCTCGAAATTTTGATATGATTGCTGCAGTTCGTGGTGCTGCAACTCTAGGTATTTTTTGCTATGTGTCAGTTCGCTTATCAAGCCATACTGTTCCTTAAGCTCAGAAACGGTTTTCTCCATAGAAGATTTTAGACTATCAGCAGCCCCTCTAGTACTTGAAAGCTCTGTTTCTAAGACAGCAATGCTCTTGTGCAAACGCTCTTCTATCTCTCTTTTCTCCTCTCGTACCCTTTCAAGCATTCCCATTTTCTTATGCAAATCTTGTTTTACTTCCGTGAGAGAGGTCTTCAAGTTTTCAGCAGTCATTTCAAGTCGCGCTTTTCCCTCTCTTTGAAAAACAAGCTCCTCTTGTAACACTTCAAGCTTCCTTCCTAGATTGTTCTTCTGATCTTCAAGGTCATAGATTTTTTCCTGTCTTTCGTTCAACACCGCGAAGTGCTCCATGGCTGACCTATCTGCTGTCTCTTTCGCCAACTTTATCTCCTCGCCATGTTCTACTTTTGCATTTAAAGCCTCCTTTTCTAATTGTATGACTATCCGTCTCCTTTCCTCGCTTTCTGTCCTTAATAAATCCTCGAGCTCCCCTATTCTCTCTACAGAAGCGTCCAAACGCTTCCTCATGCTACTCGAGTTTTGCCTCTCCTCCTCTAGTTGTTCATTTGATTCAGTAAGACGTGATTTGTAATTCTCTAGCTCGGATTTCATCCTAAGAACGTTGTCCTTCTCTACTTGGAGTGGCTCTTCGATATTCTCACACCGCCTTTCGAAGTCACGACAAATTTCTGATACAGTGGAAACGATGCGGGTGTGCTGCCGGTCGCTATCCCGCGAGAGGGCTTGATGTAGTGATACACGCCAGTTGGAGGATGAAATACGTGTTTCCGGGGAGGCGAATTCCTCACTTAGGCCCGAAGATGCGGGGATCTGAGCCATCAGAGAGCGTTGAAACGGACAGTCACAGGAAATAGAAGAGGTTCTGACGATATGATCCATTAACTTTGTTGCCGTAGTAGGAGAGAGGAGAGACTCGGTGGAATGGAAGCCGCATTGGAGAATGAGTGAAGAGAGAGCTTGTTGTAGCTTCATATGCAAGCTATAGATTGCCCAGCAACATGCTCCAGAACATGTCTCTGCGGGACCAGGCATGGTGATAGTATGTGTTACGAATGCAATAATTTCGCGCCGAGAGGCCATGGCCAGAATCTGTCGCCGAAGAGTTGGCGATTCGGGGGCAATTGAGCAAAGTGATTTGACAAAGTCAATGCGGTCTTGGAGAAATGCCGATGTGAACTCGCCGTGGGTCGAGACTGTCCCGCATATGGATTGCAAGATAGTCGGAATAAGTGGTGATAGTGTTGTGCAGAAGTCCTTTGTCATCAAAGGTAAAGCTAGCCGTGATTTCCCCTCCGAAATAGCACGGCATAAAAGATCCTGGATTATGGGATTGATATTTGTCGGTAGAACTACAAGAGATAAGGCGGATACAAACTGCAGAACCTCCGATAACAGATGTAGACTCTGGTGAGATTTTGCCTTTTCTAGTAATCTGTGAAGATTTGTCTTATCTTTCTCAGATGCCTTGGCAACCTTTACGTCGTGGCTGAGGGCCTGTGCAACTACAGTCGCCATTTGTGTAATCTGAACCTTCTCTTTCAAATCAATCTGTGTTTCCGAGGATGTACATTGATGTACTATAGGTATGATAAGGCTCAGCACCCATGGAGCTTTTTTACCATCGAAAAGTATCGAGAATGGCTTGGACTTGCCTCCCGTCGAGGCCATGTGCATATATGCCAATGTAGTCAAACAGTACATCAAAAAGAGATTCATATCGGAGATGGTTTTTGGTGCCTGCAGTAGACTTGCCATACGGGATGAGAAAGTATGACTTTGAACCTCTGTCATTTGTAGGGTGAGATGATTGTATCCATTCGCCACCAGAACATAGAGGGGTCGTATAGTCGTAATCGAGGGCGTGGCTATTGCTCTATCTAAGCATTGTAGGAAGAATGGTACGAGTTGAGAAGGAGGTGAAAATCGGGACGGTAAAGGGTTGCTCAGAAGTCCAATGAGCACGGGAGAATACTGTGAAATGTTAGCAAACCCAGGCTGAAAACTGGATAGAATCCAACCTTGTCAAACTTCACAGTATCTTGGAGCGAAGTGCGCATAAGATCCGCCAGAATAATAGGTTTTTGTTCCAGAATCTCGTTTTGTAATCGCGCCGAACCGGCCAATATCTTGACTACAGAGAGAGCATATGGACAGTATTCCAATGCATCTACTGCGGCTTTTACAAGCGTCTTGATCTGACATGGATTCGAGTGTGCCCATAACGAAATATCGTCGCAATCTACAGCCTTCAATATGGCTTCGAGATTCTGTATCCATGTTAGAAAACTCCAGTATACACTAGCTAAACATCGGTCATGAAACTAACTATTAGCGATACCGCATATGGTGATGTGACAACGCGCAGTATTTCTGCTGCTAAATACTGAGCCATTTTTGGAGTTCAGATGAGGGGGGAAGTCGCATGAAGTGTGGGAAGACCAACGAGTTCACGCGACAAATAGGTGGAGCGACGCGCGAACGCGTTTTTACGCGTCTCGTAAGCATCAGGCACTAGTGCATACTCTAGTGCACTTGGTACTTATCCAATGCAGTGTTTTGCACACAGGTAACAATGAACATGCTGAGACGAACATTCTACGTATAAGCTTTGACTTTTACTATTTAATAGAGTGCTTTTATTCTTTTTTAGGGAAACGGTGATGGTAAAACTGAGGTTCGGAGAAAACGTTGCAAGATCTCATTGTGTCCAGTCGATAAAGTTTCGCACTTAGCCAAGTGATATCCAAGTTGGAAAATAAATCTTCAAAACACAGTGATCTGTTTGGCCTTGAAAATCCGAGACTTTATCTTGTCATTATCTAAAGCATTCCCTGTGAATTCTAGAGAAAGACACGTGACTGTTGTTGACTTCTACAGTCATCGCTGGCACAATCGCGAATCCGAGCGCGGGAGCAACCAGAATACTTAGGACACAGACTATAGCGGATGGTGTTAAAAGCGTTGGATATCGTTTGTCAGACGGTAAAAATGAAACTAGTTCTTTCATGAATTCCAAATTTTCCCAATTCACTTGGTATAACGAACGACTTTCCCAACCAGATAGAACATACCCAATGGTATTAACATATCCTACCAGTGCTATATTGATGCCTTTTTAATCGATCTTATGCTCGAGTTCGTAATGTTGTTAGCGATGTCAGTGTTTCAAGGTTCAACAACCACTGACTAATTTTCTTCGGGATTTAAGGGGAATGCTTTCGAGTATCGTAAGATAAATCCTTTTGCTTGCCGGGCCAAATAGGCAGCGTCTTTGTGGTACGTATTTTTTAGAATAATAAATGAGGTCGCTTTACAACCTTCTCTGGACCACGGGTTTACCCGCTACCGAGAAAACTACGCGCAGCCAAAGCTTGGACCCATCATCCCCGAAACTGGGCTTTTGATTGTCGAGTAGATTGACAAATTTGTTGCTCTTGAGTCTTCCCACTCTGGTATAATCCTGGATCCCTTATCGTGAGTGCCTGAGATGCTCAGAAATTTTCCAAAGCGCGGTTTAATTCATTCTGTTTTGGTGCTTGATTTACTTAAGTTTCCGAAGGCCCAGCGGGCGGACCAGCATAACTCGGGTTAGCTGAGGTGACGCATCTAAGTCTAAACTATATAATGATTCCGACTCGAACCATACACTCTCATTAGTAAAAAGTCGACACAAACCCGGCACTCCAATTGGTTCGGCCGCGGTACCATCTTGTACATACATACATATATACATGCTCGAACACAAGGAACGGTTACTAAGATGACCCTTACATGAACTCAATGCATAAGGCAAGGTTATTGCAGCCTCCAGACCCTCAGAAAAGGAGCTACTGTCTCGGCGGCTGTTTCAGGTCTTGTTGTGGGCCCAAAGGGCACCTCCACATTATCCTTCACCCATATTTTTAAGCTTTAATACCTTTAATGGAGAATTATGCACAGTTGGCGCCAAGTAGGCTAAAAGTCTCTGGGGGTATTCAAAGCTGGAGACAGGTCTCGATTGGGGCACAGAATCCGCGCGGAAGTGGAGGGGAAAGCAAAACGGAAAGCCGCGGCTACCGCGGTTTTACAGGGGGGGGGTGGGGTTGGCTTTGTAAAATCGCTGTAGCCGTGACGTTTCTCTCTCGATTCTCGGTCCTCCATGTCCCACACCTCCACGCCCTCTTGCTTGTAAAATCACGTGAGCCAAGGTAAGTACTGCGAGAGCCCCGGCAGGCCTTGAATAGCCTTGAAGCTAGAAGCTCGAACCCCGGCCGCGAAAGTGGAACGGAAAGTGCACCGATTCCGCCGAGACTGAACGCAGAGCTTTGAATACCCCCTCTGAGTCAAAGTTCCTTAGGAACGAGCAGATGCGATGGCTCCATTCCAGGGCAAATTCGAGTTTCTATGCAGACTTTGATGTTGATGAATCTATTAAATTTCAGGTCCAAAGCATACAGCATGTAAATCGCATGGGAATTGCATGACTTATTTAAATATCAATGCCTAGCGACAAACAATAAATAAATACCTTCTCTTACACAAATAAAACGTCTGTGGCATCTTGTTTTAGCCCTTTTGAAATCCCACATCACACATCCTCTACCAAATCTTCCACAATCATAAATCCCGTTTTTGAAAGGTACCGTCTTCCTGGGCCACATAATAAACAATCCACTAATAGAGACTGATATACATTTTTGCACATCTGAAAATCATGTGAATTCAGCTGTCTCAATTTCCATCCGGCTTCGGTTCAAAGCTAAGCTGTATAGGACTTGAGTATCAATTCTACCCAGATTAAACAACAGCATTAATCATGAACATACCTGATTTCCATTGTAGTATTTTCTTTCGTCTTTTTCCTCGCCTTGATCTCGTAGTGTTCTAACCTGATTAGGAGCAGATCTTCCTGGTGGAGCTCGTCGTGGATCACCGCCAAGCGTTTGTCTTCGCGGTGGTGGTGGCGGTGTCTCCTCCGTACGAGGAGCAAACGAACCTAATCTCCACACAGCGTCTAAGGCTCCCGATATCAATCCATACGCCTGGGAAAGTATGGTATGACTAGATATTGACGGATTTTCATAAGCAGCCGAAGTGTACGTCTGTGTGGGAACAAGAACTAGGGTTGCAGAGCGTTTGAAAAGCGACGATAATGGCAGTGTTTCGTCGGAAATACCCAGAGATCTATTGTTTGATGGACTCAATATCTCCACGAAATCATAAGCCTGGCGACCGTCTTCCCGGTTCTGGTCTAGCCATGCCCTAACCTCGGTCCCCAATGACACTGAGGATGAGAATCGTGACTTGATATTAGTTCCATCGGTAAGCCGGAATGATAGCGCTATCTCTGCAGAGAACAATGGTTCCAAACTTTGAGGCCTCGAGCTTTGGGTAGGCGTAACAAGTGTCCCCCTTCGTTCTCTATCCCTAGCACGACGCTCCGCTTTGTCGTTCTCGAGTCTTTGTAATATACGTTCTCGTTCTGCCTTCTCAGCTTGCTTTTTCTGTCGTTGTTGTTCAAGGTAACTTGGAATGTGCGAATGGGAGGTTGCCACGGACGATTCTCCTACGGGCGTGGCAGGTGTGGTGGGAATAGGCGTATTCGGGTTTCCATGGGAAATGGGACTTGCCGCTGGGGCAGGAGTTAAGGGTGTATGCTGTGCATAGGAGGGGCCGGACCGCGTCTGTGTTGGTGTGTGTGTCTGTATCTGTGCTTGAATTTGTGATTGCGGCTGCGGTTGCGGTTGTGTCTGTAGTTGTAGTTGTGGTAGCGGCTGTGACTGTGGTTGTACTTGTGTTTGTGGTACGGAGGCCGTAGGCGACCGGGTGCTTGCAGGTGGCCTTGCTATAGCAGACTTGAGACTGGAAGTAAATTCCTGACGTGAGACCCCGGGCTTTAACTGTAGGAGCAACGTTCCTCCTCTGCAGCATACGTCAATTGCAAGGACCACTGCTATTCAGGGGGTGTGGGATGTACCGAGTGACCAACAGATGTGGAATCTCCTCAACTGGACATACCGCTGCCAGCAAACCGGCATCTTCAGACCCTGCCTGGAGCCGTAGTAGAATTGCATCCGTTTTCAGCGACTCAAATACCTACACAACCCTCAGCAACCAGTCGTGTGCATCTCTATCGCACGCAGAAGGGGGATAGGTCTACCTCCGAGTCCAAGAGATATTCCGACTCCCATATCGATGCCTCCTCGCCACCGTCTGTTACAAAGCAGACCAGAGATAGGCGCTGCTGAACTGAAGTAGCTATGGCCTCGTGAACCGTGCCCGAGTAGAAAATGCTGGTCCGCTCTGGGCTGGTAGACATTACGGCTTTAGATAATTTAACGGAGAGCAGTGTCGTTTAGTCCCGAAGTTTGTGGAGTGAAGCAGAGCAACAACGGTGGAGTATATCACTCAGACACAAGGCGGATTCTTGAGAGAATGGGTGTATGAGCAGCAGGCGTGGGTGAGTACCGGGTGCTGGGTTGAGTGCTGAGTGCCGAGTGCTGATTGCTATGTATGTTGGGTGTTGAGTGCTGGGTGCGGGCAGGCGGACGGTCGCGCGTGTGTTCTGCCTGTGCTCTCTGTGTCTGTACGATTTCGGCAAGAACTTTGGCACTTTGGTATATGCTGTGTGTAATGCGTTTGGGTTGGTTATGCTATGCAGACGGCAGTGCTCTGCGCAGGCGTCTCTGTCGGAATCGTTGCGCGCTCGATTGCTCGGTCGGTTGTCTGGGGCAGCAGCGGCTATTGACCTGTGCAGTCTGTGTCTGTGTTCGCGTGCTTGTGCTGGACAGTCTGTCTCCGCGTGCGTATGCTGGGTGAGTGTGCCTTCTCGACTTGTGTTCTGTACAACTCATATGTACATGTGCTCTAGACAAAAGTGCATATGTATGCTTAAAAGTACGGCCCGGCTGTGCTCGAGTTAATAACAACATCCATACCGACACAGAGGAGGAGCTATCGACTGTTCTGCCCTAGCGCAACGGCGGTGATGGAGGATGGCCCCGCTTGTGTAACGTGACAATCTTATTTTACCTTATGCATGCAATTGGTGTTGAGCTATGGGGTGTCATTACACCTGGTGGTGTGCTTCAGTCGAGTCAATGAGGTATATGGGGATGTATAAATATGTCCATTTGCATCATACAGCGCATCTCGTCATCTACTCTAATGATGATGGTGCCTGCTGCCATGCCCTGCTTAACATAGTGTGCATGGATTATGTACAACATGCGAAAAATCCGTGTCGACTTGGGATATAGAGTAGACTCTCGAGTACATAGATCACTATTAACCCCTCGCCGTCTGCTCGCTCGCTCACCCCGCACTCCGCACCCAACGCCAACCCTTACGGTAGACAGAGAGGTAAGCATCAATGTCACCCATCAACTAACAAGACTAGACTATACCGGCCAAAGGCAAGACCAACACCAATTCTCGCGCTGACTGCCACAGCGTCCAGCGTACACCGCCTCCGCTTCTCCGCAGCGACAACTGACTGCTCTAGAATATCAAGGACATGTCGCTGCCACGCTTCTTTTCGTACATTGGAGCTTACGTTGCGCCAGTCGCTCGCCATCCATACCGCGTCCGCCCATCGTTCACGAGTGCCTGTACTGCCAGACACAATGGATCGAACTTGTTTCGGCGCCAATATTCTAGCAATCCTGCTGATCAACCTGGCTTTCAATCAATTCTCGACCAGCCGCCTGTTCTGGTCCGTTCCGGTCAGAAGAAACATGGTCCTGGTCTCCTCATACTGAGTTCGTCGCTTGCTTCCTCCCAGCTATTAACGATGCTGACGTATAACCTAGTCGCGATACCCCTCACTGCCTTTGCTCTAGGAACATGGCAAGTGCAGCGCCTGCAGTGGAAAACCGAATTGATGGCCAAGCTCGAAGACCGAATTCTTAAGGAACCTCTACCTCTTCCGCCTCATGTCGACCCGAAAGCAATCGAGGAATTTGATTACCGGAGAGTTGTGGCCACAGGAAGGTTCCGCCATGACCAGGAAATGCTTGTAGGCCCTCGACTTCGTGAAGGCGAGAACGGATTCCAGGTCGTCACTCCACTTGAGCGCGAAAAGGGTGCCAAAATTCTCGTGAATAGAGGCTGGGTTAGTAAAAAGAAAAAAGACCACCGCGACCGGGACCCCGAGGCATTGCCACAGGGCGAAGTTACAGTAGAGGGACTTTTGAGGGCACCATGGAAAAAGAACATGTTTACCCCCGAAAACCGCCCGGAAATCAACGAATTCTACTTTCCCGATATTGATCAAATGGCACAGCTTGTACAAGCCCAACCGGTATGGATTGAGGAAACAATGGGTTCGCAATCATACAATTAGCCCATGGATGCAAGATTATTAATTGAATATAGAGCCCGACCTGATCGTCACCATGAATGCCGAAGCATCTGGAAAGCCTATTGGGCGGCCGGTCGAAGTAAACATTCGGAATAACCATCTACAATACGTTGTGACATGGTTTGTTCCTCCCAGTTACACTTGACAGCAATTTGCTGTGCCATTACAGTTCAGAAGAGCTGCACTGACAGGTTCGTTCAATCTTTGAGGTACGGCTTATCAATTGCTACATCCATAATGCTTTATATTCTTGTACGGAAGCCCTCCGCCAGCATCGCAAGGAGGGTACGCCAAAGTAAGGATTGGGCATAGCAAGACGACTCCCTACTTATTTTTTTCCGCGGGACTTCCTGTTCGGCGCGGGCATTCGAATCTCCTGTGATAGCTCACGTGGCAGGTTCTTCTGTGCTAAAGAAAATACTGTTGTTTGTAAACCGATCAGTCTTTGCCTATTTGGTTGTTAGATGTGGTTGGTTCGCTGTATATCAGAAGAAATCTTACCTTCTTAAAAGTTGAATGGCATCTGATTCCTCGATTGTACGCCGTCCCGCATGTCGCGCATACGCCTCAAGATCCCCTGATGCCTGTGCAAAGAAGTCTGCAGTAATCTCTGCAAGGGTGTTCAAAGTTTCGTTGCCGACCTTTCCATGATTACCGGCAAGCTTTTTGGTGACTCTCTTTGGGAACGGCGGATATTCAGTGCCAGTTTCAGCTATTAACATTGGCTTCTTGTTTTTGACACTTGGTTGCTCTAATTTTTTTCCTTGTAATACGAAATTGGGGTCGAGGTTAACTTCGGCAAGTTCAAAGTCCGGCCCGGAATAATCTTCATCGTAGACCTCTTGCGCCCCGGTGTCATCGCTCTTCCTTTCAGTGATGTCTGGGATTTCGAAACGGAAATCGTCGCTGTCGTCACTGCGGAAGATTATTCCAGGTGTTCCAGATGCATTTAGAGGCCGCTCACTCGTCTCATCAATAATCGACATTCGATGGATAGGAGACGTCCGTCGATCACTGATTTCGGACATCAGCTGCGAATCATCGTCACTATCGTGAATTAGCACCGTGGAACTTTATATGTGCATATGACCTATACTTAAGTTGCATAATTGGGCTACCGCTATTAATGATAGCATTCATTTGGTCAGCACCAAACGAAACATCCCCAAGATCTCCAAACACATCCTCAAGTTGAAATCCAAATGCGCTCGATCTCCTTGGCCTTGCTCTTCTCCCCTCTTCAATCGAATATCGCCTGGTATCCACTGAGGAGTGCCGTCTAGGGTCTCTTGTAGGCTGTTCTTCCATTTCCTCGGGATCAGAGTGGATCTTGGGTAGTGTCAAATCATCGTCCTCGCCCGCAAAGTTATACGGGAGTTTTGGTGGGGTCTCCATTGACTCATCGTCGTCATCTTGATTTTGCGAATAGAAAATAACGTTCGATAGTCGGCTCGGCCGCGGTGGCTTGGGCGCGGGGTTTGGAGTAGTTTCAGGAGTGGATTCAGGAGGTTGTGAAATCGGTGCTAACCGCCGGCTCAGCTTTCGCAAAAAGTCACGATCTGATTCTCGTCGCACTGCATCGCTACGCCTACGTGGTGTTGCCCGTCGGATTGCCCGTAAAATGTGCGGTGATTTCGGGTCGAGGCGGCGCGCGCCCGGAGTGCGCCGTGCAGTGCGTCGCTCGGTGGCGAATAGCGAATGCTCAGGAGTCTGAGGATGGGTGACGTTCTCAGCTTTGGCCGAGTTTTTCGGCTGTAATATGTCAAATTATAGTCAGAAAAGCTGAGATGAAAGAAAACTACCGTAGTATATGAAGTCGAGGCCGTCTCATTGTCGTGAGGCAGAGGCGGTGGAGTTCTCCCTTGGATTGGCATGACAGATTTACAAAGAAAGACTGGATTCGAAATTTGCGATGAGTAGTTCGACCGCGGAGCTGTTCCTCAACCAGGGAGAAGTATTGTGTGTAACGCGTCAAAGACGCGTTGTTGCAATGCCAGTTGCATAGCATCTTTTACCCTACCCTAGCAGGGCTATCAACTTTCAACCGCATACGGTCAAGTTATCGGAACTACTTATGTAAATTGAAATCTTGAGGAATTTAGCAAATAATCAGTTTTATTTCAGTATCTCCTCAGCGCCATATACTTCTGTCTCGAAGATCGGCTCATTCATTATTTATGCACACCACATCACGTGCAAAATTTAGCTTAGACAATCACCGGTTGTTGGCTTGCCAAGCCAACAGCTAGGCAGAGCTGCTCATAGCTCGCCGTGCATGCCTGCCCGACTCTAGATGGGGTACACGGGAAGTAGAGTAAATATACTCGCTTCACAACTCTCAGCATGCCTCAGCCGCCCTCACCACGCCAGCTCTCATCTCGTGGCGCATCGAGCGCTGGAAATGCCCCGCAGAACCGACCCCAGATCCTGAAGGAACGAGAGAACAGCCGACGCACCACTGCTGGTTTTGTAGCTACTAGACAGCTCCCCGAAGTGCAGTATACCGTCTATGTTCGGCTACCATTCAACAGAAACGGCTTTATAGATCCTCCACGGGCTTGTGACCCTTTGCAGCACCATGCCAAAATATGCTAACCTTAGCAGGTTGATTGGGATACTTCAAAAGATCAGTATGTCAAGCAGATGTTACCGACGGTAATGCAGTTCAAAGAACAAGATTGTTTGTCCTTTCCAACTCCTGTCATTGTTGGTTACTAAAGCGCCTCAGGGGACACTCTGTAAGACACCACTTCTTGCCCTCACGTTCAAAAATAACAGTATGCAGCGCAGCGCACCTCCAAGTGTCACGAGCCTTTCTGTTACAAGAGGTGGCATGGCAACTGGAGAACAATCTTTCTTCTGTAAGAGCGCAAATGACAAAGACTGGTACAGGGACGCCTGTTATAAACACAAATAATCTTCCGCCTCCACCCTCGTCCGGACCAGTGTCACCAGCAACTCCAATGACGAACACCCCCCGAGTTACCGTTCCACCAGTTTTTGGTATGTCCTTCCTGCTGCTGGTTACCTTATCATCCTAAGAAACTATGTTTACTTACTGCGTGAATAGAACCACGGCTCACTTCTGCTCTCTCTATGCGTTCTGCGACGACACCTACTCCCCGAGGCTCCCCAGCTCCACAGCAGTTTCTCTCGAATCGACGCGTGCCAACCGACCCCTTATCTACCAACGCACCCCGCCCTGTTTCACGCCATAGCACCGAACCATTGAATACCAATAGATATACTCCAAATGAGCCCACCATATCTTCTAGCTCCAGGCCGCATCGGTTTTCCAATCCAATACCCACAGAGACCGACACTAATGAATCCGCTCCACCCTCTGAATGTTCTACTGCGACAAGTTCGGAAGACGAAGATGACCAATCTCATGGGCGACTGATTCGACGGTTACCAATGTTTCTCAAGAAACAAAGTTCCCAGTCTGAGGATGAGGAGGAGCCCGCATTCTTACCGTTTTCTGGCACAGGAACTGTGACGTTACCACGCCCAGACGCTTTGAGGCGACGAGTTATTGACTCAGCAGGACCAAGTTCACCGAGTATGGGCAGTAGTTTTAGTGACCTATCTGGTACGTTTTCTGTAAAATATTTACGCATCTATTTCTAACGCTAGATAGATGCAAGCGTAACCCAGTCAACAATGGAGGAGGCATATCTGAGTACGATGCAGGCTGGCGGGATCGGAAGCCGAATATCAACCATCGGTCATGCAATGGGTAGTCGATACTTCCGCTCTCAGCAATAGTATTTTTCAAATGGTGGTCTTGTAGCCTCGGGTTCGAGCTTTGTAAACTTTGTATCACAGTCGTGTAACAGTGAAATATAATTTCAGTCACTACCCCGGACTAGAACTAGTTATCTATATAATAGTTATCTACCGACTCTGGTTTTATTTGTCTATTTTACGACAACGCGGGTAAGAAAATGACACATGAAACCCAAGTACTCCAAGAATTAAAACAATAAGCGGCGTAAAGCAAGCATTAAATTCATATCATGAATATTTTAACCGTGGACCTTGGTGAAGTACTCTTTGGAAGCCTTTGGGTCGGCCTTGATGGTGTCGGCACCCTGAGCCCAATTGGCGGGACAAACCTCGCCGTACTAAACGACCATTAGCGTATGTGATGTCATTAGATTTGTGGCTCATACCTTCTCGGTGAACTGGAACGCATCGACCAGGCGAAGAGTCTCATCAACGGAACGGCCAACAGGAAGGTCGTTGATTGTGATCTATCACTTGTCAGATGTGGCTCTAGTCTGAAAATATTCTAAAGCTTACCTGGCGAACAATACCCTTAGGGTCAATGATGAAGAGTCCACGGAGGGCTACACCCTCCTCCTCAAGCAACACACCGTAGGCACGGGAGATCTTGTGATTTTTGTCGGATAGCAGAGGGATATTGACACTGCCGAGACCTCCGTCTTTACGGGCAGTACCCGCCCAAGATAGAAGGCTGTACTCGGAGTCGACGGATGCGAATACAACCTGGGCCCCACGTTCTTCAAACTGCTTGGCAGCTTCGGAGTAGGCAATGATTTCGGTGGGACTGATCAATCAACATTAGCAACTTTCTGTATTGGAAAATCGAAGAGAGCTTACCAGACGAAAGTCCAGGCCATGGGGATAAAGGCAAGGACGAGCCACTTGCCCTTGTAGTCATTGAGGGAGATCTCTATTGTCAGTCAGTAAATGAGATATTGTACACGCGTTCAGGGAAGCAGCAAACCCTCAAAAGTACCGTCAACGACGGCAGTTCCCTTGAAATCAGGTGCAGGGTGCTGAACGCGAGCAGACATTGTGGCTGTTGTCGATGTTGTTGATGGTGAGAGTGTTAGATTGGGACGACGAGATGGAAGAAGCTGAAGTTGCGTGGCGTGAGGACGGAGGGTGAGCAAGTGGACTTGGACGCGGAGGATGTAAGAGGAAGAGTGAGACTGGGGTCGAGAACAGGGACTACTGGAGGGGGGCCGGCCTGTTGATATAGAGGGCGTTTCACACGGCGCTAGACACGATGGATGATGATGGATGCATGGGATTGCCTTGGGAGTTGCACCCGACCTATGAAGCGATGTACTAGAGAGCGTGCACTATTTTATTGCGGATGCTCTACTGGTGTTGAAAGAAGGGAACAGAAGGCATTCGTGCCATTCCATTCCCATCCAGGTTCCCAGGATCGTCGGGCGGCCAGCAGCCAGCTGTGCGAGCAGCCAGCTGCAAGCCGAACGCCAGACGTTGCCAGTCACTCCACGGCAGCACAGGCCGAGCAGACGGAGTTCGCCAGTCCACGGCAGTAGCAGCATCTCCGTCAATACATGACATTTAGCAAAGCAGCGTGTGGGTTGCGTAGCTTGCAATTGACGTATCAATCAATACATAGACGGGTGCCCGGAGATGTGCTGAACACATAATCAACGGACGCATGTAGGCAAGCCTCCGGACGACATTCTAGGCTCCCCAGCTCTAATAATCAGACGTTTGCTTCGTTTCTGTTAGAAAAGTCCAGAAGAACTGGCTTAAGGTCGGTAGTGTCGCGGCAAGCTGCTTTTTCCGAGAAACGAAGCGACTGGGATTAGGTTCCAAGGGAGGAAAGCGAGCTTGGAGGACTAACTACGAGACACACAAACAGCCGGCCTACAACACCCAAGACACCAGGTTCCCGTTACCGCTCATCCCATTGCCATGCCCGGGATTCGGACCAGCAACAGCAGCAGATGGCCCAATACACGATTGCATGCAAGCGCGTCGATACAATACGATTCAGCTATACGAGTCAGCGGGCGGCGACCCACAAAAACATCTATTCATTCTGTCTCCGATTGTTGCAAGCATCGATAGACAGAGTAATCCTGTCTCTCTCCACCCCCCTTCAATGGCGGCCACGATGACGCCGAACGCTGCTCCTGCACCAGCTAAACCATCAGCGCCGGCCCGAGTTAATCCGCATCTATTTCCGGGCTAGCGGTCACTAGTACCACAGCCCCACTAGTCACCCCGGCACGAGAAGGCACTCTTCCGATCTCAAGTAATCAAGACGTTCTGGCTTCACTGACAGGACGGAATCGATCCGCAACGTTTTTTTCACCACCCAAACAAAATTTGCAGCCTCCCGCTAGACTGGGAATGTCCGGTAATCGTGGAGCGTGTCTACATAGAGCAGTGTAGATATGTATCCCAATTTCCTTAGTCTACCGCGGTGTATGACGATGCAGGCTATGTGCATACGTAGACGACATCACCGGTGCTCGATATCTAAAGTTTTCTAATTCTTTAGAAGATAAGAGTACGACATGTCGTTGAATTGCCGTGTGAAGTTAACACAAACAACCACGGTTTATTAATTATTAAGCGTGTGTTTAATTAAATGCCATGCAAGGTGTAGCTTAAATACATATTTGCATGAATACTGGTGGTCATACCTGATTCTTCTTTATCTTACGTACGCAGAGTTTGGTTTTCCTTTTCGAGACACAGAAGTTACGTTTGTCAAAAATATTTCAACGACCGCCTATTATCCCTGTTCGAGAGTACCCCCTCCCTCTCTAGGCAGCACATCCACACCTCACACTTTCTGCATTTTTGTCTTAGAAGAGCTAATGATAGTAGAAACCTCAGGTTTTTGCGCGTCTCTGTTGATTCTGCCACTCCGTGCATTGTTGCGTTCCGTGAATCACGTGACAGACGACACGGTGCGAAGGACGCGTTAAGTACTAGGTCGCGTGCAGCGCGCCATATCCGAATCCCGGATCCCCTCCCTTGGCAGGCTTAATTTAAACGTTCAAGACTGACATGTAACAAACAATTAACACTTGGCATTACTGGAGATTGCCAAGCATACATTTTCCAAACAGGTAATCCGCAAAATTACTCCCCCGAATTTAGATTCTCGATGCTTGTGTCATTATGCTAGAACGAACTTTTCAGGCCTGAAGTTAAGTATACCTAATTTTCATTTTCGTAGTTTTTGGACCGACTTTAATAATTGCAGAATATAGATTTAGATACCCTAGACGTTTGGAATATTCATGAGTATCACGTTGGACTATGAGAAATAAATTTCATTATGGCTAGTAAGTAATGCTTCTTGGTTCTAACTTCTAATACTATACAGAATCTTAATCATCCATTAGCTAACATAAAATGAACTTATCCTGATTCTCGCGCATATTGCAATACATAAATTGGTTGTGTTAAGATGAAAACAATTGAAAATAACAAATACAAGCCATAATGTTGTATTTAGTAAATTAGCAGGTTGAACATTGTTCACTATTGTTGAAATTAAAGTATGGCATGTCCTACATTAAGATGTATGGTATTCCATATGCATGCTGTTATGGCCAGAAAGAGTATCGTTGTGCCCAGCGTACAACATCGGGACATCATATCCAATTGACGCAGTGCTGTCTCGCCGATAAGGATCATTCATTGGTACATGAGGCAGAAGATGGTTGTTTTGTTGGTTAGGTGGGAATGCGCCCCAGTAAGAATCCGTGTTGTTATTTCCGAATTGGGAGCCATGGTAATTTTGTCCAGGTGCCACGACGTAAGAAGCTGGTATCACAACTTCGTTGCCGTTTTCCTCGTGGTGAAGATCGCCTGTCCTGGGAAATGTTGCATGTGCGGCTCGTGGCGAGAGTGGCGCGTCGGGGGTGAGCGGAGTTGTGGGTAAACTACCCGAGAAAGCCCTACCTCCTTGGAATGGATGATGAAACATGAAACTTGGTGCACCCGATGTATTGCTCAGGAAGCTTGTTCTACGGGTTGAAATTTGCTCAGGGGTAAACTAAAAACCATATGGTAAGCCAAAAGTATTCTAGTACTGCAACCTCACTATTACTTACTGAAAATGAGAGGGGGTTAGATGTCGCAGGTATACCAGCATCGGATAAGATAGAGGCCATTGATTGATGCCGGTTCAAACCATGCTGGCTTGCAATCTGAACACTAAGACGAGCTGCTAGATCTGCGACATCCTTCAAAGAAAACGAAAAGGATGGAACCGTCATGTTTTTATCTAGTCCTCCAGAGTAGGCAGTATCTTCCTTTCTGGTTGATGCTGAGGGTTGACGATGAGGTGTAAATGGCCCACGGATGTGCTTTTTATGAATTTCTCGCTTTTGGACATGAATGATACTTCCAAGGAAATTTGAGCCATCCTATATTGGTCAATTAGTACTGATCGTTCGTAAAAAAAAATGTCTGGTAAAGCTACCTCGTTCGTGATAGCAGCGGTGGCCTCCTCTTCCGAGGTATATTTGATGAAAGCAAACGCGGTACGACCAGCGCCTATAAAAGTTAATAGATGACCATCGTAGAGTTTACAAGTGGCTCAGGAAATATTACCAGCTTTATTGAAAAGATTGCATTCTTGAATGGATCCGTATTTTCCGAATCTTTGTAGAAGCTCTTGTTCGGATATGCGGTTTGGGTTTAGCTTCCCAACGAATACGGATAGCGCGTCGATTTCTACGGCACGAATGCGAGGAATGTTGTTCGACGTTGAAAAGTTACTGGTCCACTCTGCAATCCAGTTCCCGTGGAAATGAAAGTACTAGAGAGCGTATTAGCCTTACTCCCGGCGGTTGTTGAGATCAATTCTCACCTGGTAACAATCCACAGCATCCTGCCTGTAGATGAAGCGTACAAAGCACCTCTTGCCTTCTTTCAATCCTCGAACCGGTAAGGAATTCATTCCAGCGGAAAATTCTAGGGCTTCCGTACCACCAAACCCGTATAGCATTTTCTGTGCCTCGGCTTCTGTAAAATTGGATCCGTCATACTTGGAGACAACCAGTGTCCTATTTACTTTAGCAGGCTCACAACGAATACGACGATCAGTAGCGTCAACAACCGCATTCCGCCCTTCTCTAACGGCAGTCTTTGCAGCTTCGTCGGTCTTATTTGTCAGTACTGGGTGATAGATCTAAAGAGGGATAACGTACCTCAAACTGGCAAAAGCTGTAAGGGTTGCCTTTTCCATCCCGACGAATTTTGACATGTACCCGTCCAAATCGAGAAAAGTGAGTTTTGAGGCTTTTCATAAGCTGCTCATCGGGTTGACTTGCAGCAAGACTGTTCCACCGGATACAATACGTTAGATGTAGTTATAATAGATCTCGAAGTGGATACTGACTTTGCAACAAACACGCAAGCTGATGGTAACCCGTTCCTAGCAAGATCCTTGGAGTCCGAAGCATTGTCACAAGTCCCGGAGACCGAGTCGCCATCTGTATTGCTGACGGTCTTTATTTCAGCAGTCATTGGGGAGTATCCTTCCCCCATGTCTTGTAGACGATCAACGTATATCTTTTCGTCATCTTGGATTGAGGCGAGGGCCAGACGACCCTCAAGCTCCGCAGTGTAGATATCTCTTTTGTCCTCATTTTCATGAAGGATCTCGAAACCCTCTTTCCTAGATTCGGTAGTATTCGAAGACAGTGAAAAAATGGCATGCTTCATCAAGGAGGCATCAGCAACAGTTGATATGGTGTTGCCACGGCGTCTTGTGTGAGATTTGACTATTGTATCTATGTTAATAAGTAATCCTCAATAGAAAAGCTGCCGTGGTCCAATGTGGTAGACTTACTCATTGGGTACTTCCCTGGGGAAGAAGGCGTTGCTGGAAAAGAGCCGTCATTCACAGTGTTTCCCGGGCTACTCATTGCTGAGGGAGGAGATGCATCGTATTCTAGGCCGACGTTCGGAGGAGCAGTCGATCTCTTCCTAACAGGAGTAATTGGTACAGTTGGCGAGCCAGAAGTAGACATCTTATAGTTGCGTAGTTTGTTATTTCTGGGTTGTAGCTCAAAAGAAGTGAAGAAGCTCGTGAGAGATGATGAATTAAGAGTCCGTCAAACAGGTTGGATAATGGAAGATGGAGCAGCCTTGTGTGGAATGTCGAGCGTTAATATACCAGGCCGGTGTCCAGGTGGATGATCGGGCGAGAATGTCGGTCTTGGAAGATGCAGTCGTACCTGCATTCATTCGTGCGTCGCTGTATTTCACTTGGCACTGGGACTAGTGCACATGCGTCGGCCCTTTTTGACCCTTTCGGCCTGAAAGCAGTGCTAGCACCTGATCGCGGTGTGTCACACCATATTTTGGTGTTTCGGGGATCGTAGTGATCATGCAACTGCTACGACCACGGCGCGTCAAGATTCGAAACTAGCAAAAGGCTTATGTAGATTTTGAACAGTGCCAATTCGTTCTGTACACTGAGAACTGCAGCTCGCTAACAGAGTTCGTGCGAGCGTAGAGTTTCGCTGCTTCCCAGTAGTATTTAAGTTCTGATTGCAGGGTGAAAACTCAAAATGTGTACAGGTGGAGATGGAAGATGGCCATGGAATGGGAAGACTGTGCTATGAAGCACGGAGGGGAGCACAGAGACCCCAGGCATTGTTACGCCTGCAGGCATTCTACTGGAGCACGGATCAAACCCCAAAGGTCTATGACATTTAATACCTGTAACCGAACCAACCGATGT
Source organism: Pyronema domesticum (assembly GCA_024516145.1). NCBI lineage: Eukaryota > Fungi > Ascomycota > Pezizomycetes > Pezizales > Pyronemataceae > Pyronema > Pyronema domesticum. The sequence goes on from JAJJXL010000024.1 coordinate 738,117, forward strand.
GATATTCTATGATCTGCAGGCGCGAGCTAAAGACCCGTTTACTCTAAGTGATTGTAAACTCGGAATCTCATGATGGTCTGGTAAACCTCAGCTCCTACCTTGAAAATAAATAATTGTATATTGATTGCTACATGTAGAAAAATGGAAATTGGCCATTGCCATGTTCTTCAAAATCATCCGTAGAGCAATATTACTAGTCTATCTATGTCTAGCGAAAATTTGATATTTTTTACACTCGCCGCTCTGATATCCCCATACAACAACATGGTGTATTTGCGGGTGGTTGACCGCGTGCGCCATACAGGCTCAATCCCAGATGGGGACCTATTTCCTATGCTCCACAGCTAGCCAAAATATACGAAAAGTGATTATCAAAACAATCTAAGGGTGTGGCTAGATTCAAAACGACGTCTAGTGTCAGTTCTTATTCAGTGTCGTTTGACTGTGGGAAACGGAATTGACCCTTTTTACGGATTACTACTGTTAGTGTCTGTGTAAATCCAAACAGGTTTTCTTGTCTATTCTCATTAGGCCTACAAGAAGTGCTTGTAAACCCATTCTCCTGTCTGGAACATACATGCGGCGATTTGGTTCGCTGATAGATGCTGCGACTACTGCTTGAGAAATCCGCGCTACCCTAGGTCCGGAGCGAAGATGTCGAAATCCGGGTTGTCTAGCATTGGAAATAGTGTTGGTGATCCAGATAGGGTCTCATAGTTCACGGCTTTGAGATTTCACGTATGCCGAGTTATTCTTATCATGCAGCTCTCTTGTCGGCAATTGCAGCAACCTGGTTTTAAACCTGATCAGAACCGACGAAAAATGGACCACGGGTGGTCCGTACACGTATCTCTCGATCTATTAGCTTTAATAATTTTTATTAAAATTTCCGACGGTCAGTACTGAATCCAAATAGTTGTGTCACGGGCCGTTTAGTATTTTCGGTGGTGGCGGACACTCGTCCGTCTGGATCCAGCCGCACACTCAATAGAACTAAATTAACTCAGGCGAGATATGCAGATATACGTATTATGCGGAATAACAAACAGAACTAAATATCTCTCAATTTCGCAAACAAGTTATCCTCTAAATGAAATAAAGGCCATTTATCATCTCGTTATCTCATGCTAAATGCAGGTCCGTCATCAATGTCGCACGAAACTCAGATATTTTTCCCTTCTATTTTCTCACCAAGGCTCACTGGCTCTCCTGCCCCTTCTCCTAGATGTTGGAACTATCGTCCCCACATGACAAAAGTGATGTCCAATAGGTTCGTACTCAATCCGATACTCGCATCCATCTTCATGCCCCCTGAAATATTCAAACACATCCTCACTTAGCGTATATCCACGCTTCAAATAGGCCCGCGGGATAAAATTGACTATCCAATGTTGCGGTGGATTCTGATAATACCGATTCCACTCATATAAGGTCATTTGTAGCTGCTTCGAATGCGGGAATAACCGTTTAAGGTCGTTAATCGGCATCAAAATCTCGTCGTCAGTGTCTTCATGCTTCATTCTTCGGACATTAGCGTTGTAACACACGAGACCGAAGCAGCACTCACATCTCGAAGACGCAGCTTCCGCTCTCGTTATTTTTGATCCTCAGTGTTATTTGTCGTTTTAATTGTGGGCGTGGAGCATAGTCTTCAACAAACTCTTCCCGCCCTTCCAAGCCGATAGAAACATTCGCATGTAACCCCCGCAACACGTTTTTCATCTTTCGACCGACCTCTCCAAACACGCTGGACCTTCTCTTCCCCCCTCCAAAAGCTTGCTCCGTCCCTTCTCCCATCCCCCTTCTATCTCCTAACGAAGCCCAATCTTCTACTCTGAGAGCCCTTCCAGGGAGACATCCAATAGGTGTGGGCACCCTTCCGTATCTTGCATGGATCGTAGGTGCATCTGGGGTCGCTGCTTTCTCGCTTATACATCCACAACTCGTAATACTCGAGATAGAAGGACCCGTTGGTGCTGACCTCGTACTCCCATTATGTGACCGTATTATTTTATCTAAGTACTTATGAGAGCCAAGCAATAGTTCTGAAGGTTGTTCTCGCAATTGATGGGTTTGTGTCGCATGTAAAGGGCCTCCTAAGCGTCGCGTAGCCTTACGGGGCGAGGCAACGGAGGCACTCCGACCGTGAAATGGTTTCTGTTTCCTAGGTATCTGAGGAAGAGGCTGTGGAGGAGGAGGAGGAGTAGGTGTAGAGCATGCCCGTGCACGATTTGTAGTACGAGGGATTGGAAACGGGCTGTAGGCGGCTGGGTAGGAAACCGGAGGGGACGGGCGAGTTGGTAGCATAGGTAAGGACGCCTGTATAGAAGCCACGGGGGACACGTTGATGGACATTCGCGCTACGGAGATAGACAACTACCCGTGGAATTGAATGTCGGTGGTCAGCAATTAGAACTGTGAATAGAGAAACTTACCAACTCGGGTGATTGGTACCATTCGCGGCCCTACATAGAGTAGTAGGAATTGAGGCGATGGAATGAATAATTGCCGGTAGAATGGTTCCTGCGCTCCGAGCATGCACTATAGATAGGGTTCCTGCTAGCAGCAGTGAGTGAATTCAAACAGGAATTATTGACCAAACACGTTGTCAGTAACAAAATTGGTACCGTGGTGCTGCAGTGCTGCACTCAGGGGAAAAGGGTACAAAGCTACCATCTGACATCTGAATGTAATTTGCCACCCTAACCACTGGCGCTAGCGTACTGATTAAGGTAAATCAACTCCCGCATATTGGAGATTGCTGCATTTTATTATATCATTCTCCTCATACCCTGCCAGAAAATTCCAAAACAAAGGGGTTTAATCGTCGCTCCTGTACGTAAATGTATTTCGGACCTGGACCATCCGGTTTATAGCCGTGGTGTGGATGATGGTGAAGTTGACGATGGTATTGATGGACTTGGGATGGTCAGGTGGCGCGACGGGACCGTGTTATTAGTGCCGCCACATCTGATTAATTCTCGAACATTTCCATATTGATTGATTGAGTAATCAGTCTACTAATTCATACAATGCCCATAAAATCAAGATTTGACATGGTTATTTTTCTTCATAACACGCGTAAACTTCGAAATATGTTCTTTCGTACAACCAAACTTTTTTGTAACCAGAATTTGTGAACTACATAGATGTCTGATCAATCAGAGACTACTCTAAACTAAAGGTCGATAGAGGCCAGGGGCCTCGGCGGCGATCTGAGGCGTTGAGAATAGGTCTCATTGGTAGGTAGAGTGAGGTGAGGTCTTAGATAACTCATGCCTACAAAGACTTCTCACAGTCACCTAAAGAAGCCTCGAGAAATTCGCTACCATTACTGCGAGTCAATGCATCACTTCCATCATCGCATTCTTTCTGTCTTCCGATTAAGGGTCATCCAAATCAATCTTGCAAACTCGAGGGTTACGTTAATCCTGCCAAAAATTCTCTTGAACCTAAACTGAACTCGACATGAAACTCTCTGGAATTGTAATCTATGATCACCTCTTGCTTTACTATGTATCCTGGATATCAACACTGCACAGGATTCGCTCGGCAGCACGTCTCACATCTCAAATCTAAACTATATAGTAATATAATTCCGATTGGGATCCTGCACTCTCATTATTAGTTAAAAGTCGTGCACTCCTATCTACTCCAAGACCAAGCGCGAAATGGCCGCCGTTCTATCTTGTACTTAGATATACTTATCATCTATCCCCCGCAGGTCTAAAACGTGTAGATCTGGCATATCCTATTAGCGAGCTAGCGCTAGGAATGACTAGAGTACTCTAGGGATTACTCCACAGACATCCACCAGACGGGTAATCGTTCAAACTATCAGACGGAGCTTAGATTCTTCGGCGGTAATATTATTCCAGATCTACACGTTATGAAACTGCGGGGATATTACGTACATGAGCAATGTTCCGAGCTCTCCGTCCATGACGGCAGTCCCGACGGGACTGGACTGATCGGCCCATCCCGTCTCATACATAAACCTGATTAGCCTGGTGACGTCTTCTAACAGAAACGAAGCAAACGTCTGATTATTAGAGCTGGGGAGCCTAGAATGTCGTCCGGAGGCTTGCCTACATGCGTCCGTTGATTATGTGTTCATCACATCTCCGGGCACCCGTCAATAGAGATCTCTCTCAATGACTACAAGGGCAAGTGGCTCGTCCTTGCCTTTATCCCCATGGCCTGGACTTTCGTCTGGTAAGCTCTCTTCGATTTTCCAATACAGAAAGTTGCTAATGTTGATTGATCAGTCCCACCGAAATCATTGCCTACTCCGAAGCTGCCAAGCAGTTTGAAGAACGTGGGGCCCAGGTTGTATTCGCATCCGTCGACTCCGAGTACAGCCTTCTATCTTGGGCGGGTACTGCCCGTAAAGACGGAGGTCTCGGCAGTGTCAATATCCCTCTGCTATCCGACAAAAATCACAAGATCTCCCGTGCCTACGGTGTGTTGCTTGAGGAGGAGGGTGTAGCCCTCCGTGGACTCTTCATCATTGACCCTAAGGGTATTGTTCGCCAGGTAAGCTTTAGAATATTTTCAGACTAGAGCCACATCTGACAAGTGATAGATCACAATCAACGACCTTCCTGTTGGCCGTTCCGTTGATGAGACTCTTCGCCTGGTCGATGCGTTCCAGTTCACCGAGAAGGTATGAGCCACAAATCTAATGACATCACATACGCTAATGGTCGTTTAGTACGGCGAGGTTTGTCCCGCCAATTGGGCTCAGGGTGCCGACACCATCAAGGCCGACCCAAAGGCTTCCAAAGAGTACTTCACCAAGGTCCACGGTTAAAATATTCATGATATGAATTTAATGCTTGCTTTACGCCGCTTATTGTTTTAATTCTTGGAGTACTTGGGTTTCATGTGTCATTTTCTTACCCGCGTTGTCGTAAAATAGACAAATAAAACCAGAGTCGGTAGATAACTATTATATAGATAACTAGTTCTAGTCCGGGGTAGTGACTGAAATTATATTTCACTGTTACACGACTGTGATACAAAGTTTACAAAGCTCGAACCCGAGGCTACAAGACCACCATTTGAAAAATACTATTGCTGAGAGCGGAAGTATCGACTACCCATTGCATGACCGATGGTTGATATTCGGCTTCCGATCCCGCCAGCCTGCATCGTACTCAGATATGCCTCCTCCATTGTTGACTGGGTTACGCTTGCATCTATCTAGCGTTAGAAATAGATGCGTAAATATTTTACAGAAAACGTACCAGATAGGTCACTAAAACTACTGCCCATACTCGGTGAACTTGGTCCTGCTGAGTCAATAACTCGTCGCCTCAAAGCGTCTGGGCGTGGTAACGTCACAGTTCCTGTGCCAGAAAACGGTAAGAATGCGGGCTCCTCCTCATCCTCAGACTGGGAACTTTGTTTCTTGAGAAACATTGGTAACCGTCGAATCAGTCGCCCATGAGATTGGTCATCTTCGTCTTCCGAACTTGTCGCAGTAGAACATTCAGAGGGTGGAGCGGATTCATTAGTGTCGGTCTCTGTGGGTATTGGATTGGAAAACCGATGCGGCCTGGAGCTAGAAGATATGGTGGGCTCATTTGGAGTATATCTATTGGTATTCAATGGTTCGGTGCTATGGCGTGAAACAGGGCGGGGTGCGTTGGTAGATAAGGGGTCGGTTGGCACGCGTCGATTCGAGAGAAACTGCTGTGGAGCTGGGGAGCCTCGGGGAGTAGGTGTCGTCGCAGAACGCATAGAGAGAGCAGAAGTGAGCCGTGGTTCTATTCACGCAGTAAGTAAACATAGTTTCTTAGGATGATAAGGTAACCAGCAGCAGGAAGGACATACCAAAAACTGGTGGAACGGTAACTCGGGGGGTGTTCGTCATTGGAGTTGCTGGTGACACTGGTCCGGACGAGGGTGGAGGCGGAAGATTATTTGTGTTTATAACAGGCGTCCCTGTACCAGTCTTTGTCATTTGCGCTCTTACAGAAGAAAGATTGTTCTCCAGTTGCCATGCCACCTCTTGTAACAGAAAGGCTCGTGACACTTGGAGGTGCGCTGCGCTGCATACTGTTATTTTTGAACGTGAGGGCAAGAAGTGGTGTCTTACAGAGTGTCCCCTGAGGCGCTTTAGTAACCAACAATGACAGGAGTTGGAAAGGACAAACAATCTTGTTCTTTGAACTGCATTACCGTCGGTAACATCTGCTTGACATACTGATCTTTTGAAGTATCCCAATCAACCTGCTAAGGTTAGCATATTTTGGCATGGTGCTGCAAAGGGTCACAAGCCCGTGGAGGATCTATAAAGCCGTTTCTGTTGAATGGTAGCCGAACATAGACGGTATACTGCACTTCGGGGAGCTGTCTAGTAGCTACAAAACCAGCAGTGGTGCGTCGGCTGTTCTCTCGTTCCTTCAGGATCTGGGGTCGGTTCTGCGGGGCATTTCCAGCGCTCGATGCGCCACGAGATGAGAGCTGGCGTGGTGAGGGCGGCTGAGGCATGCTGAGAGTTGTGAAGCGAGTATATTTACTCTACTTCCCGTGTACCCCATCTAGAGTCGGGCAGGCATGCACGGCGAGCTATGAGCAGCTCTGCCTAGCTGTTGGCTTGGCAAGCCAACAACCGGTGATTGTCTAAGCTAAATTTTGCACGTGATGTGGTGTGCATAAATAATGAATGAGCCGATCTTCGAGACAGAAGTATATGGCGCTGAGGAGATACTGAAATAAAACTGATTATTTGCTAAATTCCTCAAGATTTCAATTTACATAAGTAGTTCCGATAACTTGACCGTATGCGGTTGAAAGTTGATAGCCCTGCTAGGGTAGGGTAAAAGATGCTATGCAACTGGCATTGCAACAACGCGTCTTTGACGCGTTACACACAATACTTCTCCCTGGTTGAGGAACAGCTCCGCGGTCGAACTACTCATCGCAAATTTCGAATCCAGTCTTTCTTTGTAAATCTGTCATGCCAATCCAAGGGAGAACTCCACCGCCTCTGCCTCACGACAATGAGACGGCCTCGACTTCATATACTACGGTAGTTTTCTTTCATCTCAGCTTTTCTGACTATAATTTGACATATTACAGCCGAAAAACTCGGCCAAAGCTGAGAACGTCACCCATCCTCAGACTCCTGAGCATTCGCTATTCGCCACCGAGCGACGCACTGCACGGCGCACTCCGGGCGCGCGCCGCCTCGACCCGAAATCACCGCACATTTTACGGGCAATCCGACGGGCAACACCACGTAGGCGTAGCGATGCAGTGCGACGAGAATCAGATCGTGACTTTTTGCGAAAGCTGAGCCGGCGGTTAGCACCGATTTCACAACCTCCTGAATCCACTCCTGAAACTACTCCAAACCCCGCGCCCAAGCCACCGCGGCCGAGCCGACTATCGAACGTTATTTTCTATTCGCAAAATCAAGATGACGACGATGAGTCAATGGAGACCCCACCAAAACTCCCGTATAACTTTGCGGGCGAGGACGATGATTTGACACTACCCAAGATCCACTCTGATCCCGAGGAAATGGAAGAACAGCCTACAAGAGACCCTAGACGGCACTCCTCAGTGGATACCAGGCGATATTCGATTGAAGAGGGGAGAAGAGCAAGGCCAAGGAGATCGAGCGCATTTGGATTTCAACTTGAGGATGTGTTTGGAGATCTTGGGGATGTTTCGTTTGGTGCTGACCAAATGAATGCTATCATTAATAGCGGTAGCCCAATTATGCAACTTAAGTATAGGTCATATGCACATATAAAGTTCCACGGTGCTAATTCACGATAGTGACGATGATTCGCAGCTGATGTCCGAAATCAGTGATCGACGGACGTCTCCTATCCATCGAATGTCGATTATTGATGAGACGAGTGAGCGGCCTCTAAATGCATCTGGAACACCTGGAATAATCTTCCGCAGTGACGACAGCGACGATTTCCGTTTCGAAATCCCAGACATCACTGAAAGGAAGAGCGATGACACCGGGGCGCAAGAGGTCTACGATGAAGATTATTCCGGGCCGGACTTTGAACTTGCCGAAGTTAACCTCGACCCCAATTTCGTATTACAAGGAAAAAAATTAGAGCAACCAAGTGTCAAAAACAAGAAGCCAATGTTAATAGCTGAAACTGGCACTGAATATCCGCCGTTCCCAAAGAGAGTCACCAAAAAGCTTGCCGGTAATCATGGAAAGGTCGGCAACGAAACTTTGAACACCCTTGCAGAGATTACTGCAGACTTCTTTGCACAGGCATCAGGGGATCTTGAGGCGTATGCGCGACATGCGGGACGGCGTACAATCGAGGAATCAGATGCCATTCAACTTTTAAGAAGGTAAGATTTCTTCTGATATACAGCGAACCAACCACATCTAACAACCAAATAGGCAAAGACTGATCGGTTTACAAACAACAGTATTTTCTTTAGCACAGAAGAACCTGCCACGTGAGCTATCACAGGAGATTCGAATGCCCGCGCCGAACAGGAAGTCCCGCGGAAAAAAATAAGTAGGGAGTCGTCTTGCTATGCCCAATCCTTACTTTGGCGTACCCTCCTTGCGATGCTGGCGGAGGGCTTCCGTACAAGAATATAAAGCATTATGGATGTAGCAATTGATAAGCCGTACCTCAAAGATTGAACGAACCTGTCAGTGCAGCTCTTCTGAACTGTAATGGCACAGCAAATTGCTGTCAAGTGTAACTGGGAGGAACAAACCATGTCACAACGTATTGTAGATGGTTATTCCGAATGTTTACTTCGACCGGCCGCCCAATAGGCTTTCCAGATGCTTCGGCATTCATGGTGACGATCAGGTCGGGCTCTATATTCAATTAATAATCTTGCATCCATGGGCTAATTGTATGATTGCGAACCCATTGTTTCCTCAATCCATACCGGTTGGGCTTGTACAAGCTGTGCCATTTGATCAATATCGGGAAAGTAGAATTCGTTGATTTCCGGGCGGTTTTCGGGGGTAAACATGTTCTTTTTCCATGGTGCCCTCAAAAGTCCCTCTACTGTAACTTCGCCCTGTGGCAATGCCTCGGGGTCCCGGTCGCGGTGGTCTTTTTTCTTTTTACTAACCCAGCCTCTATTCACGAGAATTTTGGCACCCTTTTCGCGCTCAAGTGGAGTGACGACCTGGAATCCGTTCTCGCCTTCACGAAGTCGAGGGCCTACAAGCATTTCCTGGTCATGGCGGAACCTTCCTGTGGCCACAACTCTCCGGTAATCAAATTCCTCGATTGCTTTCGGGTCGACATGAGGCGGAAGAGGTAGAGGTTCCTTAAGAATTCGGTCTTCGAGCTTGGCCATCAATTCGGTTTTCCACTGCAGGCGCTGCACTTGCCATGTTCCTAGAGCAAAGGCAGTGAGGGGTATCGCGACTAGGTTATACGTCAGCATCGTTAATAGCTGGGAGGAAGCAAGCGACGAACTCAGTATGAGGAGACCAGGACCATGTTTCTTCTGACCGGAACGGACCAGAACAGGCGGCTGGTCGAGAATTGATTGAAAGCCAGGTTGATCAGCAGGATTGCTAGAATATTGGCGCCGAAACAAGTTCGATCCATTGTGTCTGGCAGTACAGGCACTCGTGAACGATGGGCGGACGCGGTATGGATGGCGAGCGACTGGCGCAACGTAAGCTCCAATGTACGAAAAGAAGCGTGGCAGCGACATGTCCTTGATATTCTAGAGCAGTCAGTTGTCGCTGCGGAGAAGCGGAGGCGGTGTACGCTGGACGCTGTGGCAGTCAGCGCGAGAATTGGTGTTGGTCTTGCCTTTGGCCGGTATAGTCTAGTCTTGTTAGTTGATGGGTGACATTGATGCTTACCTCTCTGTCTACCGTAAGGGTTGGCGTTGGGTGCGGAGTGCGGGGTGAGCGAGCGAGCAGACGGCGAGGGGTTAATAGTGATCTATGTACTCGAGAGTCTACTCTATATCCCAAGTCGACACGGATTTTTCGCATGTTGTACATAATCCATGCACACTATGTTAAGCAGGGCATGGCAGCAGGCACCATCATCATTAGAGTAGATGACGAGATGCGCTGTATGATGCAAATGGACATATTTATACATCCCCATATACCTCATTGACTCGACTGAAGCACACCACCAGGTGTAATGACACCCCATAGCTCAACACCAATTGCATGCATAAGGTAAAATAAGATTGTCACGTTACACAAGCGGGGCCATCCTCCATCACCGCCGTTGCGCTAGGGCAGAACAGTCGATAGCTCCTCCTCTGTGTCGGTATGGATGTTGTTATTAACTCGAGCACAGCCGGGCCGTACTTTTAAGCATACATATGCACTTTTGTCTAGAGCACATGTACATATGAGTTGTACAGAACACAAGTCGAGAAGGCACACTCACCCAGCATACGCACGCGGAGACAGACTGTCCAGCACAAGCACGCGAACACAGACACAGACTGCACAGGTCAATAGCCGCTGCTGCCCCAGACAACCGACCGAGCAATCGAGCGCGCAACGATTCCGACAGAGACGCCTGCGCAGAGCACTGCCGTCTGCATAGCATAACCAACCCAAACGCATTACACACAGCATATACCAAAGTGCCAAAGTTCTTGCCGAAATCGTACAGACACAGAGAGCACAGGCAGAACACACGCGCGACCGTCCGCCTGCCCGCACCCAGCACTCAACACCCAACATACATAGCAATCAGCACTCGGCACTCAGCACTCAACCCAGCACCCGGTACTCACCCACGCCTGCTGCTCATACACCCATTCTCTCAAGAATCCGCCTTGTGTCTGAGTGATATACTCCACCGTTGTTGCTCTGCTTCACTCCACAAACTTCGGGACTAAACGACACTGCTCTCCGTTAAATTATCTAAAGCCGTAATGTCTACCAGCCCAGAGCGGACCAGCATTTTCTACTCGGGCACGGTTCACGAGGCCATAGCTACTTCAGTTCAGCAGCGCCTATCTCTGGTCTGCTTTGTAACAGACGGTGGCGAGGAGGCATCGATATGGGAGTCGGAATATCTCTTGGACTCGGAGGTAGACCTATCCCCCTTCTGCGTGCGATAGAGATGCACACGACTGGTTGCTGAGGGTTGTGTAGGTATTTGAGTCGCTGAAAACGGATGCAATTCTACTACGGCTCCAGGCAGGGTCTGAAGATGCCGGTTTGCTGGCAGCGGTATGTCCAGTTGAGGAGATTCCACATCTGTTGGTCACTCGGTACATCCCACACCCCCTGAATAGCAGTGGTCCTTGCAATTGACGTATGCTGCAGAGGAGGAACGTTGCTCCTACAGTTAAAGCCCGGGGTCTCACGTCAGGAATTTACTTCCAGTCTCAAGTCTGCTATAGCAAGGCCACCTGCAAGCACCCGGTCGCCTACGGCCTCCGTACCACAAACACAAGTACAACCACAGTCACAGCCGCTACCACAACTACAACTACAGACACAACCGCAACCGCAGCCGCAATCACAAATTCAAGCACAGATACAGACACACACACCAACACAGACGCGGTCCGGCCCCTCCTATGCACAGCATACACCCTTAACTCCTGCCCCAGCGGCAAGTCCCATTTCCCATGGAAACCCGAATACGCCTATTCCCACCACACCTGCCACGCCCGTAGGAGAATCGTCCGTGGCAACCTCCCATTCGCACATTCCAAGTTACCTTGAACAACAACGACAGAAAAAGCAAGCTGAGAAGGCAGAACGAGAACGTATATTACAAAGACTCGAGAACGACAAAGCGGAGCGTCGTGCTAGGGATAGAGAACGAAGGGGGACACTTGTTACGCCTACCCAAAGCTCGAGGCCTCAAAGTTTGGAACCATTGTTCTCTGCAGAGATAGCGCTATCATTCCGGCTTACCGATGGAACTAATATCAAGTCACGATTCTCATCCTCAGTGTCATTGGGGACCGAGGTTAGGGCATGGCTAGACCAGAACCGGGAAGACGGTCGCCAGGCTTATGATTTCGTGGAGATATTGAGTCCATCAAACAATAGATCTCTGGGTATTTCCGACGAAACACTGCCATTATCGTCGCTTTTCAAACGCTCTGCAACCCTAGTTCTTGTTCCCACACAGACGTACACTTCGGCTGCTTATGAAAATCCGTCAATATCTAGTCATACCATACTTTCCCAGGCGTATGGATTGATATCGGGAGCCTTAGACGCTGTGTGGAGATTAGGTTCGTTTGCTCCTCGTACGGAGGAGACACCGCCACCACCACCGCGAAGACAAACGCTTGGCGGTGATCCACGACGAGCTCCACCAGGAAGATCTGCTCCTAATCAGGTTAGAACACTACGAGATCAAGGCGAGGAAAAAGACGAAAGAAAATACTACAATGGAAATCAGGTATGTTCATGATTAATGCTGTTGTTTAATCTGGGTAGAATTGATACTCAAGTCCTATACAGCTTAGCTTTGAACCGAAGCCTGATGGCAACTGAAACATCTGAATGAATATACATAAATGTCAGATGTGCAACAATGCATACCAGGCTCTATTGGAGGAGGGTGTGTTATAAATAATTGTTATCCTGTCAGTGAAACCGGTGCTTTCTGAAAAAAAAAATTATGATTAAAGACTCGGTGGAAAGATCGATGATGGTACTATAAAACCAGGTTAAATCTAAACGTTTAATCCGGGTGTTTTTTGTTAGCGTAAGCGAAGGTAATGATTGTTTTTATCCGCTGATTGCCTCTAAGTATGAATATTTGAAAACATCACATGATTTCCGCTATGCCATTATAATATCTACTTTGAGCTGAAACATGATTTGTAGACTTGTTAATGTAAATACTTTACCATATGTATCAGATGCAGTGTAACTTCCCATTCAGATTCTTCCTATCAGTTCTGATTTATTCCATCGCCCAGGTAGTTTATTCCAGATGAGCTGCGTTGATGGAACTGCATGTTGGTAGATAATATTACTGCAGCGAGCGTTACAGTTAGGGCGATCAGTCTAGCTGACCAGGGGAAGAATTAGGACAGAGCATCCTGATGCGTCCTATCGCCGCCCCGTAGAGGGCGACATTTGGGACAGAGTGATTCTGACCGGGGCGTAGTTATCTTACATAGAACGGCAAAATATCACTTCCAGGACCAACAGGACCCCCGGTGTGTGGGGCAAGCGCCAGGCCGTACAGCATTTCTCATGGGGTTTACATTAGGACACCCCGATTCCCACGGCGTTCGCTCGGTACGCCCCGGTACACCCCGGAGGACCGTAACCTTCAGACAATCGACAATAAGAATAGCGCGGCTCAGCAGACCCTGTCATGGTGGAGGACACATACAAACTCAGCGCCAGATCCTGGCCCTTCCACCTCTTCCCTAGTCTCTTCCCCCATACATTTATCCCTACGAAGTGTCTATCTTGGCGCGCTACTTTTATGGTCGATTGTCTGAAGATTACAGTCCTCCAGGGGATAGCTGCTGCTGATGCTCATGAATCCCGCAAAAATCGGGACGGGACAGTTGTTGCTGACTGCTGATGTCCCAACTGTAACGCTCGCTGCAGTAATGCTAATTCTATGACAATCAACCGTGACATTTAAATACCATATCCAGTCACTCTAGAGGAAATGTTTCTACTGGGTTGTCGGTCTGCTTGGTATCAACAGTATTTTCCATGGGTGGCATACATCCTGGAGTTATTTCTATGTATGGTGGCGTATGTTCATCCCCTGCACGCCGACCTCCTTCGGTGTCCGTACAATACCCCGTTAACTCGATCATATAAACTTACTACCGAAGAATCGGCTAATAGAGTATTTCTGCACGCCGAAAAGGGTTTGTTCCCAGTTCCCATTTCCCAGGCTTGGCTGTTGTACTTAGCATGAAAGGGAAAGGTGGTTGTAGATGCAGCAATAATCAAAGGATAAACAGCCCGATCAGCATCATTCTGTCTTCTGGTTGGAGCAGCAAGTCGGGATGCACCAGACCCTGTTGACGCGCCGAAGCCAAGCCTGGGAAATGGGAACTGGGAACAAACCCTTTTCGGTGTGCAAAAATACTCTAATGATGGGCTGTGTGTAGTTGAAGGCTTATGGCTCCGGGATCATGGATGTGAGTATTTTAGTGACAGACGCGTTCGCGTGTCGCTCCTCTAAGTGCTACAACGATCACTTCCACTGCCTACCTTCCTGGCCACAGACACTTCGTCGACCCGAAATTTACCTCCGGCTTTTCAATCTTGCCTAACATTCCCCGGGCTGAACATGATCCAGCCTTTGGCTGCGGAGATACTACGTATCGTCACATCCCCATACGCGGTATCGCTAATAGTTAGTTTCCTGCCAAACCACTCAACGATTGCACTTAAGGCTTCTAACGCGCACACAGAATCTTGAGGCTATACTGAAGGCCGCGGATGCCGATGAGATCGCGTTATGGGCACACTCGAATCCATGTCGAATTAAGGCACTCGTAAAAGCGGCATTAGATGCACTCGAATACTGCTCATATGCTCTCTCTGTAATTGAGCGGTTAGCGGGCTCAGCGCGATTGCGAAATGAAATCCTCGAGCAAAAGCCTATCATTCTTTCGGATCTGATGCGACTTTCCATTCAGGATTCTACTAAATTTAAAAAGGTTGAGTTTTTTTGAAATATTTTGGATTGTAGTTTACTGATAGAATCCAGTATTCTCCTGTACTCATTGGGCTTTTGAGCAACCCTTTGCCGTCAAAGTTTCCGCCTCCTTCTTCACTTGTATCATTTTTCTTGGAATGCCTGGATAGAGCAACGGCCGAACCTTCGATTGAGACAATACGGCCGCTCTATATTCTAGTGGCAAACGGATACAATCATCTCGCCCTACAAATGACAGAGAGCCAGAGTCATGCATTTGCATCGCGCATGGCAAGTCTACTACAGGCACCGAAGACCATATCCGACATGAATCTCTTCTTGGTGTATTGCTTAACGACACTCGCATATATGCACATGGCCTCCACAGAAAGCAGCTCCAGGCCGTTCGCAGTACTTTTCGAGGGTAAAAAGGCACCATGGGTACTGGGTCTTATCATACCTATAGTATACCAATGTTCATCATCCGAGACTCAAGTGAATATCAGAGATAAGATTCATATCACACAGATGGCGACGGTAGTTGCGAACGCTCTGAGTCAAGAAATGAAGATGACCAAGGCATCAGAAAAGGACAAAGCTAATCTGCAAAGATTATTGGAGAAGGCAAAAACTCATGATAATCTCCATCTTCTGTTGGAGGTACTGCAGTTTGTGTCTGCTTTGTCCATTATTGTTCCACCAAAAAACCTGAATGCTACACTTAAGGACATCCTGTGCCGCGCAATCCTGGAGGGGAAAGCTTGTGTAGCTTTACCTTTAATGACAACAGACTTCTATAACACGCTACCACCGCTTATTTCTACCATATTACGGTCGATATACAAAGAGATTTCAACAGACGATGAACTCGCATCTTCGTTTCTTCAAGACCGCATCGACTTTGTCAAAGCACTTTGCTCATCTGCTCCCCAGTTACCGGATCTTCGACGGCAGATCCTACTCACAGCGACTGAGCCTGAGCTTATAAGCTTCATAAACCACAGCAGCCCCGCTCCCGACTCCGCGGAGACATGTACTGGAATTTGTCACTGGACCATCTTCAGGCTTCGCATGCAGTTGCGACAGTCTCTGTGTACTCTTCTTCTTCAATGCAATTTCTACTCACCCGAGGCTCTTATCCTTAATCCAGCTACCTCAACGCAGTTAATGGATATCGTCACCAAAGCAGCTTCAATCTCTTATGACTGCCCGCTTTCATGTTCGCTTAGGACGCACCATCAAAACTCTCTAGGTCTTGTTGAAGAATTTGCATCACCGGAGATGCGTATTTCTTCGTCCAACTGGCGGTCGGCACTATGTCAAGCACTCTCGCAGGATACCAACCGCCAGCACGCATATATCGTCTCCGCTGTCTCGGAGATTTGTCGCGACCTCGAGAGACGATGCGAAAATGTCGAGGAACCGCTACGAACAGCGCAAGAAAATGCCCTCAGGATACAGTCCGAACTGGAGGAATATAGATTACGATGCGTCGAGGCCGATAAAGAACTAGCGGAGGAGAGGAAGAAACTAGTGAGTAATAGGCATCAACTAGAGAATGAAACGGGGAGGGCAAGTGAATTGGAAGAGTTGTTGCAAACAGAAAGAGAAGAGGGGAGGCGGATCGTCATGAAGTTGGAAAGGGAATCTTTGGACGCAAGAGTTAGATATGAAGAGGAAATAAAGGCAGTAAAAGAAAAGGCGGAAAGGGAGGCGATGGAACACTTTGTGGTGCTGAATGAACGACAGGAAACCATTGATGGGCTTCAAGCGGAGAGGGATGGTTTGCGGAAGAAGTTCGCAGAACTTCAAGAGGATCTAATGTTACAGCGAGAAGCCAAAGCACGGTTAGAAACGAATGTTGAGAATTTGAATACCTGTCTTGTGGACATAAGGCACGATCTGCGCAATAGCAGGGAAGCGATTGATAGGACAAAACGAGAGATGGTGGAGGTAGAGGAGCACCTACAGAAGAACATTGCAGTATTGGAAACAGATCTTTTGAATGAAAAGGAGACTTCAAACGGCCTTAAAACGTCTTTGGTGAAGATTACTGCAGAATCTAAGGAGCAGCAGGATGCAATTACAGAACTAACGCATGGAAAAAGATACTTGGAGTTAAAAATCCAAGAAATGCAGCAAGCCCGGCAAACCTTCGAGAAAGAGCAGGAAACATCAAAGGAAAGGCTCATCAGAGAAATTGAACAAAAGCACGAAAATACAATCATGGAGCTGAACTGCAAGCATCATCAAAAGGTTTGTTCTACTATTATTAAGTCTTTGTCCTCTTCCTGATATCGATAGCTCTTGGATCTTGCTTCAGAGCAATCAGAACAGCTCACAAACATGAACAAAAGCCACGAAGTCTCTCTCGAGGAGATACGGAAAACCTTCGAAACGGAGCTCTCTGAGAGAGACCGCAACCATTCCGAAAATCTTAAAATTATTAGCAATGGCCATGTCACCGTAGTCGGCCACCTACAGGAAAAGCTTGATTGTGCGCGTGAAAACATACGCACACTGAACGAAAAGGTCAGTTCTAGCCATCTTTTAGTTATTAATCTTTCCAGGGCTAATAGTGTATATGGATAAATAGATAGGCAAGCTTTATGCGTTTCAAGAAGAGAGGACCAGAGAGACACAAAATCTAGGCCTGAAGCTAATGAGCCTCATGACGAAATCTGATTTTTCTACCCTGCTTGGCCCCACAACTGCAGTCGAAACACACCATATAGAACAGGAAGCGATATCTTCGGCCGATAAGCGTCAGAGAAGCCGTACACCTGTCGCGATAGTTCCAGGGAGACGAAAGTCGGAGGATTTCATCGGCAGGGAAGATGGTGCCAAGAAACGAACAAAGCTCAAGCATCAACCAATTCAATCTGAGGATACCGGTGCAACTCTGAGACAGGAACAAACAAGCCCCATTCGAGCTACAGAACATAGCGAAATACCTCTCGCGAAAACGGTTCTAGTAGGCTCAGAAGGCGTGGTGAGAGATAGGTTGATATCGCTCGCTGGCACGGATCACGGTTCGCCGCCTATGTTGGCGAACACCCCCGCAGAACAGTTAGTCGATTTGAGCCCGCAATTCGATCGGAAGCATGCTTCCCTCAGCAATATAAGAAAGAACACAGCGGTCTTTGGAAGCGAGGCTTCACATAGTGACGATGAGTAGGCATGGGTACCGCGTAGGGCAAACTTTGAGGACGAAGCTATGTAGTCAATACAACTTTATGGATGTTTTATTAGCTGAGGTGATTTCTTCTTTTTATGTGGACGATTGGCAAAGTCTCGGCTTGGGTTTTGATCTTTATTGTACCTTCTATTCTTCCGTCCTTGTGCAGGTCGTGTTCATGTCTAAATATTGGTTTGAAGCCGACCCTCTAAATGTATTAATTGGGTAGGGTACTCCAATGTTGCTGTCCCAGGTTGAAATTAACTAGTTAGGCTGAAATTCCAGGGACGAACCGGCCCCGCACTGTGCAACCTACATCTACTGACTGATGTTAGTTGGGAATCAGCCACCATAATCGCCCACCACAACAGGATGAACCAGTCATCGCCGACTCGATAGCCGCCCAGTTAATGCGGTCTAACCACTTCAAGAAGTCTTACGGCACACACCAGCGCCCTGATCCAAATATAGATTAACACACGAACCTATCTATTGGACGAAAAAATACAAATTACTCTTCTACCAAGTTGCAAATACATCACTTTCAACTGTCAAGTATGATCAAGTTGAGGTAATCTCGTGAATTTCAACCCTAGCAAGTGTCTTCAAAGTTTTTATGTTTGCAAGAGGCAGCGGCTACCTAGCCTATACCCCTGTCAAAAATTCAACGGCGCAGCCCTGCAAGCGCTAATATTAAGGTTTAGACATTCTCTTGGCACTTTTACCGAAATCTTGGCATGTCCCCGGCCCACCTATATAAACAACTGGCACGTCCTTTCCTTTCCCCATTCTACTGCCGACAACTTTGCCAACCATCAACGCGGCCCAGTAAGTCACCCCCCACCTCAGTCACGACAACAGAATACCCGGCAAAAGAACACCCTGCACCAAGATATCACCAACAAGATGAACACCATCCCGGTGAACCTCTCCACTGTTGTTGAGGACGCTCCTCCAATGGCCGTTACCAAGTTTACGGACCCCTTCGACTATGCGCTTGCCATGCGACGTGCAGTGTACGGCGCAGCTCGTTACCTCGATCAGGAGTTCAACTACGCTGTTCTTCAAGACAAGATGGGGCGTATTTGGACCCAGCTTACCGACAACATGATTATCCCGATTGGCGGACGCAGAATCGTCGTCTCTGCGCTGACTTACGACCAGCCCCAAGACTGGCTCGATACAATTATCCGAGAGGTCCGCAACAAGGGCCGCAACTCCTTGAACTGCAACTTTCCTTATGCAATTGGGGTTCTAGCTCTTTACGAGGGAATTGCGCCATCCAAGTTCCCTGAATCTCTTATTCCGCTTTACCTTCAAACCGGACATGGACCCAACAGAGTTACACCACACTTGAAGCCCATCAATGCCTGGATGGCTTTTAGAAGTAAGTATCTATTATCCCTGTATACGCACTCTAAAATAACCATAATCTCAGGTTGGTTCGTCGATGGACTAAAGGCCAACTTCATCATCGGACAGTCTGACATGTCCAGAATCGCCAAGACCTGCTATGGTGAAGGCCGTCTCCCCGACTTCGTCAACATTGCACACATGTACACACATGCACGCAACCGTGATGCTTTGGGAGGCATGTCTCTTTGTGATTTCATCAAGAAGGAGTTGAAGCAGTACGGATACAGAAAGACTCCCCTTTCTCTTATTGCCGAGAACCGTGTCGACATGAAAGCCTACCCCTTGCGCAGAAACGCCCCATTGGCGGACGAGGGCCTCAGATTGGTTAAGCTCCCCAAGAAGTTTTAAAGGTGAGAGTTTGGACTTAACAGCCAGTTGTCAGATCTAACGGATAGTTGCCGGTATCTCATGTCGCTCATCGCCTTTAAGCAACTATCATTAGCTTAGCGATCTATCTCGTTGCATCGCTACGTTTGCTTCTGCGGCCATTTTCTGTCATCTGAGCGTTTTTTTTTTGTTTACATGGGTTGTTTGTTCAATTTTGAACCCCATCATGGTGTGCGATCGCAAAATAATATACCCAGAATTCGCAACGATTGTTCTTTAGATAGTTCTCATGCTTACCATCCTTGTATATATGTATTCAATTACACATGGGTTGAGATGAAACTCTGGTCTTTATTACCAGTAGTTTTTTTATAAACATCTTTCATTCTAGCTAGGCCTGACAACAATAAGTACATACTGTTACAGGTAGGCTGATTGTGCTTCGGGCTGGCCAATCATATGTTGGAAGTTAGTAACCAAAACAGTAAAGACTCTTTACAAGATGTATCAAAATTCCAACCCCTCTTGAAAATCGTGAAGCTCTCATGAAAAACTAGGATCCTCTTCAAAATCTTGACCCCTCATGAGAATCTCAACCCTATATGAAAAGCTGAATCCCCACTAAAATCTCGTCCCCTCATGGAAAACCTGGGCCCCTCATGCATCTAAATCTCGACCCTTCATGAAACTCCCGAACCCCCCATGAAAACCTTCAACTATTATAAGAACTAGATGATTGTCTACTGATTTACCTGAGTGTCCATCTATTTCTTTTTGCTACAAAAATAGGACCATATACCATTGCTGAATTCCTTTGATTGTAACTAGAGGGGTTCTTAATCTCTGAACTATAACTCAATAGCTGCGACTCTCGGCTGGTTCGGGCTTATTTAATATCAGCTATCATTGTCTTTAATGCATTAGATAATTTTCTTAATCAAGATTTTGCACGCCCGGTGGACCCCTGTTTTGTTGCATCACCCATACTAGACGTTTTTCTCTGTAGTTTTGAATATGTAATGTAAATATATACGTACGTGTTTATTCCAGACTAGAAATGTTGAACCAAGACGTACGTCCGGTATCACGGCGATCTACTTCGGTTTTTGTTGAGCCTCCGGCGAATATACAGATGACTTATGTAGGTCCCTAAGAACGAACGAAAGTATTCTGGGGCTTTTGAACAGCGTTCGCCACGGGTGTTACAATTCGACACTTCAACTGATCTGGTGTTACACCGGAAACGTTTTCTTTACTCCACGAACCTCCACCACCTCGCCATACAAATTCTTCCTCCTATTAGCCACCTCCCGGCTTCTTGTCTCTGAAACGAACTTCATCCCTATAACACAATCCCTTCCCATACTCGAGGGGTCCATACCTCTCCAAAAAGCTCTTTCCTATACAACGTACGTCTAACGCCATGAGTTTTCCACCCGTCAAACAGCTCTCAATCTCTTCGAGGTGGACCGGGTGTGGTCTCTACTACTTGAGCAAGCATTCTACTTAGTCGATGAGTTTCCTCCCTGACCGAAGAGTGCTGTGTCTTTCCGACAAGCTCCTGACATCGTTGAAACCCGAGTCTGTCCCTTCAACAAGTCTGGAACTCAATAGAACTGCAGTTCCGGTGACATCGCCGCACCTTCGGACCGCCACTTGAGAAGGATTTATCGTTACGAAGTCAGTTACAGAGAACCGCTGAGCTCATACCAGAGGATCCTGAAGTATTGTAAGTTACCGATCTGGCTTTCATCCCCAAATATCTGCTCTGTTATATTGCTAACTTCAGATGTATCCTAGAATTTCTGCACGACGTTTCTTGAAATACACGTATAAGCATCAGAAAATCCGACAAACCGATCCCTCCCCCCCCCCTCCCCCCCCCCCCCCCCCCCCCCCCGCCCCCAACACACACACACAGACAGGACGTCTGTGCAGACCCACAAAAGCACCACACGCTCAGATTGATTCGTAAGACTAAGATACTACTCACGAGAAACATTGCTATGGTCAAGCCAGAGGGGTCCTGCGGTCTCCGGTCAGTTACCGTAGTACCGTGTCCACTCGAACACAAGGAAAGGTTGTTAAGGAGGTTCAATACATAAGACTATTACGCGAGATAAGGGTTATTACAACCTCTAGTAACCCGAAAAAGGTGAGGCCACTGTCTCGGCAGCACAGGCGGCCTTATTTCAGACCAAACGAGCACCTCCACAACACCCTCCACCCTTTTTTATGTGACCACAGCCAAGATTTAATGTTTAGTGCGAGACTATGCACATTGTTGATACCAAGAAGGCAAACAACCTTTCTATGTAGTAATCTCTCCTTGTGTTCGAGTATACTTATGTTGTACGGTATCCCGTTCATGCATCTGTTTAATTGAAGTTGTATATCATCAAGCCGCGCGAGCCGTATAAGTATTTCTATCTACAAGTTGGGTTGGTGATGGCTCGACAATCAGTCTTTCAATTCGAATCGCTATGAATACCTGTTCCAGTCATACAGTCTGATACAAATTATCAAAGGGGTCTAGATTCTGAGCTACGACAAGATTACGCAGGGAATATTACAATATTACAATATTACAATAATTTGAATATTTATCGAATCTATTATGTGTGTATATATCTGGTGGTTAGGGCAACGAGAATATATTACCCCAGTACAATAGTCTAGCTTATGCACGAATCTCGGTGTACTCCATCTCAGTAAAATTCAAGATCTTCATCATCTCATCACCTCATCATCCCGTTTATAAACCTGTCTGTCCTATCACGCAAAACGTAAATGTTTCTCCCCTCCATTCTCCACCCGAAGATCACTAGCTTTTCCATTCCTTCGACTTGGCTTCGAGACAGTAGTCCCCACATGACAGAAGTGATGACCGATAGGTTCGTACTCAATTCTATACTCACAACCATCTGCATGCCCGTTGAAGTACTCAAATACGTCCTGGCTTAGCGTATATCCCCGTTTCAAATAAGCCCGTGGAATAAAGTTAATAACCCAATGTTGTGGCGGATTCTGATAGTACCAATTCCACTCATGTAAGGTCCTCCGTAGATTCTTTGAGTATGGAAATAACTGCTTAAGGTCGTCGATAGGTGTCAGAATCTCGGCGCCGGTATCCACGTGCTTAATTCTGTGTTCATTAGCTTCGTCGCACCGAACTCAATATACAGACACCCACATTTCGAAAACACAGCTTCCGATTTCGTTATTCTTAACGCGTAGTGTCATTTGTTGCTTGATCTGTCGGAGACGCGGCGAATGGTGATCCATTACCCCCCCTCGTTCCCTGAAGCTAACAGAAACGTTCACATGTAGCCCACGCCAAATGTTCTTCATCTTTCTACCGACTTCTCCCAGCCTACTCAACTTACTACTCTCCTCTACGCTGTAGCACCCATCTATACCCTCTGCATTTCCCCTACGGTCCCTTAAAACAACCCAGTCTTCGACCCTTAGTGACCTTCCAGGAAGGCACCCGATTGGTGTGGGTACTCTCCCATACCTTGTAGAAACCTCGGGTACAACAGGTGTCGCGGATATCTCGCTTGTTCCTCTGCGCTTCGAAACCACTGATGTGCACGGTTTTGTCGGCGCTGATCTTGTACTTCCGCTACGTGATCGTATCCCCTTTTCTAAATATTTTTCCATACTTAAAAGGGGTGCTGAAGGTCGCTCTCGTAGGGCGTACGAATCAAGTCCATGTGAAGGATGTTCCAGAGTTTGTGGAGCCCTGTGATACGGGCGTGAGGTGGCAACGGAGGCGCTTCGGCCATGTAATTGATTATGCATTCTGGGTATCGCAGGGAGAGGCTGCGGTGGTGGCAGTGGTGTAGAGCCCGAACGCGCACGAGTTACACGCGGTATTGGAAAGGGACTGTCGGCGACTCCTTGTGAAGATTGGCGATTTGGCAGAGTTGAAGAATACTTCCTTCTCGAGGCCACGGGGAACGCGTTGATAGACATTCTCGGTGCGGAAGGAGACGGCTATAAGCTCGTAATTCGACTCTGCTGCTGTGAATGAATCGGGCTTTCGAACCCGCGTTTCTCAGATCCTTCGTTCCGATAGCAGACGATGTATGGTAGAGGGTGTGGTAGAGGTAGGCGGTCTGCAGCAGAAGAAAGGTGGGCACATATGTTGCAGTAGACTGGTCGTAGAAGATTCATATTGTGTGCGGTAATTTACATCCCTATTTGGCGCCAGCACGAGAATTCGAGCATGGGTCATGAGCCGAATCTGTCTTCATAAGGAATCTGTGGGAGCTGTTATCCTGCACAATGGCAGAAATGTTATTTCGCGCCCTGGATGACCCCTTAACCCGTAGAGATCGACGCCAGCGCTGGGCAACACCTTTCTTTTCACCCACCATCTCCCTCATGCCACTGATAGATATAGAGCTACAGGTGATTCTAAAATAAAGGAGATTTTCCGAATTCCAAGGTGGATTGGGTATTCTTCAATAAATTAGAGTTTTATCTGGTTCTCGCGCACTGTTGTGTATTACCGGCGATGCCAGCTAGCTTCCATAATAACGCGCAGTACATGGGTATGGAGTCTACTCCACTTTAGATCTGTACTAGTATGGTAGTCTAGTACTAATGCCTTGGTTAAGAGGTTATGCCTCGATTTTGGTCCACCGAGTAATCTCTGTAGCACCCATTTTGAGCCTACACTTTTCATAAAAAGGCTAACATAATCCGATAGAGGCACTTCTTCAATGATATGTTTTAGCATCGTGCGTTTTCTGCGACGCACCATGAATGTATTAAAGTTGGATGGTAAATTATGGAATGGGTATTAGAATATGTCCAGTGAGTACATTATTTATCATGTTGCTAGATATTTCTCTTAAAAATTGTTTTGCGAGGTACTGTTACGGCTAAACCCCTTTAGTGTAATAATATCATCTCATACCATACTATTGCAGGTACTGCCGCATCTAGTTACTCAAACATAAGGCAAATTTTCTTAAGTAGCCTACTTGACATCAATAATGTACATAGTGGCGCACTAAAGATATTAAGACTCGGCTGAATCCACACTAAAAAAGTGGGTGGAGGGTGATGTGGACTTCCACTTGGAGCCTGAAACAAGGCCGCTTACTTTAGGGAGCCGAGACAGCAGCCTTTCCCTTATCTTGTGAATTAGACTCACATGGAGCTTAGAAACTGTGCCCTGTGTTCGAGTAGATGCGGTATTCGATCTCGGATCACCGAGATGGTCAGTCTATCGAAAAATTACCACCTTTGGTGATCGATGTCTCAGCAGTTGCTACTACTCGAGTACTTGGTGTAACTCAAATCAAATTGCTATTTTTAGCGAATTATTCAGAAAGGCGGAAATAATCTTGCCAAGACTATTGCTCCTATCCCCTGTACGACTAGTTTTTGTATAACTGGCTGAATCTCTAAGAAAGGCGCACTAAGAAGGAGGCTCAGCAGGCAAAGAAAGAGCGTGCACTAGCCCCGAATAGTGTAACCAGAGGTAGAAGAACCAGGGTCTTGTATTAAATTTCTAGTAGTCCTCCACGCGCTAGGCTTAGGGAGCCAGTTACACAGAAACTAGTCTTGCATGAGATATCTGAGTATAAGGGCGCGTTCTGCTGCCCTCCATTTACCGCCATCTACAGATATATGGAAAAGTGATCCTGCTCAAAAATCGATTTTCTGTAAGTTACTCTGGTGCTCGGTGCATATGGCAAGCGGTGGACCTGATCATGTAACTGCATGCTAAATATTAATATTCTCCAAACAGACCATGACTAATTGAGGATAAACGAGATTTGATGTGAGCAGTCGCACTGGAGAGACATCCAGCATGTACGTACTACTTATACGAATATCTCACATGTGTATTATTTAATCTAATCAATTGATTGAGAATCTGCACGCCAGAGTATATGATTTGCTATATATTATATCGATTATATTGGTTGAGAGCAAGTGTCGTTCGAGATCATGCTGGTCAACCTGAAAACCCTTCTCACCAGCGGATTGGGTCATACGTCTTGAATGTGTTGCCGCCCTCCTTCTGTCTTACCACATAAATCCCCATCTAATAGCCCTATTAGCATTTTTGATAAAGATATCCCAATTTTTCGGACAACCACACCCCTTGAACTAGAGTACCTATATCACAACTAATATTTCAAGATAACCAGAAGCTCTAACTATGAAGGAACCTCTGCCCCTCCCAATAAGTTGGGCAACAATAAATTGTCAAGTGTGTAACAAATACGTGCAGAGCTCTCCCCTCGTATATTTTCCACAGTGCCGATACATGGCCCATATTAGGTGCCTTGCGCTCGGAGGCTATGGTCGCATAAAGTGCCCGCTATGTAACATAGAGGAGAGAAAGTTACAAGCTACCAGAAGCCACGAAACACCGCTTAAAAGAATGTCTAGGGAGGAAATTTCTGATATGATTATTGAGATAGATAACAAAAGACGCATAGAGGCTATCCAGCGGGGAGTTTTGTTCCTGAATGAGAGCAATACTTGAAGAGAAAATTTATCACTCAGAGACAAAAGCTTGATGAGTAACATAGACAGCGCGTCTAATAAAACATTAAATAGCAATGAGATAATTTCTTATATATATATATATGCTTTTAGCAATGTTCCTATTACATTAACTACCGTTTTCTGTTTGATTTAACGTTCTAATATATGTCTTTTGCACCGGTATTAATCGCCATGATTATAAGGGAAAACTGGAATACTTCCCGTAGAAGCTGGGATCCAAGATACTCCGCGACCCAAATCTAAAATTTCTGGATCCGGGTTACCTTCCCACCCGTAACGTATGTCAGAGATATCATGGTTCTCAGATAAAGTGTTCTTTAGTCAGATTTATTTCCAGCCTTAGTTCACCAAGGGTCCCGGTTTGAGAGAAAGAATGACGTGATGATTCAGGAGAACGGAATAGCGGACCGCGCTAAGTGCTTAGTTTAGGACTGGACACTCTTTCATGGTTTTCACATTTCTCCAAGGATTGGCGGTATACTATTTAGACATAAGTATTTATCCCATCTTAATTCTGAATTGATTTATTACAAAAATGTTTTCTTTAGGCGATGTGGCGTCCTACAAGTGGTGTAGTACCTACGAATAACGGCCTCTGATTGTGGTATTCCGACGAAAAGGATTTAAAACTATGGTATCCTGCCAATTAAATTAATCGCGTTAACTTAATTCCATCAGAATTCTGCACACTGATATTTACACAGAGTGACAAAAAAATATTGGGCTTAGTTTATCCGAGGTTTATATGCTGAGGGTGTTCATCATGGTTGATCTCGCAAAGAACCAATGCCAATGGTTTTGCTGTTGATGATTTCAAACTGGCCGAGGACATCATCATGATTCATGAAATACCTCTATCACTAGCAAAAGGCCTCACAGTAGCGCTACAGCTGGAAAAAGCCACTACTTGACTCGAGCTTGAAAGCCTCGTATAAGTAGTCAACTTGAACATGTTGCTGGCCCCACAGTTCCCGGTTCAAGCTTGGAGGGCAACTAATCAGAGTCACTGTTTCACGTAAACTGGGCCGCTAGCCAATGATGGCTGAGCTATCAAGTTCGACAGCATCTTATAGTGCAGATACTTACATTGGTAACAGGTACTGCACGTGTTCACATATGCAACCGGTACACGCTACCTATACTAAAACACGGCCGGAATTCTGCGTCAATAGTTTACCCCTGTGGGAATGGGGCTGATGATAGATCATATTTTCCATTCGGATTATACCATGATACATACTACACATCAATCATATGAAAGAAATCCCACGCCTTTCCGCTCATGGAAAGCCACAGTCTGCTGAAACCTCTCAAATCGCCAAACGCCCGCCAAAATACACAAAACAAAACACACTTACTCTGGTAATTCGAAACAAAACGGCACCCCCACACTACTTTTCGTCCATCTACCTTCCCTAAGTTCTGCAACAATAGCAGCAGTATCGAAGAATTCCGGCGTCACTACCAGCCTAGCCTCTCGCATATCTGAAAGCATCGGTAACAATCTAAATCCCGCAAATCTATCATATCCTGTCAGCTACCAACCTCTGGCTGATGCACCCAGTATTACTTACGGATACGTCTTATAATCCCACTCAAACCTCTTATCCTCACTCTGTCTTTGCTTTTGAATAACCTCGTCAAAACCCCTCACTAAATCCTTAACCTTGACACCGTCCTCTTGGCTGATTACATGCACTACACCACATAACCATACGCCGACCTCCTTCACGGCTGGTCGAGAGCACATAGCTTCTCCTACAACCTCCTCCATGATTCTCCTACCTCGCACCTCTGCCCGATTCTCTAACGGCGGACTTGTGCGTGGCTGCGGGTAGTATCCCCAGTAGTCTAGTTTCCGAAATACTGGATGGAGTTCAAAAGACGCAAGTGAAAGTGAGGCGTCAGGTGGATGTGTAAAGGTTGCCGAGCGGAGAATGCGGCGGGTAGCAATCAAGGTGTGCCAATGACGAGACACAGAGCGTACGCGGAGCAGTGACTCGGTTGGGAGGAGAGGAAGGATGGAGAGAAGCAGATAATCGGTGAGGGGTGTGGATTGCGCGTGTTCACCACATGGAGGAGCACATGGCGGTATTGGTAAGTTGGGAGCATGATGTTTGCTGGTAGCAGCTGGTGCGACGGTCAATATGGCGGTGTCTGACATTGTGAGCTGTGAGTAATAATAAGGGGATAATTGGGGGAAACTCACGGCTTCAACACGGCAGCGTCGGAATGTATTTATGTGCGGACGTCTCGCACGTTGGTCGCGACCTTGTTGGATGCCGTTCCGGCGTGCGGGTGCTATCTCTGGTAGTGTTGCGCACCTTGATGTCTGTGTTGCGTGCTAGCTATGGTTGCGATAGCTCCCAAGGTTCCCGGCATCGCCAGCGCTAACACCAGGGTTCACGACTCAACTTGCCATATATTTTTTTGAAAAAGACAGACGACAATTGATTGGATTACTTGCAATAGCTTTACTAGACGCTTAAAGTTCACTCAAGTACAAGTTGCACAACTTTTATTTTGATAGCCCATACCAAAACAGTCAAAAAAAAAAAAATAACAAACGACCCTACCCAGCCGATCCTAACCGTAATACCACAAAACTCCCCCAAAAAAAGATTCGTCACAGCTCATATCCCCAGCCATCATAGAGTCGAAATTATGTTTTCAACTGCGAAAAGTTTCGCTGTAGTGCGCTCAAGATGTATTCGTGTGCCGTCATAGGGGGATACTTTCCCCTAGGCCCTTGGACCACTACGTTTTTATTCGCTTGATTAAAATACCTTGTTCACCATTAGTCTAAGAATACCCTCCATAGCATCGAGAAAGGATCAACTTACGCAATGCTATATCTATCCCTTTGGTTTTCCCCAATCTTCGGACACCGCACTCGGTGAAACAAACTCTTAAACCTGTCGTCGCTCCAGGCCATGAGCATATCACCGATATTACACACGATTTCTCCTGTAATAGGTTCAATCGGAGTCCACGCGTCTCCCCTCGCAAAACTTGTATGTGCCTCTCTGCCTGGACAGACTTCTAATCCGTCTTCACCAGTCCGCTGAAACAGCATTGTCATACAGTCAAAATCCGTATGCGCACCCGCCCGCCAATATGATGCCGGATATTGCGTTCCTGTAATATCATGATAATGAAGGAGCCTCAACGTGCTTTGTGCATCCGGTAATGTCACCTGATGTGCCTTTGCAAAATGGTCTGACGGGAATCCAAGTGCTTCAGCAAAAATGGATAGGATTTCTTGGGAAAGTGCGTGGGTCTTTTCCATAAACCGACAAAGCGTGGCCTTGTCTTCTGCCAACAGTGCTTCGTCGGTTGGCCAGCTGTTATCGTTCCGGCGATGGTATTGTAGTTGTATAGATTCTAAAACCGATGTTTAGTACTAGCTGTCGATGATCAGACAGGATTGTGACGAACGTTTTTGATCCGGGGTACCGGTAGAAGGTCTGATCTGGGACCGGCATTCCCAGCCGGCATTCTCGGCTTTTTTGAGTGGAGTTTGTGCTTTAATGTCGTCTGGAAGTGCGAAAAATCTCTTGCTGCAACTATTGTTAGCCATCATAATTAAAGTATACACCATACAATAACGTACGATATCTGAAAAACCTCCTCAATTTCTTTTGGGGAGGGGGATTCTTGGCCCTTGATGGCAAAGAATCCATCTTTTTCAGCAGCATCGATGATCTGTCTTGCAATTTCTTCCCGGCGTTCTTTGAAGTTATGTACCGAGATTTTCCGGATTGGGCGCTGCTTCACCGCTGGGGAAGAGGTGGAAATAGCCATTCTGGTATGTGGAATAACAAGCGTTGCCGATATGATAAATATGCCGAATCGCGAGTGAGCGGATATGATACCTCGAGAGGGCTAGATATCAGGCTTTGCCGAATTTCGAGACTGCACGAAAGTATTCGTAGGGTTCTATTCTTGGACTGACGTGACTTGGAGGAAGGCTTTGAACAGCAAGGCCGAGAATGTGTGTAGGGTGAGTGGAGTTTGAATTGATAGATGTGTGTAGTAGTTGTGGTCTCTAGTCGCGGTTCTCAATGGTCAGCGACACGGAGTTTTGTAGTAGTCGGGTTTTTCATCTGTCGAGACGAATGGCCTATTTATCAAGGTCCCACTTGTGTGTTGCAGCCCAGATATCGGCAATTTCTCAAGCTGCGACCCCCCACCCGCCCTCCCTCGCTCTCTACCCTCAAACAGCTATTGACGCAGCGAAACGAGCGAATAGCAATTACTACTACCAGCAGCTTGATAACCCTGGCTAACGGTCCATAGTCAAAACCCTGTGGTCGAGGGCTTTTTCGCGCTTCTCCGAGGGGCTAGTTGGTTAGACGTTTCTGCTGCTAGGGCTGGAGAGCCGCTAGTGCAGTCTTTTTGGTTCGGACATGGCCGAAGTGGAGCATTCCCATATTGCGATGATGAATCGATGCAGATGACGCCGGGGGGTCGATATCTGGCAGGGGGAGTGAATCAGACAGCAAGACAAGCTTCAGGCGATATTGAACATCACCGAGCGGCAACGGTGGATAGGACAGCCACAGTCAGACGGCGAAGATCAGAGCAGACGAATGGTACCGACTGCTACTTGACATGTCTCGGGGCAAAATGGCATCTCCGAAGCTATGTCGCAACCGGTAGCTGTAAAGGTCGCTATATATCGATGGGCTTCGGCACCGGATTTGGCTTTGTTCTGTGCGGTGTGGATAGTTAGCGGGGATGCCCATTTGCTCGTCTATGGTTTGGAGATCCAGAGAGCGTAACTACTCGACGGAGATCAACTAACTCGACCGATTGTCGCCTTTGGCTGACTGAACTCTGGACTTGACCATCGCCGGTTCTGTCTCACGCCTTGCGCTGTTGTGCACGATGGCACTAACCTTCTCTTGGCGATTCTAGCTCTGCTGCTTCGCCTTGAGAAGTCCGTACTGGTGCATACGCGGTTCGCAAAGGTCACCGGCCAACTCCGAAAAAGCTCCGGACCAGGGTGGCTCGGAAGGCATATCCAGTGGGGCTGATCTGCCAGCTGGCTTTGTCGCTGTCGGTGTTTCCGGCTATCTCCAGATGTGCGAGTGAATTCAAGAGCAGCTGTTCAGTTCCTATGTCTGCAATTGCAGGATTACTTCCAAATCTTCGGCAGTGTTATGATGAGCGACCACTACACACAGCGTATGCAGTGTTTGATTTACGAACCCTATATTTAACATACTGGAGTAGAGCAAATCGGATACATACATCAACAAATTCTCAAGCCAAAGAGCCCTTGTTAGCAAATGAGAGTGGGGCACTTTGGTCTTGATTTGGCTGCATGGCTACTACTGGTCTGCGACAGAAGTGGTAGATTACTAGAGAGTACGAAACAATCGTGAAATCTCAACATGGCCTATTTAGGACTCAGAATTCTGCATATCTACGGTGCGGGGTATCTACGAAAGACGCGCAGGTGGCAGGACCCTCCTAACGGCAATGGCCGACAAACCTTTCGGTCATAACCGATCGGAATTTTTCACATGCGGGTGTGGCGGCATGGGGACGTGCTCACAGGGTGGTTTTGGCTCTAAAACTAGTTGTCGTTGATCCAAATTTAAAAGCTCCAGGAGAGAGTAATATGCCATTATTCTCGCAACGAAGCTCCAAAATATCAAGACAAAGCCTGGTATCTATTCCCTAATTAGAAAAGGATTATAAACTCAAACACAATGGGTATTTTTGTTTCAACCAACGCCAAGACGTAACACTACATATTATCAACTTTCACATAAATCCGAAAGGCGAGTAGCAGCTTTTTATGAATTAGAGCACCAAGGTATCTGCGGAGCCAACATACGAATTCTCATCTTCGCGTATCAAATGTACCGAATCCCCGATCTTCGTGGTAACCTTTTCGAGATACATGGCATGATGAGAGTAAATCTCGATTTCATCTTAAGGCATGCGCGCTGGACTGAGTTATAACCAATACATTTTCCATCGGGTATTTAGAGACCTGAATAGTGCTTCTTGATGCCCCACAAAACGTGTTTAAAGTTTTAGCAATACATGTATTCTGAAAGTTGATGTTTATGAATGACATCCATATATATCCATATCATAAATAGTCGCTATATTCAGCTATGCCATAGACTGTTACTGCAGGCGTTTGCTCCCAGAGCCAGTAAATCCCTTGGTAGATTCGGAGATGACTAGACAAGCACGTACATACCTGATTAGTGCCGCAAAAGCACTACTTAGTCAAGTTGTGTGGATGGTGTCGGGGGTGGGACGGACCGCCCTACATGGCGTATCGGTGTACCGAAGAAGTCGTTATCCTGGTTTCTTTGTATGGTAGGAGTTCACTAGAGGGTTTTTATTATTCACTCACTCAAGCATGGGCGCCCAGTGATCAAGATTTCCGTGATTGACCTTGTAAATAAAGCTCCTCAACCGCACATGCATGCTTTTAAGATAGGTGTATGATACGCGATACAGGCCCTGAGATATGGCTTAACAGAGGGCCAAAAATGACTATTTAGGCCATTTTATTGCGTGAAAAGAAATTGACCGCAGGTATTGAAGAATATAAATAGCTATCGACGCGACTTTTCCCATGGTCAATTGTCGAAAACGGCATCATATATCTATCCCAAAAGCATGCACCCTCGGCTGAGGTGCATGCATCGGACTTTTGCCAAGCAACAATATATCTCTTTAATTTTATTTGTGGATGTTATATCTACTGCTAAGTACCCCATTCACTCGTTCATAAACCGGACGCACTAGGAAGCTGTTAATCTGCTTGGCATCAACAGTGCGCATAGTGCAGCACTAAATATATCAAAGCTTGGATGGCTTCACACAACACAATGAGTGGAGGGGGGTGATGTTTGAGTTCCACTTTGGACTTGCAAGGCTGAAACAAGGGTACTTAGGCAGCCGATAACTTCCCGGGGAGCCCATAAGCTTTAGCGGAATTCTGGGTGTGCTTTATCTAGCCATCGCTCTAAAAATTTACATCACATTTAACATGGGCCCGCGGAGCCCGGGGAGCCCAACAATATTATGCCAATTGACATGCGTTGGGTAATGGCTCAAATGCAGCCGGAATGTGATGATGCGCGGTCTGAATGCCATAGAGTACTCTACCTCGAGTATGCAGCCTTTTGCAGGGGTTACACCCAAAAAAAACGCCCATCTGTTTAGCTTTTTGTTTTTTTACTATCCGCCATTTGCCTAGAGCCCACCCCCCCCCCCCCCCCCCCCCCGGGAAGTTATCCAGTAGCCTTGACGCTAGAGGTTGCAATAACCCTTACCTCCAGCCTTAACTTTAGGCTTGCGTATTCAACATGTTAGTGCATTCGGTTTGTGAACGATTGAACGGGCTCCCCGCTATATCTCTTCCGTATGATAAAGTTGTTGCAGCTCGAAGATTTATATCTATCTAGCTGCCGGTTTTATGTAAAAAATACTTGACAAAATTTGGCGAAAACTCAAAAATCATATCGAAAATCTGATCCATCTGATCAATTGATATTACTAGCAACTGAATTTTATATTAGGAAATATTTAGATACCTTTGTGAGGTAAGGGGCAACATGGCGAAGTACGTGGTTTAAGGGTCCGGGGTCCCGGGTAAAATTATATAAATCTAGCATCTTTGAACGTTACCCTCAGGCCAAGCATTATCGGGGGCCCCGGCCTCTCCATCTTCTTACCGCATGATCCGCATCTATCTACTAGTAAACTCGTCAACAAGGAAAGCTCATATGCTGCACATAGCCACAACTAAAGGCAAAGATTGTTACAACGTCTGGTACCCCAGGAAAGGAAAGAGTGCCATCTTAGTGGCCGTTGCAGGTGCTGTTGCAGGCCCAAAGAGCTCCTTCACATCACCCTCCACCCATTTTTTTCTACGGATGCAGACAAAC
This sequence comes from Pyronema domesticum, assembly GCA_024516145.1. Classification (NCBI taxonomy): domain Eukaryota; kingdom Fungi; phylum Ascomycota; class Pezizomycetes; order Pezizales; family Pyronemataceae; genus Pyronema; species Pyronema domesticum. The sequence continues at coordinate 772,100 of JAJJXL010000024.1, forward strand.
TGTAATATCTTTAGTACAAAATTATACACACTGTGCATGCCAATCAGGCTACTTACCTTGTATGTAGTGAGCTTTCCCTGTTGACGAGTAGATGCGGTAGCTGGGGCAACGTGGATGAAGAATGGATGTCAATATTGCCTAATTAGGTCTGCTAAATATGAATAAATTTTTTACTCGGTAGTCGTTGGGTATTACAGCATTCTGAAGCTACATGACAAGACAAGTGAATTATAATTTCTCCTTGCCCCCTCCACGCACATCGCTCACTCTGGCTCTGTCGACGCACTCAATAAGGCCGGCGTGTAACACGGCTCGTGAAAATATACATGTAAAAGAATATCAGGGTATTATCAGTGAAGAGTACTTCTGTGAATACATAAAGTAGGTACCTGAGAAGGCGTAGATGTCAAAAATGGTATTGTTCGTGCAAACCATCACTCCAGATAGATGTTCTCAAACGCTCGATCAAAACGATAATAAGCTATGGACGCCGTATGCGTAACACCCTTTCCAAAAAGCAGATTGGCAAAATAAAAAATGATACACAGAAAAAGTAACTTTCTTCCCACCCAAACAAAAAGAAAAAACCGAAAAGAAAAAAAAAAGAAATAAAAGCGAAAGAAATATCCTTTTACAGAAACCCGGATTCCGTGAGTAATCTGCAGCAACGATTGTTGTCAGAGGCGTATTCCAAGCAATGGTATTAGGGTGGTTGGGGAGAGCGCTGGGGGCAATAGAAGGTGAACGAATTACGATGGATAGGGGTAAAACGTGTGCTAAACAAACGAAATGTGCTAGGGAAAAAGATAAAATCAAAACTACCTTGCAATCTTCTCATCTTCCCTTTCTCTTGGCTCCAGAGATAATGATACACCATACATCTCATTGACATCCCGGGCGCTCTGCATTGCTTGTATAATATAATCTTGCAGTTCAGGAACAGGGGTCAATGGATATGGAACGGCTTGGTATTGCTGAATCTCCGAAATAATGTTGGCCGCTTTCACACGTTTTCCGAAGTTGATAAGCTCCGTTCCACGGATGAAGTCATCGTTACCGTCTGCAACAAACGTAAGATCTTTAAGATATACACCTAGAAGATATGTTAATATAAACGCGTATCAAAAAATTGAACCACAAACCTAAGAATGGTACGCAAGGCGGATTGACGATGTGAAGCATCTCACGGTATTCGGCAAAATTCATGGTGGCTCCCATAAGTTTGTTTAATTGTTCTAAAGTAACCTGCGATTTCGCCGGTACATGCTCCCAGGTTCTTCGTAAGCGATGAATAGAAGCCGTCTGGAGCGCTGCCAAAATAGCTGTCAGAGTAGAAAAATTGTTCAGTTGGCGACATTTCTATGATGGACTTTTGTTAGCATATATAAAAATGCCAATATTGGTTACCAAATACCTCAGCAACCCCAATGAAATGTTTGATTACGACAACACGCTTTCTGGCTTCCTGTTGCGTCAAAATCATCTCGGCTACCCAATTCGTAAGCTGGTTGGATTGCATAATGATAGCTCTGATATTTTCTGCGGGGTCTTTTGCGCCTGGTGCCGGTGGTTTACTCCATCCTTTGCTGAGACACTCGACAACTCGCAATTTGCTGTATGATTTGGCTTCTATTATGGTCAATTGCCGTGCAAACTCAAGCTGGTCGATATCCAAGAACTTTAGTCTTCTCATGTTCCGAGGAAGAATCGGTGGTGGTGGCTGGGATGCCATTGTGAGGATCAGACGCTTATTCTCCGGCTCCTGCCCGCGCAATCGCGTCTCAATAAGTAGCAGAATTTGGCTTGTACCCGGAAGTACTGGCAGCATAACTTCCTTGGCAAAGTTATGCATTGACTTCAAAACTTGCTTGGCATCGGTGTCGTTGTTTTCCATCCAATTTGATTCCAACCACACTTTCAATATACTTAAAACTCTCATCCGAACCAATCTCTGCTTCTTTTCCACCCAATAATCGTAATCTTCTCCTTGGATCCCCGCTGGAGGTTGCATTGTAAATCTTTTAGCCAACTGGGTGAAAAACTCCGTCGAATTTGTAAATGAAGGATAAGTGAGTAAGAATGTCGTGTTGAAATGTGAATCCAGCATATCATGACGAGTCAATCGTTCCACCAAGGCAACAAGCGTACCACCTTTGACCTTATCATTTGCGCCATAAACAATTTCGTTGTCGAAATCACACTGAAGGTACTTCATAGCTTCCTTGGGTGGCTCACGCGCAGAGGCCATAGTCTGGGGTTGCTCTCCTAAAACTCGAGCAAGCTTCGATTGAGAAGTGTTTTGAGCGACACTAACAATAGAGCCACGAGGAGGCTTGAGCTGTCGCGACCCTGCTCGTTGGTGGCCTCTTCCGCCGGGCGATAAATCGGACGGGTTGCCCCATCGGTCGTCGGCCTTGGGATTCTGGCTCTCCAGCTCGCCTACCAATAACTGTGTATTGAAGTTAAGAGATCGAATACAGCCATCAACATCCCTAATACATATCCGCACCGCGCTAAGTCGTTCCTCCAGTGTTTCGCCTCTTCCTTTCGTCCATTCATCTGCCAACGGTGCCGTGACGTTCATCGCTGCAGTTGCAAGTTCTCCGAAAGAGTCGCGTAATTTCTGTTTCTGGATTTCGAAATCGACCAAGGTGGGGCTTGATGCTGCTTGTGGGAGCATGTTTACGCCATTTAAAAGGGCGAAATATCTCCGCATTGCATCGAAAACACCTTTGGTGGCATCAAGCACACCCTGTCCGATTACTTGCTGGCTTTTATAAGTAACAAGCTGTTCGTCAAATAACAAGGAATTTTCCAGTCTGGCCATTGCAGGCCTGATGACACCGTCTAGTTTCTCCATCGCCTCTACGAGGGCAGAATCAAGATACCCAGGCTTGTTACCGATTGGCGATTGTTCAGTGGGCGAAGTCTGTTGTTGCTGAGAGGGGGATTTCGGACTTCCCGGCGTTTCAGGGGTTGAAAAAGCCTTTGCCGGTGGCTTCCAGCCTTCGGTCAACTTGCTTCCTTTGATAAATCCAGGCCTAATTCTTGGAAGTCTTTCCCCTGCAATTCCTTTTGCAACGTCTGCATAACCAAAAAGTCCAACCAAAACCTCGTCTGCTTCTGTCAAACACTTAGTTTCGGTATCCGGAGGGCCAGAATCGGTAGATGCAACGGAGGAGGAGAGGATGAGTTTTGAAAAGGCGGCCATAAAGTGTCGAAAATGCGGCATCAATTCCTTTTTCCTAGCAATCACAGATGGTTGTATAGAGTGCGTATCAGTCGATCCTGACCCACTTGCAATGACAAGACAAAGCCAGTCGGCGATCTGCTCAGCACGTTGAGAATACTTATCAGCCTGACCAGTTGTAATCGCACGTCTATATCGTTCCACTGCAATTCCAGTTTTTTCGATGAGCTCATCCCAAGTTTCGGGCATTGGCTGGCCATCATCTCTATAGAATTCGTATCCTGTACTGCTAGATTTCAAAGCACCGATGCTTAAATCCCTACGCTTGGATAATGAGTTTGAGGTTAAGTGTCCGGCTTGCGCGGCATCTGTGGACATGTTACTTCCAATCAGCGTTGCGTTATCAGATACGGAGCCGGTGGATTTGCGTTTATCGTTCTGGCTTAATTGTTAATGCTTATTACAGGTGTACTAATATTACGTCAGGGAAACTGACCAGAGAGGAGCTCGCCCCATTCAAGACGAGCATATCGGCTTCCTTTTCTGAGGCCGATTCATCGTCGTCACTCTTTGATCGATATGGCGGTTCATCTCTTTCATAGCCCCTTGCTAATAGCTCTGGTGGTGGTCTCGTTTGGTCCGGAATACTCTTGCTTCTATCTCTTGGGCCTGTTTCGTTCGTGGACGTTGGTGCCTCCAAAGGTAATTCCTGCCGTGTTTCCGCAGTCTCCAAGTTGAAGTAAAACAGTCGTCCGTGGGGTGTCGCCTGTGGTACCCACAATCCAGCAACATCATTCTTCCCAATGTTGGTTCCTTCCATGGGTAGCCCTGGCGACGCTAATCCACGCTCCGAATCACTTGATGCGCTGCCATCGTCGTATTCGTCGTATGAGTCGTCTTCGTCTCCATCATCGCTGTCGTCCGACATCAGACCCCCATTTGTTTCGCCAGCAGGGACTAGAACGCAGTAATTGCTAGGAAACCAGCCCCGCTGTCCGTTTACAATACCATCCCACCAACCACTGTCTAGTTGTTTTAGCACCTGAATCACGTCCCCGGCGCGGAAACTCAAGCTTGTGGGATCATCGGTCGAGTATTCGTATAAAGCGCGCACAAACATCCTTGATCTTTCCCTTTCAGGTCTTGTCATAATCATATTCCGTCAGTGCTATTCAGTTGCCGATTGGTGGAGCACAATTCGGTTCTCGAACTGTTATCCGCTCGTCGGTATTCTGGTCGATGAGAGTGTAACACAGTTTGCAACGGCTCACAGATCTTTCTTTGTTCGCTTATGTGTGCAGGGTAAACAATGCAAAAGATACTGTAACAGTTGTATGACTGATATAAAGAGCTGCAATGGATATTATCACGCCAGTCACGGGGGACTGGGACTATATTGGGGGGCGGCGATAAGTCCACGTTTCTTTTTGATGGAGGGCTGGTGGCCCTGGTGGAAGATGTCGACTTTAGGATGGGGTCGATTTTAACCGTTTTCCAAAGGCTGGGAGCCGGGCAGATTTGTCGAAATGCGAGGATGAGAACGTTGCGGCGACGGAGGTTTGTTGATGTCGCTATGCAGTTACATACATCCAGGGAGAGACAGGATGACACCAATGAGAATCAAGGTGGGGTTTCGCTGAGTATCGGAGGAGCACAGCTAGGTATGCATCAACGACTCGGGATGTTGGAAGGGTGTACACAGCTGCAGACGGAACCGATCACTGAAAATCGAGATGGAACCGACCAGTCGAAGCGGAACCGAACAGTAAAAATGGAAGCGGAGCCGATCACTCAAAATCGAACCCGAACAACGACTAGGCAAGGACGGCAGCGGTCGAGGAGATAATGTTGGTTGTGTCGTACGAGTGCGGGTGCGGTGGGTGCGGAACGGAACGGTCTGCTGCTGGTTCTGGCTGACTGGTGTCTGTCTGCGATGTGGGACGGGGGGTGTTGTGCTGGTGGTGGTGGTGGTCGCAGTGGTGGTCGCAGTGGTGGTCGCAGCGATCAGTGGCAGCGATGGCAGTGGTTTCGTCGTGGTCGTGTCGTGGTTGACGGCGGACGACTGAGCTCGCTCGCAAAAAGAGAAAATCAGGATGCAGATTCGAGGAGGCTGCTGCGCTGCAAAAGCTGGATTGATGGGTGCAGGACTGATACTACTCTTCTGGGCAGCCCAGACAGGGCCAGAGATGGTGGAGGGAGGCAAAGGCGGCGAGCGAGGGGTAAAGGGGCAGGTGGTGGTTGTGGTTGGACTAGGTCACTTGTTTTGCAGTTCAGTTCGTCAATCAGTCGGTTTCCCCTTGGACTCCCGGCGAGCGACAACGATGGGCAGAAGCAATCAGTAAGCGATAAATTCTGAAAGCTGGATGGGAATGTCGTGTGTCTGGCTGCTTTCCTGTGCAAGTGGCTGCTTCTTGTCAGCGGGAAAACACACTGTTCGCCCCTGGCTGTGGTGTTCTTCTGCTGCGGCACTTGCGCGTTTTGCTCGGGACGGTAGTAGGGGTAGGAAATATGCAATGAGTAATAATGAAGGGAGGTTGAGATGAAATAGGAAAACCGAAAGGAAGGAACGACAAAGGAGCACGAAGGAAGGTGGGCTCAACAGCCAAAAAGCAACAACACGGAGGCCAAGGAGTAACGGCAAAATAAAACGCAGGCGGTGATGCTGTTGTTTCCCGCCTCTTTGCGTGCGGAATTAGAAACAAAAGCTGAGATCGAAATCTTGGGATTCGTCGTCCTCGTCGTCGTCGTCGTCTGGACTGGACTGGGCGGGCGCTGGGTGCTGGAACCCATGGGGCATAGACACTCGCTCGTTTGTTTCTAGACTTGGTTGGCACGGGGCTAGTTGGCTCTTTGAGCCGGCCAATTCGAATTTGGGGGAGGGGGATGTGCTCACTGCTGAGGGCGACATACGCTGAACTACGGGCAGCTGGGGAGATGTCAAATTTGTTGACTAGATTGTATGTGGTCTGGTGGTGCAGAATAAACTGAAAACCAAGAGCAGCATCTCGGCGAGCAGCAGGCGGGAAAATGCCCTTCAGAGACACTTGGCTCGATAATTTCTAGTGCGCATCAATTTCTGCCATTTCTGTTCGCTTTGCACTGACATCTTGCGCATCTCAGGAGACAGGGGGACGTAACACAAGTACAAACCACGAATCGAGGCTTTTATCGCGTAAGGTCGTTATTTGCATGTAGCTACGAGTAATCATAGATAGCATGGATCAGATTCATGATCGTCGTTTCAGTCGATCCTAATCACGCCGAAAGCATGGTCTTTAGTCAAATACTATAGTTATCCAGAACTATTTTGCTATTCCGCCAATAACGTGACCTTTCTCCTCGTCGTCCTCATCCTCCTGCTCGGGGCATCTGAAAGAACCATAGCCCCCTTAGGTTGTACATAGGTGAGCGTCTTGTAGAGGTTATGTTCAAAGGCTACATTAACGTGCGTGTGTGATAAACTTGGTCAGATTTTGCGCGTTTCGTGCCTCTTGGGCTTTTCCAGGTGCTCGACCTTGTCGAGTATAATCAGTGGATCCAGTGTCTATCATAGAAACAATTGTCACGCTTCCTGTTGAGATAATTAACGTGTATCTTATCTTTGCTAGTAGTAACGCCGATATTGTGAGTAGAGACAGTTCTCTCTAACTGTTGTGCACCAAAGCTCAGTATGTACCGATCAAGAGGTAATACCGACTCGGTTGACAAACCATGTTTTGCGCGGCTAAACAAATAGAATCACTCGATTTAGGAATACGGCCTGTAACGATATCGTATCAACATAGGCCATACTAGATTCTTTGCAAATATCAACAAATATTGTAGAAGGTGAAAACTTCTCTTTTTTCTATGCTAATTATGATTATACTACTCAGTTCTCGAGGAGATGCATAATCACAGAAACGAGTGATCAAGAATGAATGTTCTAGCCTAATTGTCACTCGGATTTGAACAAGTAAGTAGATACAATTACTAAAGGTGCCCGGTCCACTCAGTGACGATAATATATCTGATGATCTATTTATAATACATATAATCTCAAGCTCATTTCTGCCTTATAAAGGGTTACGTGCGTACATACATTAATACTCGTCTGTGTAGTGACTTAGTACTCAAAAATAATCTTTCATAGCATAAAGATCCAGGAATCCCCATCATTTCTATTTACAAGTATTGATCAGTAAATGATGAGAATGCTTAAACCTTGTTCAGTTGTTGATTGTAGAGTCGGAGGTCTATAGTCTCAACAACCTGGGTGATAACTTTGACAAGAGTTTACTTATAGTCAGTTGGCAAAAGTCTGATGCACTTCAGCCACAGATGCATGCTTTCAATATGGGTGTGTGATACGCGCTATATGCCCTGAGACATGGCTAAACCGGGGACTAAAATCACTGAACATTTCAAAATCATTCTTTTCCGTTGAAAAAATCGGCCAAATACTGCAACCGGTATAGATGAACATAAATGTCTATGCATGTGATGTTTTTTATGGTTGTTTGTCGAAAATGTGACGTGTTTTATGCATCACACATCTATCTCAAAAACATGCGTCTGCGGCTGAGGTGTATCAGACTTTTGCCAACTGACAATAGTCGATGATACATATATCTATTCCAGGTACGTATATGTGGATTGTGTATGTAGTTAACCTGGATATGTACATAGATACATAACTAAGCGGGGCAATATTCACTCGGCTCAGTTCGGCGGCACCGGGGTGGAAGCAACGTGGAATACATAATGGAAGGATGGAATGTAGCTAACTTTAACTAGGAATGTGTGGTTACATAGTTGGAACCCGGTAACTCTGAGTTTACACTGGCGAAGATTCCATGGTTGTCGGTATGGCTTGACCATAGAAGGGTGTATCGATGGAACAATGTGCAAAATAAAGACCTTTCTTTTGCGCCTTCGTGCACAATACTTGTTGCTTTTGGTTTAATCTCACATTGGGTCTATTGAAATTCATGAAATAAGTGCGAAATACTCTAATTTTCCCTGTTTACTACGTACAAATAAACCCGAAGACTTAGCAAAGTACTATATTCGGCGGCTGATCATCTATGTATGTAGATGAACAGGTTCTTGGGAAGAGGAATGCAAAGATTTTTCTAGCGAGAACTAGCCCCTAGACAAGTACTCTAGAGTATTTATCCCAGGGTACCCGCTATACGCTACAGGCCTGGCGGTCTGTGCTGGCTTGCATAAGTGTGATATATCTATGAAAAGACGAAGAGGTAGAAGTGCCCAATCAACTGTTCAAACATCCTCGTGTGAGTTCGCGTGGAAAACACGGATCGCATCGAAACATATGTATTTAGATTTAAGTGATAGGGGGGAATTTTTATGCATAGGCCAATGGTAAACGATGGATGTACTCCACCAACACCAACCATATTTTTTACATGGCATCACAACTGCCGTTTGTATTCATGTCCGTATTACCGAGTAGAATACATACAACCCATCAGGTAAAGCGCACGGTCGGCTCTGAAGATTGGCGAATTTGTTTAATGCATACACAAGATGGAACGAAGGAAGTTACCACCGGGGAATTCTAGTTTCCAAGTGAGTCCAAAGGAAAAAATGAATCGATACAAAGCGACGGGTTTACTTATTTTGTTCAGTATTTCACAGGTGTGCTGATGATTTCAACATGTACTCTTATACCCGAGAGAGACACCGGGTAAAAGTTCCAAAGATCGAAGGCCGTTGCGATGGCTGGTGGCTAACCACGGGGTTGCATTGGCTTGCATGTATTTAGGTTAGGTTTTTAGTACATAGCTTGCCCTAGGCAAGATATGTTCCCCATAGGTTGAAAGCCAAGTACATAACTTGGAATTGGCCAGAGGTATAGTATTTGTGAAATGGGATAGGTAAAAATAATACGGTTTCTAACAGAAAAACTCAGGATTCTCGTGTGTTGATTCGGAAGTTCTGTGTCAGGAGGTATCCGGTTCAGGACTCGCTCTATGTATGCAACAGCCAATTTCCCATTTAACCCCCGGTTTCGAAGAACAACCATGCCAAAGGTGGCAGAGGAACGACTGAGAAAGAACAAGAGCGATGTTTCATTTGTGTGCGACAACTACCATGGGTTTTCGGGTAAGCCAAATACCGTGCTCCTGGTAATACCGTTGGACAGTTTGAGTTAGACGCTCCTCGACACTCACGAATCCACTAAGGGCCAAGCTAGCGTCTAACCTTTGCAGTAGCGTCTTTTCCGGACATGTTAGGGTATTCTGAGCCCGCAGGCTCTGCTAACTATCGCGTCGGTCCAGTAGTTGCGCGCCCCCAGAATGTCACAAGACGCAACACGACGCAGCACTCAATAGTAGCCAACAAGATTCTCCCGGAATTGAGGACCCACAAATGGCTGGTTGTGCCGGATTCTGAAGACAGATCCACTCACCACAGTACGGGCGGCAGTGAACGTCGATATTTAGTTAGGGGAAGCTGTCAATAACGCGGGAGCCACTGCAAAGCAGGTGAGCACAGCGAGGCTGGTTAAGGTAGGTATGGTATGTATCGGTGTACGGCCAGCTCATGCCGCGTAAGCATGAAAACACCAGAGAGAGATAAGTATCTAGGTAGGGTGGGAATGGGCCGAGCATCCACCGTTAGAACGAATGCACCAGGTAAGTGAAACCTGGTCGACAATGCCGCCAGATATAGAGGCGTGGAGACGGCGCACAGGAAAGAGCGTGCACGATGTGTGCCGAGAAGGTGGTACAAGGGTGAGAATAGATCTGGGGGAGCTGGGGGAGCTGGGGGAGCTGGGGTGAAGCTGGAACGAGGGAGGGAAGAGGGATGCGGAGGACGAGAACGAGGAAAAGCACACCGATTTAACACGGCCGGAGTTGGAAGATCAATATATGAAGGGAACAGCAACGACCGACCCGGCAAATTAGCATCCATTTATTATTGCCGCTTGTGGGGATATTGTGGAACCGGTGCGTCCGTTCGGGTCAGGCGTGGTCGTTCGTTTTATAGCAGTGCCATTTTGTCGCCTTGTTCAACAGCCGAATGAACCTAAGCAGTTCGCTGCACACCCGGTCACAAGAGTGTGACGGATGGATGGGAGGGTATCTAAAGTAGCCACTCGAGCCATTCCGAGGCTGCTCTAAGGTCATACTTAGCATGTCGAGTCTCTTACTACTGACTGGGAGGATGTGTCTGCGTGAGGCGTACGTGTTGCGTTGTCAACGAGGAGTGCGGTGGGGTTATGTATGGTGGGGCTTTTGGATGATATGAGGGAGGGGGGGATAGATCGATACATTTGAGGTAGAAGGAGCAGACGAAGGAGTAGTAAAGACGGACGACGAGAGAACATGTATTGTACTCCAACACAAGACGGCCACGAAATTGGATCTAGTCTGTGACGGCGGTGACATGTATATGCAGCAGCAGCGGTTAGTGCAAAGGCAAGTTGAGGGCTAAAGGAAAGTTTGGCCAGTCAGTCCAACCGAACAAAAACACCATCACGTACAGTAGTTTGCACAGCAGTGCGGTAAAGTGCTTCCATTTATGTTTTTCTTGGACGTTTTAAGAGGGGTGGGGATGTGGGATGGGGGATGGGGGATGGGGGATGGGGGATGGGGGATGTGGTGAGCGTGGGATGTAGCAGTGGTGTTGGTGGATGTTGCGTGCTGGACTGGACGTCGGAGACACATATCAAAGCGGCCGACGTATGGATGAATGTGCGAGCAAGCTGTGACGGTGTACGTTGACGACCACCATCGCCAGAGCAAGCCTGGCAGTTTCCAGAAATCCACAGATAGATAGAGCCACGCACAATTATGTAACCGTCATAGTCACCGTCGTTAGCGACCATGGAAACCCATCACGACCGTCTCCATCGATCTCCATCAGCATCATCAGCAGGTTGGAGAGCACTTTTTCTCCGCAGCCAACAGCCATCGCTGTTCTACTGTAAACAGCGGACTATGTGGGTAGGACAGCAGCAGACAAGAGGGTGTGGTGGTAGGGAACTCCTTTGTTCTTCCTGCCTTCTCCCTCCCTCCCGCCGGTTTTCCTCCTTCCCTCTGCACGGCGCCGAGTAAGAAGAGATGTATGTATGTATCTGTACGGGGCGGCAATTACTTGTGCTGGTGCTGGTGCTGCTTCTGTTGCTGATTCCGCTTCCTTCTGTTTCTTCTCTCGCAGTGCCAGGAATAGCGCGCGGGGGGGTTGTATCTATCTTGTAACAGGCGTGTCTGACTGCTGGTCGCCCTCTGACGAGAACGAAGACCAACTCTCGAGTAGCTGCTTGCCGGTGGTGCTGTTGCTGCTGCTGTTGGCTTCTCCATCTCGAGCTCGAGCGAGCTCCCACGCGCCCCTCGCGCCCCTCTATCCCTCTTCGTGCCACACCCCTCTACCCTCCCCCTCTTCTCCTTCCTCAACCTCCCCTCCACCTCCACCCCTCGAATCCCCTCTGCCCCCTCCCCCCCCTCCCCCCCCCCTCCTCCCCTCTGCCCCCTTCCCCTCCACGTCCCACTTGTCCCGCCCACCACACCCCTCCACCCCTCCATCAGCCATCAGCATCATAAATGCGGCTTGCAAATGGTACCAACGGCACTTTCCCCTAGATGGCTCGCCGCATCCCTCACCTCACCACAAGGTCTTGGGCATCGCCTATGCCTATTTGGAAGTGCATTAGCGTTCGGTGCAGCTGCCCGGAGACAACCACGATCGCTGAAGAGAGATCCGAGCGGGTTACTGGGGAAGCTGTCTGGCGCTGGTTGCAAGAAGCAACCACCAGTGCAGCAGCTGCACAAGAGTCAAGCAAAGCAAGACGTGCCAGCAACCAAGCAGCCCATCGCGCCCACCGCCCACCGCGAGCGAGAACTAACTGCCTGACTGCGCACCAAAAATCCAGCAGAACCAGCGCCAGAACCAGCAGAACAACCAGCAGAACAACCAGCAGAACAACCAGAAAATCCCACCACTGCCTTCTCCGCCAAACCCAAAGCGAAGCACGCCAGCCAGCAAAGTTGGCGCTGCTCACTTGCTCTCACTCACACACCTTCCCCCCACCCCAGACTGGCCACCCATCCACAATCCCACTAAACCCCAACACCCTCCAGCCCACCAGCAGCCAGCAGCAGCCCAGACAGAGCCAGCAGCAGCAGCAGCCAGCAAGCAACACAGTAGCACCAGCAAGCAACAGCACCAGCACCAGCAAGCAAGCAAGCACTACAACCATACTCGACCGCCCCCCCCCCTCCCCCTTCCAACGCGCGCCCTGCCCTTTCCCTCTTTCCCTCCCCCCGCCTCACTGCCCCTCGGACTCTGTCTCCCAGCAGTAACTTTTTTGCCTTGGGCTGTCCCTCAACCGAGCCCCTCCATCTCACTCTTCAATCCCCCCCACCCCCCCTTTTATTCCATGCCCCTCCCTCCCATCACAACTCCTCCCAGTCTCTCGTTCTATCCTTCAGTTCCCCTCACCACCCCACCGCCGCTCATACGAAGCTTGTCTCCCACGCTATAGCTCGAAGCTCCCGTCTTTCTTTCCGGTCTATCGCAGCTTCTTCCCTCCTTCGCCCCACGACAAACAGTTCGCCTGAATCGTTCGCCAGAGTCGTTCCCCCAATCATTCCATAATAAATCACCAGATCGCAACCGCGAATCAGCACCTATTTGCGCATATATTCGAAGTTCCCCTCCGTTTAATCAGAAGTCAATGAGAGTAAATTTTCGAACCCGGATACACTGCTGAAACAGCGACTCCCTCCCCCCTTCAACATCACAGGCGACGCATCAATAAGAGGATCTCAACATCCCATCTACATACCATAATTATCAAGTTTACGCCTAATGCCAGAAACGATGACGTCCCAGGCGCAATTCCTCAAGAAGACTGCGCTCATGCCTGAGCGTAAATACAAGTGTGAATATTGTGCAAGAGCGTTTAGTCGATCAGAACACAGAAGTAGACACGAAAGATCACGTAAATACTGCACATTCCGAATTTTCTTGTTGTAAATACTGACGTGCTGTGCGTCTTCTAGATACGAAAGAGCGTCCTTTCAAGTGCTTAAAATGTCGGAGTACGTTTGTGCGAAGAGACCTATTACTACGACATGACAGAACCGTGCACGCAAAGGATGGAGGCATCCCTCTACATAGTGAAGGCAAGCGTCGGTCAAATAAGAACTCTTCTGCGGCTGGTCCGTCGAAACCTACCATTTCCATTGAGCCTGCGATTGAGCCTTTTGATGGTAACGATGGTTTGGTAGACATGGAAACCGCAGCTGTTCTGATGACGGAACTGCATCAGGCCGCCGCTGCAGCAATGGTAGATCAGGAGCAAATGATGTTGCGGGAAAACCCTCGGCGATCAATGTCGTCTGATTTTGATCCTTCAGTGCCATATACCCCTGGAGCGATTCGAGTAGATAATATGTCGACCTGGGACCCGCCCACTCCCTCTTCAACAAATACTCTTCCAGATATACCGCGGACGTCAGATTCGCAGGATTGGAATGCAAACACGTTGCAGTTGCCAGGACACCCCACATCCATGGAACGTTCTTTTTCAGCAGAGCCCCCGCGATCGTACGCCTCGTCTCCGAATCCATACTTTTCCGGGTTCGCGTCACCATCCGGCCTTCCAACCCACTCCACCCCGCCGCCCCTTCCACCCACTGTAGAAAACGACGAGCAACGCAATATGATTCTCAACAACATTAAGGAAATGGATAAAGAGCGGGCTGTCCTGGATAGATTTCGGCTGCCCAGTAAGAGCGGATTGAACCGGTACCTTCGGGAATACTTCAATTTGTTCCACCACCATTTCCCATTCTTGCACATGCCAACATTCGAGCCGAGTACCATTGACCCGCCGCTACTGCTAGCGGTATTGTCGGTGGGAGCGCTATATACGTTCGAGAAAGAACAAGCGTAAGCCAGCCACAACCCCAGACCCAGGCAGCATGCCTGTCCGTTCTTCCGAGACCTACTATTCGGTGCTAACGAGTGAAAATTCAGTTATACCCTGCATCTTTCGTCGAAGGTTTTGGTGAACAATTTTCTGCATAGAAACCAGGAATTTAGCTCGCTCAATTGCCCGCTATGGACCACGCAAACCCTGCTGTTAAACATGGTGTTCGCTAGCTGGAGCGGCGACGCCAAGGGCGTGGAATGGGCTTGGTCAATTGGGGGACTCTTGTCAAACGTAAGCAACCTCGGTAAACTCTAGCAGGATGTAGCTAATCGTCGGTACAGGTTGTTGCTGGTGGTCGGTGCGAGTTGCAGCAGCGGATCGAGAAGCGCGGCGATAAGCTCCCCACACGCCAGGAGTGGATCGATGACGAGGGCAGCCGCCGCACTTACTTCGCTGTGTACATCTTCTTCGGTCTATTGACGTTGACCTTCAACTATACCTCTCCCATTACGCCCGCCGAATTCGGCTCAATTCCCATCTCGCTGCCTTGCTCCGAGACGCTGTGGAATTCGCCCGTCGCCGATGATACTTTCTGGCGTGAAGCCTACATCAACGAGCCACTTCCGTCCTTTGCTGATGCTCATGCGCGCCTCTTCTCTTGCGACACCCCCTCATACTCCGCTTTTGCCGCACGAGTCATGATAAACACGCTTTTCCTCGAGGTTTGGAACACTCATCACACCTCATCGGTTGCACCTGCCGCCATCGCCGACTACCGTAACAAACTTGCCGCTGCACTGGCCACGTGGCACAGATCTTTAGACTCTGTTACCTCTGAGACCATGATCGTGCCATTATCATCCCCACAAAAAGGTCATCCCCTCATTTTTAACGCACTGGCGCTGTACCGTGTAACATCGGCTCGTCTGTCTGTTGATTTTGAGCAAATTCAGCGGGCGTTGCGAGAGCATATCCCTGAGGAAGTTGCATCGCTGATGACTGCTGCGACCGACGCAGTCGATCGCTCACCCCAGATGACTGCTGTAATCCAGTTATGCTTTGAGTGCTTTCAGATTCCGGCGCTGATGGGGATTCGCTGGGTTGCCCGGACTGCTGCGCTAAACTGGAGCGTCGAGCACCCGTTGGCTGGTTTTGATCTCATGCTCATCCTTTCCCTCTGGTTGTACAAGATTGAGGACGAGATGGAGACCATGCCTCCCAATGAGGAGGAGAGGGACATGTTTGAGAAGATTAGAGCACTCTTTGACGACGATAGCGTTGAGTTATATGGCAGCAGGCTTTCTGCAGCCGTGGCTAGGGTTTGGGGTGGAATGCTGGATGATGTTGTAGTTTGGGGGTAAGTTGCCATCACTACGATTATGACGGTCGAAGACAAAACTAACGGAGCATAGAATCACAAGTATTCTCGGAGAATCTTTTAAAATTCATTCACATACGTTGGCACTGAATGATGACAGTGGGCTTACGTTATCTTCGTCTGCAAGCTCACCTTCTTCGTCACCAGAGATGGACGAAGACTTACTCAGCGATGCCGAGTAACCATATAATCTTTATTCGATCGAAGATCACTACCTCATCTCCACCTCACCTAATAGAATAATTCTTAATGACCCGTTACGACTACCTTTAATCTTTCTTATTCTTTCTTCAAGTTTTTTTTTTTTGGGTGGCTCATGTTTTATTTATTAAGTTCTACGTTTTGTTTTCATTTCAGGCGTCCAGCATTTCAAGATTTTATTGGCTCGGTTTTTATTTTGGGTATTTTTATTGTTTTTGTTTTTAAGACTGGAACTTGCAGGGTGCTATGGATGGGTTGGAACTGGCTTGGATTTTGTTGCGATGCTTGTTTAAGGTTACTTTTTTTCTTTGGTTGGAAACAACACTCGGGTAGTGGTTCCATGTTTGCGGCAAATCTTTTACATCCTTATTCCCTCCACTTACCTAGCTAGTAAGTTGGTGTGTTAGTTTTTAGTATATCATGTGTGTTGTTGGTTCGGAGGTATTTTATGTATAGGGATTAATGAGTGCGGATCTTATGTTGTGCTAAGGTTTCAATAACTGAGATAGTTTCTTTTGATACAAGTTTTAAATCGAGGGGTTGATAATTTTCCGACTGCACATTGTAACTTGATGCTTTTCGTTGCGTTTAGTGTGAGTATAAGTAGACAGGAGTCGAGTCAGTTTTTGTCACATGACTTTTCCGGCCCTCTGGCATTGGGTCATCTGCTAATAAAGAATATTGCCAGTGGGCAAACACTTTAGCCGCAAACATTTTTTTATTGAGATGAGCGTACGATGCATGATACGGGCGCTTAGCAGGGAATAAACGTCAACTGGGACAGCATTTTTTGATTACATCATTAATTAGCTGTCCCCAGTCCGGGGCACGATAATATACATCCTAGAAACCAAATAGCGCAATATAAATCGCCTTTACATCCTTTCTCGTCATATACAGTCTCTTCGTGTCACCCTTTGGATAGCTTCTCGCTTCCTCCGGGTATTATGTTAATCGCAAATACGTCCCCTTTGCGTTAACCACACTCATTCCATAACATGCCTTTTCTCTAAACATTATAATAAAACAAACACAAAGTAAAAACGCCTATCCACAGCCCCTCAACTGGGACAGCATAAACTGACTAAGGAATACAAAATCATTCTTTTCTGTTGAAATAAATCGGCCAAGTTTGACAGCAGGTATAGATAAACATAACTGGCTATGTACAGATAGATCATCACCACCGGTTATTGTAGAATCGACGCGAAAGGTGACATGTGTGATGCATCATACACCTATCTCGAAAGCCCGATTTGCGGCTGAGATGTATCAGACTTTTGCCCACTGGCTGGCTATATGTATCCTTTTGCAAACCAACCCACGAATACGCACTTAGCCAAGTAAAAACTTTGACCTGTACGATACCCCGTTCACTCGATCCTATGGAAAAGTGACTTGACGTTAACCACATGACCCTACCGCACATCCTAAGACCCTTTTGGCTGCACAGGCAGTGCAGAAGCGGCCTTGTTACAGGCCCAGTGGGTATCTCCACTTCCATCTCCACCCGCAATTTTTGCGTGGATGTTGATGTTTTTTTCGTGCGTCACTTCATGGATTACTGATGCCAAGTAGACTAGCAACGCCTAGTTGACATACGCGAAAGCGGGGAAAAGATGGAGAGAGAAGAAACAATGGTTGATTCTATCTACATCGGAGCGAAACTACGGACTAAGTAACCAGGTGGATGAGGAGATGCTTCATCCACTGGCCTCTTCGGTACACGTCACAAAGAAGCGTACAACACTAGTCACTTTTCCATAGGAACGAGTGAACGGGGCAGCCATAGAACCTGCAGAAGATAGATCCACTGATTTTTTCCGTGTGGATGCAATCAAAGATTTGGTTTGACATCTTTAGTGCGAAAATATGCACACTATTGACGCCAAGTAGGCTACCTATATCACGTAGTGAGCTTTCCTTGTGTTCAAATGCGGTAATACATTTAGAGAGCACCGTATCATGGACTACGTAGTGCCAAGGCGCAATTATCGGTTGCTAACTATGTATCTATAATGGTGGAAGCGTCAAACGCGCCCCGAAAAGAGAAGACCTAGGGAGGGTAGGAGTATGAATACTATTCACTACAAGTACCGATGCCTGACATGACAAAATGTTAACGGGTATCACATAGACCGGTTTATCTTCCTTTTATCCTCCCATTGTGTCTTCATTACTAATCCTACCTCTGACCATAAATATGCTTTAATTCCTCCATTTTTTCCATCTCATCAGCGTACACAAATACACTTACAAATCTCTCGTACAAAACCAACCATCAACCCACCCAAGGAAAAACATCATCTGAGCCTTGAAGAACGAAAACGTAAAACAGAAAAATAAAGGAATATGAACATATCGACAGATAACAGTCGGAAAACCGCAGAGTCGCAGAATTCTTGCCCATAAACAAACCTACAAGGATGGTAAAAGCGGTATAGCAAGAAAATACGTAAGAAAAACAAGCCTCAAGTGCATCTAGACATCTACCATCTCTTCGTCCTCATCATGCTCGTCGTGTAACTCGACTTCTGGATCAGGTGTCGAATTCTTGGACGCAAGTTTCTCAACCTCGGCTTCCTCTTCGACTCCAGTTTCAGCATCTCCCTGGTCATCGACCTCTTCGCCTTCCCCATTCTCCTGCTCATCCTCTGAATCAATCACCTTCTCAGCGCTTTTGGCGTCCTTCTTTTGATACCCCAATTGTGCTGTTGGCTTCTGCTGTGCTCCGCGTCTCATTCCTGGCCTACCAACACTAGCCCTATCTAAGTGGTTCACTACCTCCTTGTAATTTGGACCTAATCTAGCCTGGTTCCTCCCTAGACGTTTTCTCCATGTTTTCTGTTCCACAAGCTTTCCAAGTACCGCCAGAATGATTTTGCTCGTAAACTCACATAGCTTCTGTTCGGCCATTACTTTCGTCTCTTCACCTGTCTCTTCTTCATCTTCGTCGTCATCGTCCTCAGGCGCAGCATGCTCGTCTGGCTCCATTTTCTGTCCAATTGCTTTTCCAAAAGATTTTTCGAGATGGTCGAAGACGGCCATGAGCTGGGATTGTGTTTGCGAATCAAGGGAAGATGAGACGGAGACGAGGCGCTGGTCCTTTGCGGCAACAAAGAGTGTGGTTAGATCCAAGAGCGTAGAAGCGGCAGAAAGCTTGACGGCATCAATAGAAGAGCGAGAGGTCAAAATGGTCGTTATTTGCCTTATCACCTGCTGTTTTGTATCTTGGAGAGCGTCAATTTCGGCGTCATCGGGGGGTTGTCGGAAGTCAAGTGATTTGTTTAGGGAGACGATTTTCCACATGAAGTAGTAGTCCAGGGAGCGAAGGAGACGGAGGGTAAGTTCTTCCTCCAATTCATCTTTTGACGTTCCGCGCTCCAGGAGGGAAAGTAGCACATTGATGGGAATTAGGGCCGGAGCTTTCGCTTTTGTTTTTGAGTTTTTCGAAGCCGTTGGAGGGGTTTCGAGGGTCTCAGTACAGTCGGAGATACCAGAGAGATACTCCAGACGCCTGACAGTGTTGATGAGCCCCGTTAAGCTACTATCGGAGAACTTGAAGGTTGCAGCGTCCTTACTGCCAACGATAGCCACAAGATTAGAAATTGTTTCTTCTTTGAGCTGAGTAAGTTTAGATTCGGTCACTTCGCGGAGGTCAAGGAAGGTCTTTGCATGCCCCAAAGCCTGTGAAGCTTGTCTTAAAACGACTTCATCGGCATGAGTAAGAAACTGGCGATTGATGTCGTCAAGTAACGTAGAGTATGCATTGCCCAGACGTAGATCTTGGAATACAGTGAGCTTCATGAGCTTAACCAACCGGAGGACTGATGATGCGGCATCTGGCACTGGTCCGAACTTCCTTAGGAGCTGTGGAATTAGTGGCGTTAGGCTGCGAGAAACCAACTCTTGAAATTTTTCTATCTCCTTAGGGGTACGCTGTAAGATGTTAGTTAAAGTAATTGTGCGAAACGAATATGTGACTTACAGGCTGTGAGTTCTTCTTATCCGTCGGGGGTTCCTTCCATATACATCCCGTAACGCTGGCATGGAGCATCTGAAGAAGAATGACATCTTCCTTGGTATCCAGCGCAACGGCTTTCTTGACCTGTTTCTCTAGATCTTCGGAATCGTCTTCGCCTTCGGTTCTGCTAGCCGAATGGTCGTACAACAAGTATCGTGCCATACCCTCCCAATCCCTGACCTCTTCAAGCTCATCCCATAGCACGGCTCCAGCAAACCATAGTCTGCTAGCGATTTCGTCGACTTTCATAACCAACCCAGACGTAGTCTCGGCCAGAAGACTTTGGGAAGGGCCATCATCATTGGTGGCATCCGCTTGGTCATAAGAAGCCAGAACTTTAACCAGACACTTCAGCTTAATCCACGCCAAAGTAGGACCTTCATATTCCTCAGCGTCTTCACCTCCTCCAAGAACTTCTTCTACAGCTTCTTTTCCGCCGATTTCCTCCAATTGGGTTTCGTAAAGATCGTTAATGTTTTCCACAAAGAAGGGAGCAACTGCACGCCGTACTTTTTGTTCTGGATCGAACAGAAGACGACCAATGGTTTCAACTTCCTCAGAGCCAAGGAAACCAACCTCCCGCATGATATCCAGAAGTTCAATGGTGGCAGCTCGAACGCTAGTGTCAACGTCAGAGGTACCCATCTCGACAAGCCGTGCCTTAAAACGTTCTGTAAAAGTCCTTAGACCTGCGACTTGGTCTTTGTGTCTGAAAAGCTTAGTCAAAGATTTGACTACCTCAAGTCGAGTAGCAGCAACTGTATCGCTCAGTACCCATCCTAAATACCGAATGTATTGGCCATCGAAGAATTTCTCCGGTAGGATGGTGATCCAATTGCTCAGCTCCTGAACACAGTCGATCCGGATCTTAGGATCTATATCACGGTATCTGTGGACAAAGACGGTATCGAAGATATCCTTGAGGAGCACCTCAATGGCTTCATACTTCTCTTGGCGCTCTTCCACAGATTTGACAAGATCAGCAATGCGGCCCTCATTTGGCGAGGCCTTCTTTTCTTCGGCGTCTTTCTGGCGGTTGGCATTGCCCGCCAATTTACGCAGGTCTCTCGAGCTTGCTGAAAAGTGTGACACCATGTCGAGCGCGAATACTGTCGCTGTATGTCGGAACTGCCGCAAAGTACTGGAAGACATCGCCGAAATCCAAACCAGCATGTTTTCCAGTAGCTCACGGTCGTGCGTGATAAGATCCTCGGATACAACAGCGGCTACCAGGGAGTTGACAAAGCCGGACAAATTCTGACGAAATTTTCGAAACGCTGGACTTTTGGAGGTAAGTGGATAATCAGCAGTCTGCTGAGTAGAAAATGCATCTTGGATCTCCGCAAGTGTTGTAGAAGCCGATTCTTGATCTTCGATATCATAATTTGTCACCTCGTTATCGCAACCGCAACACTAGCCAGCAGTAAGCAATGATACTTTTAGATTCCACAGGACAGGGGAATAATACCTTCAATATGAAATTGATCATCTCTTTCATTCCGTCCACGCTGTTCTCCTGATACTTCTTAATCCATCCAGTTGCAGCCTCATCGTGGTCGTCTGTATTTCCCGCAAATACCGCATCTATTAAACAAACTGTCAGCCTGTGATATTGCACTATTGTCATTGCGAAGGCTTACCATAAAGATTGTTCACCATGCTTGGAACCGCCGTAACGTTTCCATTAGTAGTCGACTTCGGTTTTCTTGCAGCCCGTACTTTTGGTACTGCCTTCTTTCGTTCCGCCGTAATTGCCTCCCCACTGACAGTTTTAACCTTCTTCGCAGCAGGTTTCCTCGGCGCTGCCGAAGTCTGTCTTGCTCCGCGTCCCCGTTTCACTCCCTTCGTTGTGCTCTTATTCCTTCTCCTTCGTTCTTTGATCTCCTCTTCGTCTGGCTCACCGTCACTCTCTTCTTCTCCCTCAGAGTCGCTTTCCATGTCGTCTTCGTCGTCATCCACGTCCTCTTCCTCGTCGTCCTCTTCAACATTACCCTCCTCTCCCTCCCCAACCGTACCGGGCGACGAGCTTGTCTCCTTCCCATTTTCTGTGGCCTCTTCGTCGTCAGCGCTTCGCTTGCGCTTCTGTTTTCGCGTTACTGCAGGTGGCGGGGTAAAGGTCTGAACGATTTTTTTGACTCGCGTAGAACGCCGGCGGCCAGCGTTGTTGGAGGACGCGTCTGCGGTCGGGGTATTTGCGTCGCCAGCTTCGCCAACTTCGGGCGTGGCGTCCTCGTGGTCTGAAAGAGAGGAGAGCGAGGAGGTGTCGTCAACATCCATTGCGACAGCGAGTTTGTTGTTGCGCGACTAGGTGTGTTGCGAAGGTGTGTTGATTTGGGGTCGGGGGAAGAACAGTCTGGCGACGTGATTTCCGTACCGGCGATGATGAAGGGCAACTAGGAAGGCGCGTAGTTTGTGGAGGGTGGGCTCAACACAGAAGCTCAGTTTATGGTCTAGATAGCTTTTCAATAGTTGATAAAGTTATTACGAGAAAAATCGAGAAATGATGAAATTTTTCTATACATTTTTGGTGTGGTAAACTAATGGACCTGCGAATCGAGTGACGTCGCTAGAAGACTTGGAGCTGTGGACACGCTCGAACGAACACCACCTCTACATCGCTCCAGCTGCGGCGCACATCAACAACCATGGTATGTGTCTGCTCTCCCCATATGTTGCATCATCGCTAACCTTTTGTACACAGTCTGCTCTTTTCAACTTCAACGCGCTTCTCCTAGTGATCCTTCTCCTCATCTGCACATGCACCTACATCCGCCAAGTTGTTCCAGGAATGGTAGACTCTCGGAAAGATAAGAACATGTTCGTCGCTTTCGGGATCAATGGGATATGGAGTCAAATGAGCAGGATACTTACATGCGTCATAGCTTCTTCGGAGTGTTTTGGAAGTTTGCGAGAATAGGGGAACGTTTGAGTCCGTATGTTAGCTTATGCTGTATCGCTATGGCTGTGAGTATTCCAATTCCCCTAGAAGCTACAAAAGAGGAGCCACTGATGTAATTAGGTCATCACCTTCGTCGGATAGCTGTGCGGCTACTACAGTTTCAACGCGTTCTATGCCATTGCCTACTCCATCCGTTGCCGCATCACCTGCCACCACCCAATTCCCAAACACATGAAAGTCCTGTCATCTACCACACTCATAAAGAAAACCCGCCTTCAACTGTGCTCATACCCGAGTATAGAATCCGTTAAAATTAGATTAATGCTTGTTTGTTTACTGCTGTTTTTCTTGGAAGCTTGATGCTTGTTGTTCAAAGGCGAATAAATGATACCTAATGCATGTTTGGTTGATCATACTTAGTGCAGCTGTTAAGATATTTAGGGTGCGTTTGGAGGCCCCGCAAAACAAAAAGTTCACTATTGAGACCGCACCATTCGTGGCAATACTGCGATAAAATGCAATATTGCCAATATTTCAATATTCGGCGACCTCCAAACGTGCCCTTAATCATGTCAAAGACAATGGTATAGAGATCTAATAGGCGTATGGCTCCACAACGCATAAATAGCTTTTGAGAACATGTTTGTAAGTTGTGATTGGTAGTCATAGTCGTTCGACAGAATTAGGGAAATAGGTATGTACAACGTAGGTGGATGTGATGATCAAGTCAACAAGTTCTGAGATTCATTTCATAGGACTGTCTAGTTGATTATGGATACTACACAAGCCTCAATTTTCTACACTGATCTAATTATTAACTCTGATTCGGATTCAAACCTAAAATCACTTTGATGTTCAATCAATCCGCTAGCACCCCCACACACAGAGTCTGCATTATCAGTATGTAGGTATTCCACTCATGTCTGCATATCCAATAGTCTCGGGAATTTGCTTTGCTATATAAGTACAGCAATGGAAATCAAAAATTAACTAGATACGGTCATCAGTAGCTTTAGATCTACTACAGATACGCGAAGGATGATCTTCATACTGCTTTACTCTAGCTCAGGGCCTTGGGGCCTTGGAACGGGGCGACTGATAACTGCATCAGCCACATGAGACTGATGCGAGTTCGCATCGTCGGGATATCTTAAGTATTTCAGATGCCCTGAATTTGGTTTAAATTCTTTTCAAGCCCACGTTGTTCAGAAAATTCTCTCCGGGATTCGTTCCCTCGGGCAGCGACTGTGAGTGGTTGGGGATGCGGAGAACCTGAAATTGCAGACCAAATATATTTCTGTCGCAATGCCCGTGAAGAGATGGCTGCACTACAAAGCAGAGTCAACCCTAACACCGACGCATATTTATTTAGATTGATCGATGTAGCACCAGCAGATTTGTGAGATGAGCAGATTTCCTCAATTTGTCCTCAAAAAGATTTAGCGGACTTTATTGCAGAACTTGGTCAAGATTATTCTGGTATCGGTTTGGTGATTTGCGCGACACGCTGCTTTGTGCTTTGTCATGGTTGGCTTGAGGACAAACGCGATTTTTCACTTCAACCGTCGCCTATTTCTTGGGACCGGGCTGTATGAACCATGGATTTTGAGTCTGGGGCTAGACAAGCACGCGCTAAAGTTTTTTAGAGCAGAATAGAGCAGAGTAGAGTACTAGGGCGCATCATGGATTGCAGAGCGTTCGGTGAAGTAGATTGAGGACACCGGCGAGTGCAGTCATCTTTGGTTCCGACAGAAACAAGACGGGAGAAAAGACAAGAAACCAGACAAGAGATGGCAGAGTTATTTACAAGCTGACAGTTGAGCACAGCAAATATCAGCTGGAGACCGAGAGAAAACTGCCATCCGTCGAAAATGAAATGAGGTGAAACGTCATAGAAATACACATATGGCTGACATGTATGCCGGGAAACTACCCCGCCCCATCGCCATCGCCAACCCCCATCCAACCTCCCCACCCCCCGCAACCAATCCCATCCCCCCATCCCTCCAAGCTCCATCGCCCCCGCGCGAGCAACCGGACGCAAAGCTTGCGCAAGCAGCCAAGAAGCTCATCGGACAACGAGCAGATTCTTAAACCGCAAAGTCCCTAACACAAGAATTTATCCCCATCCACCTATTACTGTCAACCGAAACGATGGGAAAGGACAAATACCGTTCTGGGTCTCGCTCCCCAGAACGTCGCCGACGCGAAGACTCTGACGACGAGAGATCCGGCTACAGAAAATCCAAAGACGAGCGGAGACGTCGTAGTCCATCTGCCGACAGAGACAGCAACGACGAAGCTAAGAAGGAACGCAAACGAATGGAGAAAGAAGCCCGGAAGCGGGAGAAGGAAGAAGAAAAACGAAGGTCGCGAGGTGATGGAGGAGAGGCTTTGAGCCGCGGCGAGTATGTATCTTCAGGATATTCATATGTCTCGACGGGAGGGCGCGAGGAATATCGTGCTCAGGGCAATGTGGTTTATCCATCCCATGAATACCAACAGAGAGAATATAGGGCGCCGTACGGAGGCGGATATAGAGGAAAACCGCCTTACCCCCAAGACGGCGCGGGCGGTTACGCTCAACCTTCGCCGCCTACGCAAGCTTACGGCTACGCTCCTCCACCTCCTCCTAGAGGAGAATATTACAGTCCTCCATCTCCGTCGCAGTATGCTCCACCGGCCCCGCAACAGGGCGCCTATACCTATCCTGTTGGGGGGTACCAGTCATCGCCGCCGCCGCAGCAGCAACAGTACCCATACCAACAATACCCACACCCACAACAGGTACAATATCAGCAATACCCTCCTCCCCAACAGCAGTATCAGCAGCAATATCCATCTCCTCAACCTCAAAGTCCCTATGCTACCCAAGGTGGATTCCAAGGATACCAGGCACCATCTTCCCAGGGCGAATATAAGCCAACAAACCCACCACCCACCAGTTATGCCGAAACTATTGACCACAACTCAAAACCTACATACAGCTCAGGGCAAGCTGCAGAAAAGCCATACAAATACAAGCCGCAGGCCCATTCCTCTGCGCAGAACGCCGAAGGCCCCGCACCAACATTCCCTACCCCTACGGTACCATCAGATGGCGGCGGTATTTTTAACAATTTCGCAAAAAGTCTCAACGCATCGCTACACAACTATGCCAGAAATGTGTTTCCTGCTACTAGCACATATTCAAATATGGCGCCAGAGGCGAAAACTGGTCACAGGTTTGAGAGTTTCGCCCCAGTTCGAAATGGCAACGGTGCAAAGTGGTATGTGGATGGTAAAGATTACATGTATGCAGTTTCTGTGGCGCTCGACGAGGCGCAAGAGAGTATCTGGATTCTGGATTGTACGTAGCCGACGTTCAGTTGTCATTGATTGGCTGCTAATTATTGCTAGGGTGGTTGAGTCCTGAGCTGTACTTACGCCGACCTCCGAAGCTCAACGAGAAATACCGTCTTGATCGGATGCTTCAAGCGGCTGCCTCCAGAGGTGTGCGCGTTAACATCATCGTATACAAAGAGGTCACACAAGCTCTCACACGTAAGTTTCTGACCCCACACTCATCCCCACATGTTGCATCCTTGATCATCTCCGGCGCCCAATGTTCTATAAAAACTGGCTGCTAGTCCTATCCCGCAAGTATTTTAGCGTTTGGAAATATTGAAAACTGAATTCCTGGTGATATATGCTCATGATGTCGTGCATGCAGTTGATTCACACCACACAAAACACGCGCTTGAGGATTTACACCCAAATATCTGTGTATTCAGACACCCTGATCATCTACCGGACCGCGACAACGTCATTCGTGACGCCTTGAATAAGGTTAAAAGCGGCGATTATAGATTTCTTGATGGTATTAAAGGGTAAAGTATCCTGGATTGTTTATACTCTCCGATGTTACATATTCTCACTGAGGACAGAGTTTACGGCTTCAAGGATGATATCACTTTATACTTTGCCCATCACGAAAAGCTTTGTATTGTCGATGGACATATTGCTTTTATGGGCGGTCTGGACCTATGTTTTGGAAGGGTAAGTCGTTCTAATGTATAACTGAGTACCATTCTAAAATATGATACAGTGGGACACGAATGAACATCCAATCGCTGATGCTCACCCTAGTGATTTGAACGCTATTCTATTCCCAGGGCAGGACTATAACAATGGTGACTTTTACTATTCTATTATCGATCCTGACTGAATTAACAACCATCTAGCCCGGTACCTGGATTTCCAGCACGTTGACAAATGGGAAGACAACGTAGTGTCGCGTCTCGAGCACTCCCGCATGGGCTGGTCTGACATTGCTATGTCCCTTATGGGACCAGCTGTCGAAGACCTTCAGGTCCACTTTGCCCAGCGTTGGAACTTCATTTACAAGGATAAATACGATGCACGCGGGGTTGCAAAATACAAGCCAATCGATGAGTCCGCCTTCGAAGGTGGAAATGGTTACCACCGCCGTCACATTAAAGATAAACTTAAGCAGCGCGTTTTGGACGGCACAGATTACAACTACGATTACTCTGATACTGATTCCAGAAGGCAGAGGCAGCAGCAAGCCGAACCCGATGGTGTCCGTCTTCAGATCTGTCGTTCTATTAGTAAATGGTCTCATGGTACCGTAACGACCGAACACTCTATCGCAAATGCCTACATCCAGATTATCACTGAAGCCAAGCACTTTGTCTACATGGAAAATCAATTCTTCATCACTGCAACCAGCGAGCAACAAAAACCAATTTTGAATATGGTAGGTCGAGCAATCGTCGATCGCATCATCCGTGCCTATCGCGAAGGCAAACGCTTCCGAGTCATTGTCATTATCCCTGCTATACCCGGTTTCGCTGGAGACCTAAAAGATTCCGCTGCTCTCGGTACCCGCGCTATCATTGAGTTCCAGCAGCGTTCTATCAACCGTGATCGTGGATTTTCTATCATGGAACAGCTCGAGAAACAGGGCATAAACCCCAAGGAATATATCCGCTTCTACAACCTCCGTTCCTACGACCGCATTAATAATGCACAAACCGGAGCAGCGGGTGGTATCCCCTACGAAGCTGCAGCCCAAGCCCACGATGAACAAGTTGGTGCCGGCGTGAATTATCAACAATACGGTGGCACTATTCGGGGTGATGAATATTCCCGCTATCAATCTACAGCACCTAACCAGCCTCAAACTAAGGGGCAGTGGGACTCCGTAGCACGCTGTGTTATGCTTGGCGGTCAAGATATCCGAAGTGTCCCCTGGGACGGCGACCCAGATAAAGAAATCGACGCGTTCGTATCGGAGGAATTATATGTTCACAGCAAACTCCTAATCGCAGATGATACCATCGCTTTAATCGGCTCTGCAAACCTGAACGACCGTTCACAGCTTGGTGACCATGATTCCGAAATCGCATGTATTATCGAAGATCGTACTCCACTGCCATCTATGATGGATGGAAAGCCTTATCGTGCTTCGCATTTTGCAGCTACCCTTAGAAGACAGGTTTTTAGAAAGCATCTAGGCCTTATCCCGGCGCAGAATTGTTACGAGCTGGATCAGAACATGTTTCCAATCCCTGTTCCAAATATTTACGACTTTGATTCCGCAGAAGATAAATTGGTTCAGGATCCATTGTCGGACGAATTTTGGGGATTTTGGAATCAGGTTGCTAACGTCAATACTGTAAGTTTTTCTTCCAAAGTATCTTTTGCTATGAAAATTAGCTGATCATTGATTAAACTCCCACACAGAGAGCGTTTGCAAAAGTATTCCATTCCCTTCCTCACGATAGCGTACAAAATTGGAAACAGTATGATGAGTACTGGGGTAAACACTTTGCTATTCCAAAGGTAAAAGAAAAGAAGCCCGGGGATCCTGAGCCAAAGGCGAAGGAGCCATGGGGACATGTTGTGAAGGACGAGTTTTCTCCTGGAAGGGAAGGTGCGAGAGAGGTCAAGGAGGTGCTGGCGGCGGTTAGGGGGATGTTGGTGGAAATGCCGTTGGACTTTTTGAAGGAGGAGGACGTGGCTGAGGAGGGTGTTGCTTTGAACGCGTTTACCGAGACACTGTATACTTGATATGGGATAGGACAAGGGTCATGTGTCATCAATAAAGCTAGACCTGATGAGATACTGCATACCTAGCTATGAATACTGCATCTACTCGAAAATAAAGCAAAATTACGGCTACAGCATGTGTTGGTATTATCGAAAATTAGGGTTGAGATACTGTAACGAGCATCATCGCGTCATCTGGAACCGTACGATACAAAAAAAGTGTCGGTTCGTCATCGTCGTCAGTGTCCACTGTCCCGTCATATCGGATGCG
Organism: Pyronema domesticum; assembly: GCA_024516145.1. Taxonomy (NCBI): domain Eukaryota; kingdom Fungi; phylum Ascomycota; class Pezizomycetes; order Pezizales; family Pyronemataceae; genus Pyronema; species Pyronema domesticum. The sequence goes on from JAJJXL010000024.1 coordinate 801,005, forward strand.
TAAGAAGTGTAAAGTATTAATAAAAAGAATATCAACAAAAAGGGACGAAGTATGGCTTCTTCAAGCATAAATATCACGCTGTACGAAGTCATGTACTCTAGCTGTCATCATTGCCCCGTAAGAATCACCGACCTTCCGTCGGCTCAATTTCTACCCGAGTGAACGGGGTAGATTGTAGGTACGCACTTGTACAAATGGTTGTAACATGTCATCCACGGTGACCGTACGAACTGCAATGCTCGTCATACCTAGTAATAATAGTAAAAAAGAATATACGACGGACTAAGAGTCCTAGCGGTTTAGCTTAGATTTTCCTGCGTCGCTTGGTGTACCGGATCACGTTTTCCCCGAGCTGATAGAACATTATGTGATAATGTATGTACGATAATTGTACCTGGAGTTATCTGCTTGAAGGCTAAGCTACCTCATTGCAGTAGATAAATAGTCGCTTGATAAATGGCTATGAGATCATACGCACTGGGAAACAAAATTATGTGAAAATTTCCGAACTCATACCACACCTAATTGAAGAACCACCAGAAGCACCTAAAGTAGAATCATACTCCAATCCAATTGGTATTTAGCAAAATCATGAAGCAGACTATCTATCCCCACCGCATTTGCAACTACAACCCCCCCCCCCCCCCCCCCAAGCCCCCTGATATCCTACGTCCTCTTCACCAACTCCTCCACCAACGCTCTCTCCCTAACCTTCTCCCTCTCCTCCTGCACCTTCTTAACCCTTTCCCTAAGCGGCATCTCCTCCTCCTCCTCCTGTTCCCTGGTGAGGCTCCTCTTATCCCTCTGCTGCCAAACATCCCAAACCGACTCCATAATCATTTCTCCAATCCCCTTCCCCTCCTCTTCTCTCTCCCTATACTGTGCAAAAACACTCTCTCCAAGCCATCCCTTCTTGATCTCCTGTTCCAGCGACCTTTCTTTCTCCTGGGTGGCACTCGAAGGGGCAAAAACCCGCTCAACAATAGTTTTCCCACCATGATGTTTCGAAACCTCATTTAGCGTATATAACCAAACCATTCCCAGACCGAAAGTATAATGGTCTAGTTTCCGGGGGGGTAAAGCGATTAAAATGGGACCTAGGATCACCATTCCAAGGGCAACTTTGTATTGCAGGTCTTGGTATTCAGTTTGCCGGGCTAGGAGTTGTTCCATGGAGGGAGGGGAGGGGCCGACGGGGCCTGAGGGGGGAGCGGTGGAGGAGGTGGAGGAGGTGGCCATGATTGGTTGTGGTGAGGGGTGTGGTGTGGTGTGTGATTTGTGGTTTTATGTAGGAGGGATTCCTTGGGAGGGTGGAAGGAAAGACGAACGAGGCGGCAAGAGGGCGCAGTTTTGGTGGGGTCTGGCGGGGTCGAACGTGCGAACCGTCGTGACGAGGCGGGCCGTGGTTGCAGGTTAGAATTTCCGTGGAGCCGCTATGTAGGCAGGGTAGCCGCTTGTTACGTCAGGACTCAGGAAAAAGATGTCGCTTAGCGGGGTTTTGCTCACGGTACACTAGGTTCGGCGAAGATGGCGCACGGGAGACGCGAGCGATTGGTGATAGGCGAGGGGATTCGAGTCGCTTTGCAAGGCAGAAGTGAATGATGATAGAAACCAGCTTCCATTATTGCTTCAGTAAGAAAAAAAAAAGGTTATGTACAAAAAGCTCGTATTAGAGCGTAGCAAAAAAAAGCAGCGTAAACTAGTACTGTGACAGCTGAAAATAAACAACTTCCAAATGCTACATCTCCTTAGCACCCCCACCCCCACCCCTCCAACAACAATCGGGATGCCCTTAATCCCAAACCATCATCTTGTGTCTTAACCCATCTCCTCATATCTCTCCTTAGCCCGCTCCTTTGTCCTTCTGACAAAATCTCCATATCCCCCAGATCCCGCCTTAGCAACTTCCTCCACATCTCCAACCTTCGCTCCCTTCATACCCAATCCAACACCAGCAGTGTACATTTCTGCCACAACATGCTCGGTCCTTCCCTCTCCAGTGGCACCAAGTCCTTGACCAGCGCTCCACCCCATCTTACCAAGAAGCGCCGCACCCTTAGAAGCCACTGGCTCCGTAACTTCTTTAACCGGACTCTTCTCCCTTTGCTTCTTCTTCTGGCTAGGAGCAGGAGCAGTTCCAGGTCCAAAAGCCTCCCTGCGCTCTTTGGCACGGTCACGATACTCGTCGTTTTTCTTGGGCAGCTTCTTACGTGCAGTTTCAACCAGTTCGGGTTTTTTGAGATTTTCGGCATGGAGTGGGGAGACTCGCTCGTGTTGGTGAAGCTTTTCGGCAGTCTTGAATTGTCTTGAGCATAAAAGACAAGCCAATTTGTTCATGTCGGCAAAGGACTCGGTGCGACTCGAATCATCCGTAGACTGCACCGGCAAAGTAGGCATAGAAGCGGCCACAACTTCGGGAGCGCTATTCTCGGAGTTGGCTTCCTCTGGTTGGATGATAGGCTTGGGCTTAACTCCATGAAGCTCGGAGTGGCGGTTCTGCCAGAACTGGAGATGCGGTGCCGGAACTGCGGGCTTCTTAGCCTTTTCGGAGGCGATGGGTTCTGCTTTGCGCTTCTTGCTCTTTTTCTCGTCTTTGGGTTTATCTTTATCCGCTTCTCCTCCGCTCGAGGGCTCAGGAGAAGTGTTCAAGACCAGTTCGGAGACGTAAGCTTCCTCGTCCCAATATGCTAGACGCATACCACCACCAACTGGCATCAACGGCAGGAAAGTAAAGCGCTCTGCCTCGTCGGAGGCATTATAGACCGGTACGAACACACCAGGATGGATATAGGAGACCGAAACTGGCTTGGAGCTGATGGTGAATTTTTCCAATCCTTCGTAGACCTTGAGGGCTTTCTGCGCCTCTTGCGGGGTAGAGAATTCGGCAAAACCGAAGCGCCAGGATTCGTTGGTACGGCGGTCACGGACCAAGAGAACACGTCTAATGGAAGATTCGGCTGCTCCCGCCGGAGATGAAACGGACGATAGCTTGTAGACACCTTTGGAGAGAATATCTTCGTTTACGCCGGCTTCGAGGTTGCGGAAAAGTAGGAATTGGGAGGGAGTAGAAGTAGCCATGTCGCGTTGTCCATCGTTCGTAAAGTAGGTCGGTGTTGGGTGCGTCAAAGTTCCGGTGAGAGTTACCTCTGTGGGATGGTGAGTCGGATTGCGATGAGACAAGCGGGATACAAACCTGATCGCGGGGTCTGGCAACGGAAACATTCTTGACGGCGGGGGTAGTTGACGAGCAGACACTGTGTAGCGCATTTAGTAAATACCCCACTGATTGGTGAGATTTGCCACATACCACCCTACATTTCCATTCTTCACCCTCCTCGTTACGTCGGCGTTGCCTATCTCCTTCATCCCGTTCACGCGAGAATGCAATCCGGCATCTGTCTTCGCCAATTCGAATAGAAGGGCCGAAAGTATCCACAAAGGCGACTGAATCGTCGGTCGTAACAAAGCGTACAAATGCGAACCCTCTCGAAAGTCCTGATAGTATCACAACATACGTTAATATTTACATATTTCTAAAGAAGGTAATGTGATGGTGACATACCAGTCTTCCGGTCTCTGATGAGTGTGACCTTTTCAATACCGGTCAAGCGAAGTTCCTCTGCAAGTTCTCTCATGATCTGTATCTCAGACAACCCACGCCCTCCGGCGGGCTCCCGCCGGAGGTCCTCTCAAACCTCTTTCAGCATATTGTCCTTTCAAGAAATATTTGGAGCAAAGCTTAGATTGATGCAAGACAGGTGGGGGTAACAACGTCATCATCTGTAAGTTCTCCACCGAATCCCTCGATAATTACGTCTCTAGTGACGAAGCGCTCCCGTTCCGGCGGGGTCCTAGAGCGAGATCGGTCTTGCGGTGCATCCCTATCGTAGTAGTTTCCGCGAGAGCGATCAGAGCTATAAGCTCCCCGTGGAGATCGTGAGCGAGCTGTCGAACGGTGGTAGTTGTTGTAGTGTCCGCGACCGGCGCGAGGGTCGGCTTCGTTTTGGCGCGGGCGATCGTAGGCTTCATAACCGTCACGATCGTAACTCCTGTCATAATCGTGGTCGTAGTCCCGGTATTCGTCGTAGGTATTTGCTGCGTGCGAGCTTCGGTTGGTGTGGTAAGCCATCGTGAAAGTTTTCACATCCGGAGATGTACTTTTTGACGATGTTGAATGGCGGCCGAATGTCTGTGGAATGGTTACGTGAATCTGGGGTGGGCTAAGGTGGCTTAAGATGCAGAACCGGGTAACCGGGAGCTTGCGAAGATGAAGCCCACGGCGACGTGATAAGCGGTAGCTTCAAACAGACATCATTTCTTTCACCTGGTCTAGGTCTTTACGTAGGGAAATATGCAATTACAGGTTACAGCAAACGGATCCAATGAAAGCTACAATTTCAAACCCTATGACAATAAAAACAACCGAGTGACGTTACATGCCGCTTACTCAACACAAATGATCAAGCACAAAACGAAACCGTGAACCCGCGGAAAGAACAAAGAAACATACGCACCCCGTAGAAACGCCCGAGAAATCGAAAAACGAAAAAAAAAAAAAAGGAATCCAACACCTCAAACCCAGGAACGAGCAACGGTTAAAACAAAATCCTCCAGCTCCATCTGAAGCCGCCTCACCTCATCTCAAAGCCTGTCGCACATATAGCCACTCCCTTCCCGGCTGCATGTCCACAATCCCGAAAATCCTCTTCCGTTCTCCGTTTACCCAGTCTAATTCCTCCTTCGTTAATCCTCTTACAAACTCCTCAACATAATCACACTGTTTCCTCATCCACTCGTCAAACCGTCTGTCCTTCTTCCTTAGATCGCTTCTCATATCCTCCAGCTTTGCTCTAAGATTCCGCCTTTGGCCTTCAGTCATTGGCTCCAAGTTTTGCGATGCGAGTTCGAGCTTTTTAGCAAGTTCGCGCACTCGGAGCTCCATTTCTATTAGCTCTTGCTTATGTGCCTTTTCTTTGCTAGGTGTTGAAGAGACCGTCTCGAGGAAAGTTGAAACGGAGGCGGCGAATTGCGGGCGTGAATGCGGAGGTAGTTTTGCCGGTGCTGATGGTTTCGTCTGCGGGGACTGCCTCATTGCTGGTGCAGTTGTGTTCGGAGGGGTTCCATATTTCTCGGTGTCTCTCGCGGCGTCGCGCGGAATTTGAGGCTGTAAGGCAAGTTTTCCGGCGGGAATTCGTCGGCGATTGTGAGGTTCATATTCGCCGACAGAGGCGTTAAAGCTTCGGGGGGCGTATTGGGCCTCCATTACATTGGATTACTGGATCACAACTTGATGTTTCTGTAGTTGACTCTATCGGTCTTGTATCGGAATCTGTCGGACTCTCACTGGTACTGACTCTGTCGAAGAGAAAATAGGGGGAATATTCGAGGTTCGTCCTGCCTGTCGAAGGAGGTTGTTTCTGTCCAGGAATCCTCTCTCAAGTTGTTCCGACGCAAAATCTCACCGACCTCTTTTCCTTCGAATGATCGACACCCCCTATGCTTGGTGGTCCCTTCGTACGTTCGGCAGCTTAATAACAATCACGGTGGAGGTTTCAACATGTGGGGATGGGCTCCAAATGGATACCCACCTGAAACCGCACACTCCAATATCCATACAGATACCCCTGAACTTTCTCGGCAGGCAACAACCTTAAGCTCGACGATATCCGAAGAAGTCACGAACGTCCAACCCACATAATTCTGGGGTGGGGAACCGGAAATTTCTTACCAGAAGGGCGTTGATCATACCTGCTCAGAGATGTCGCTAATACGTTGTTGTTCAAGGCTGGAGATCGTGTGTTCAATGACCGTATTTCTCGAAATTAACGAGAGGAACTAACGCGCGTCAGCCACAGCGCGCAGGGCGATCTCCACTGCGGGGAGACCCGTGGGAAAATTGGCTTTGGTCCTGCCCCATTTCGCCGTGAACAACTGGAAGGCGTTCTGTGCCGAAATCAAACCCGAAACCAACACTCGATAAAATCCGATGAAATAGACAAATTCAACAGCGACAATCGAGACAGATTATCGACAACAACTACAAAAACACCGCATTTGCTTCCGAAGAGGCAGAGGCCTGGAGCCGCTGGCGCTTGTGACATCACCAACTGACGACAAGGATCTTAATCCGCATGGTTTAACAGTGGACGCCAACCAAAGAAGGAACTTTCTGCGGAGCTTTCATTTCAAGATCCCTAAATCGCCGCGAGGTGGTCCGGTGGGGAGGAGGCTGAGGTACAAGCTCGTAGATTCCTTGTTAAAATGTTACTTTTTTCCTCCTATTTCTTTGTTGAAGATGCTCTGACGTATCTAGAGTACCTGACGATTCCCTACGAGATGCTCCGCGATGAGATGCCCGGCGATGAGGAGATGCCCCGATGCCGTAGGATACGTTAGCGGCTTTGTTAGCCGATCCTCCTAATCTTGTCCCTGGAGATCTCACTCTCACGAAGCAGCTAGAGTGCTCTATTCTAGAGGGTTTAGTCTACTGGGCACTCCGTGCGCAGAGGCTAACTATCCGATGCAGCCCGACGGATATGTAGCTTTGGTGAATTGTTTATTGAGAGAGCTATGACCCACAACAACCCGTCAAAGAACCTTAGAAACTCCCCGAGCAACTTGCCAACACCAAATCAAACGCCTTGACATCATATATCCCCATCATGATCGACATGTCAACGTCTTCGGCGGATGCCAGTCCCCGGTTTTACGTTTCTTTGCTTGGACCCACTTGGAGGAACGTGTCTGTGTCTAACGGTGGTGCAGTATAAACCTGGGGAAACACAATGTCCAATGCACTTATTTAGGCCCTAGACCTTCGGGAACTGTATCGGCATCGCATCGGGGACATTGGATTATAGATCTCTCCGTCTGAAGGGTAACTGTTGTGGGACGGAAACGGAATTGCATGGCGGCGGGCGCTGTGTCACTGCTACTCTAGATACGTCGATACAGAACGGGCTCTTGCACAGTCTGCACTGCATGGGTCTCTCTGACAACTACATGCGTCCCGAAAGAACCAGCGGCCCAACGCAGTCGTAACTGTAAGGCTTTAGATTGAAGGAGACTAGAGCTATGACCACAGGAGTACCTAGGTCAAACTAGAGAACTACAGAAAACTGCCGAAGAAACAAAACACCAATCCCCCAATCTAGAAAACTTCTCGACATAACACTTTTATCTCCATAAGTCATGATAAACACCTCTAAGAACTTTTACTCTCCGAGCCACTGATACTACACAAAAACACAGTCAAACACAGTAAAACACTCCACAAATATTGGTTTAACCATCAACATCCCCAACACCCCAAAAGTCCGGCAAAGCACTCACTCATACACCAAGCAGAACCCCCATCTTCACCGCCCCCAAAAATTAATCATCACCCATAGTCTTCCGCAGTTCCTTAGCCGCATCATCTTTCGTACCCTGGAGAAAATCTACACCAAGATCACCCACACAAACCCCATTGGATCCATCGGAATCATCATGACCCAGACCCATAGCCGCAACGGGTTGCTCTGCTTGCTCCAGCGAATCAGTGTTGAGGATATCGAATATATCGACTATGAACCCTTCCCCTTTCTCTGAGCATCCGTCGAATATATCGACTATAGACCCATCCTCCTCAGCTACACAGAGTTCGATGCTGTGGCTGTAGGGATAGTTAGAATAGTATGGGTCCTGAGTCGGTGGAGGAAGGAGTAGGCTATATGCATTCTCCCCGAGCCTGGTGTGATCGTCAAAACTTTCCCCCCCTCGGTACTTCTCAGAGTCAACAGACATATAGGAATCCGAATCACCATAGATGGATGATGTTGGTTGATAATCCTGATAATCGATAGAGAGGCATCCAAGATAATCCGGTGGAACACCACTTGAGCGTCGTTGGTATTGCATAAATTCGCCAGGCTTTGCATATTCAATTTTGTTGAATGTCATAATCAGGACGGTAGGAGCTTCTTGTTCTTGAGCTTTTTGTTCTTGAGCTTCTAGTTGCGTAACGGGGAATTCTTCATCGTCGTAGAGACTCTGGATTCGGGATACTCGTTTCTGTTTCTCTTTCCCTCCCATCTCGCCATCAGAACGTCGCGGTCTCAGTTCCTTCGTCTTCGTCTTCGGTTTATGTCGTTTCTCTCTACGTTCTTTGTCACGGTCTTGCCAGCGCTGGTTGAAGGTTAACATTTTTGTTGTCTTGTTGTGTGGGGTATACTCAAGCCCATCAGAACTCTCCGGGGAGCTAGTGGTGTTATATATTGTACGAACCGCTGCATAATAGGGGAGTGTGTAACAATGGTACCCTTTTTGAGGAAAATTAGAATAATGGTGTGGAAAAATGATACATATCGGGTGACGCAGCATTCTGGGAAAGTGCTTTTATTAGGGACTAGTGTTTGGTACAGTATTGCTGCATCTACCATGAGGCCACTATGGGAAGTAAGGGTTATTACAACAGTCAACCTCCCGCATTCCGGAGCCGGGAGAGGAAAGGTTACTGTCTCGGCGGCCGTTGCAGCTCCACGTCACCTTACAAAGCTACACACATTCTTTTCTGTGGATGCAGACTGCAGACAAGCTTTTGGTATCATATCTTGAATGCGGCACACTGCAGTACTGTTAGTACCAAAGATTCCAGGACAAAAATGCAAAACATTCCAGCAACCTCGTTAGTAACTTTGTGTTGTATCCGGATTCCGAGTAGATATACTGCGCATACGGGCCCTGCGGTACCAGTCACGGGCACATACCTACTTTATTGATGCTGCATATGCCACTTCCCAGGCTACCACAGGAAGCTTATTTGCTAGGCCTAGTGTTGCACTTTGTTTCACTCGAAAGCGTGCTGCATTCCATTGTTCGAACTTCGGATGGATGGCGGAGGGGTGGTTGAAGACCGAACTAGGAACTCGGAACTCGAATGGCAATAGAATCAACTATCAACTCAAAGATTGAAAAGCCGGGGAGATGGAGGAGGGTGGAGGTGGATGGGGACTATCGGCTGAATTCCTGAAGGCGGCAGATAGCTATTCAAAGCTTCGAATACACACAGGTTCATGACATATCACTCATCTTCGGGAAAGGTATCCAAAAGGCATCCAAAAGGCATCCATCCGACGCATGGGAAATTGAGGTGTAAACCTTTCTGTACATTCACGATACCCGTTAGGCTTTGATACCCACTCAATTAGGCATCCAGGATAACGAATGGAATGAATGGAATGATTACACGGGAGGGGATAAACGTGGCCATGCAACTGAAGTTTGAGCTTTATGATAAAATTCCGACTTAAGCCTAGTCATCACTGAATCAAGCTGGCTAGATGACTGGAACTAGATAGCGGTTAACCTTGAAATTTATTTCGAATTTTCGACCAGAGGATTGTTTTTATTTAGGCCGACTTAACTGGTCCGGGGGCCCGGGGTTAAGAGTTCGACACTTGTCATAAATTATGCTAAAGTGACTGCATGGAAAAGATATTTCAATTTAAAACTCCTGGACTTCGAAGAAAGATTAACTTTTCCATGCACTTCCAACAGACTTCCGTTCTAAATCTACCCTTCAGTCCTTAGATGGTACAACACACCCCGAACGTTAGCCCAAGCATAATATAAACACCACACCAGCAACCTGGGACCGGAATCGCTTACAAGGTACACCTCTAGAAGAACGTCCACCCTCACCACCGGATTTGAATTTGGAATTCAAAGAACCGCTCGAGAATGCCTTTTCAATCCGTTCAACCCCCTGTTTAAATTCACGTTTAAAGTTGTCCCAGCTGCTATGCCTCTTAGTCTTGAATTTCTTGCCGCCATCATGCTCAGTTCGGCTTCGAGTTGGTAGTGTCATAAGTGGACCGATGGTTGATGGTTCTCGGGATCTTTGATGGGCCCCCGCATCCAGAGTGGCGGCACGTTGTAGGCTCTGGTGTCTGATGTCTCTACCGTCGATACCGTCTCTACCACCTGTACCGTATCTGTGGTCTCTGTGGTCTCTGTGGTCTCTGTAGTCGCTGTCGTCTCTACCGTCTCTAGCACCTCTACCGTCTATAGCACCTCTACCGTCTCTAGCACCTCTACCGTCTCTACCATCTCTGTCGAACCCGTCGTAACTGTCGCGCGGTCCACACGGATCCCCGTGGTAGGGCTTCGGTTCAATGTAGGTGAGGTTCTGATGGTCATACAGGTAATGCGGATAGGAAGGGCGGGGCTGGTAGAAAGGACCATGCTGGTGGCGAGGGGGAGCAAGTTGATGAGAAGGCCCCGGTTGGTCAGATTGGTCAGCTATCTCGTTGTAGTACTTGATTTCTTCTGAGGGGGAAATATTGCTAGACGGACGGCGTTGCGAGGCGTCGAAGTTCTGACGGATGTTGAAGTCCCATTCCCGATCATCCGAGTCCTCCTAACTCCTCCTTGTTCCATTGCTATCATCTTCGTTTTCATTAACATTGTATGCGGTTGGTTGGTTGCATGTCGATGTCTCATTTGGTGAAAGCAGTGACGATTCATTTTCATCGTGTCTTGCTGCATGGCTTCTCGCTGGTTGATGTCGGCTTCTGGATGTGCTTGATTTCCGGCGGTTGTAGTGTGTATGTCCTTGCTGTTCACGTTCTTTGCCTTTCTCCTTCTCTTTTAGTTCCCTCTGCTCATATTCTCTTCCTGTCTCCTCCTCTTGTAGTCTCCTCTGCTCAACATTCCTCCTCCATCTCTCTAGTTTTTTCTCCCCATCTTTTTCTCTGCTCGCCTCTAGGAATATGTCCATTTTTGGGTCGTCATAACTTGTAAGTACTATCACTCTCTGGATCCGTGGGCTACGTGGGGTATCCATCGGTACCCTCCCGGGAGCTGTATTATATACTTACTATACCTCTACACCCTCTTCTCTAAATCCATGCATCCTCTTTAGTTAAAAGCTGTTGGGTGTTTCTCATTATACACATTGAATGCTCTTTTTCACCCCTCATTATGACATTGGGAACTACCGTTTGGTATCTGCCTTACCCACCACACCCTCCATAATAGCTGCTTATCTTGTCTAAAGCTTGTTTGTAGTAGTAGCCTATAGGGCTTAGTCTTGAAACTTCATTCCATCCGTGTGTTGCTCCCGACGACGGGGATGGAAAGCCGATACCGACACGAAAGTGGCTGACTGTCTGAGTCTGACTCACAAGAAAGGGATCAGAAATCAAGAGAAGGTGCGGGCATCTTTGAATGAGCTTCCGTTGGATATTGCAAATGACTAGAAATCGTATGGTCCATTTCATATCACTCGTTATCCGAAAATGGGGTCGTCTAACGTTGATGATATGTAGAGTAGGATACCTGCATGCATACCCGCTATAGCCGCGCTAACGTTTGTTACGCAAAATATTTTCAGTGGACATATGTAGTACAGGAAATTCAGTGCCTCGGCCACGGGATGAGATGATTCCGGCGGAGTTGTGGGGCTGATTGAGCCGACTGAACCGACTGACTGATGGCTTCAGCGTTGAGCCCCTGTGGATGAAGCTAGGCAGCTAAAAGGTTGGTTTTGACAACAGGGGTTCTATTTGATCTGCTCAGGGTTTAGGGTGTTGTGATGGTCTTGACGCGTTGAAGGAAACTATGTACAGGAAAGACTTTTTGGATTCATGACGATGGCGAAATGCTCACATGAACTTCAAAGAAGTGGGAATTTACTTGTTACTCATTAGGATAATCAGCATAGAAGACTTATTTATTCAAGAGCAAGCAGAAAACAAAAATAAATAAGTCGGGGGAAGCATTGAACATTAAATAAACGCAGATTATGTAACCGCATCAAGACAGAAAAAGAACAGAAAAACAACCCATACTCCCCGGCGTAAAAACCAAACCACCAGCGACGAAACCACCCAATCCCAAATCACCGAACGACCAGGAAAGCGAACGACTAGGAAAGCGAACGACCAGGAAAACAAACGACCAGGAAAACGAACGACCAGGAAACTGAACGACCAGGAAACTGAACGACCAGGAAACCAGCCCCCCCCAAACCAAATGTCCGTCTTAATCGTAATCTAGCCTACAGCAAGACTCATTAGCCTCACATCAACCCTTTCCGACAAAGAATAACTCACAAGCTCGGGGTAGCATAAACTGGGGAAGCGGCCGGCCAGGAACGCAGTCGCGGCACCAACAACGAGGATTCTCCATCTCCTGCCTCCTCACCTCCTCTGCCGCCTTTCTCCTCTTCCGGGAGTCACTCATGTTTTTCGGCCAGGATGCGTTGACGAGGTCGTTCCAAAGATCCTTTGCCCAAGCCTTGGTGCGGGCTGTCTGGATGGCGACATCGTCGCTTACATCTTGTGCCCACACCTTGGCTGATTCCTTACCAAAGGAGACATAGAGAGAGATCTTCTCCAGATGGTACCAAGGAAGACTCTCCAATCGCCGCACACTGCGACGGTACGTCTTGTACGCCTTGCAGTCGGCGTCGTTCTCCCAGTCCCAGCCGAGCGAGAGCATATGCTCACGCTGGGCTTGGATTAAGGCGTCGTAGTATTCATCGGGGTGGTACCACTTGCGGGAGGGAGGTGCGGGAGGAGGAAGTTGGTGGGGGTCGTCCTGGTCGTTGGACAACTGCGAGGAGAAGGCGACAGTAGGGACGGTGGGCGGTAGCCCGGCTCTGCCAGAATTGCTGTCGTCTGGATTCTGGGGCTCCTCCAAGTGGCCTGGTTGAAGGGATGTCCGATAGTGTTGGTGCTGCTTGTGGTTGTCCGGCTCCAGATCCAATAGTTCTTGGTTGCTGGCGGAAGGACCAGAGAGCTCAGAGCAGCTAAGCTGAGGAGGGGACGGTGAAGCCATGGGAGGACTTTCTTGGTCCTCGGCTGTCTCGTGCTGAGAGAAGAGATTGCGAGAAGAGGAAATGGTTGTGGGTTGGAGCATGGTCAAATGATGAAGATAGAGATAGAGAGGAGTGGGGGGAAATGTCGAGAGGATAGAGATGTCGATGTTAGAAGAGACGGAGGCTTTTATAGGTAGGAAAGGGTGCTACTGTGGGACGGGCTGAACAGAAAACAGGATGGTGGCCGAGAGTCTGCGTCGACAGGGAGGGATGTCCAAAAAAGGAGCGGGTTTCAAAGGGGAATTTGACCAATAGACAGTGTAGACCCTATATGACTTTGAGAGGGGTGTCAAACAACTATAGGGAACTTTGGCCGGTGGAGAGAGCGAGCTGCGGTCATGAAGGTGAAAAGATATTCACATGATATCACTCGAGAGTTGATTTTGATGGACATGTCCTCACTTCGGAGCAGGGCTTGGCGGTCGAGGTCATGATCTTACTGGTAATAATAGATATAAGAAAATAAGAAGTATATATAAGGAAAAGCAAAAGAAATCTAAGTTCCATAAAAACGCCGGCTTGATAGCTAGGCATCATATATGCAGCAAACCATCCGGATAAAACCTCCATCTCCTAATCAAAAATCCCTAGTCCCTACGCAAGTTTTCATCTCTTCGATTGGGATATGCTCGCTTTATTCTAAGAACTTTAGGATATTAGTACCACGGAACTATATAACTAGAAAGATCATCATCACTCACCAAACGGTCTTAATTTGCGCCGGCTCCGGGTTTGCCGGTCTTCCGAAAGAACTTCAATGCTTTCTTCCAAAGTTGCTTGGATTTGCTGTTAATCTGAACGGGTGTCCCAGGGTGTGGATCAGTATAGTTTACGTTTGCTTCGTTGAACAAAACTGCATTATGACTGGAGACAGCATTATAGCCTGTACCCTCTGTAGTAGATTGTGGGACATTACTTGCATAATGTGAGACTCCGGGGCTACTGGTAGCGTGCAGATTTTGACTGGGCTGGGATGGAGGATCTTTTTGTGCGGATGGGCCTACGTTTGTTTGCCTTAAGGATGGAGATTGATCTTGCTCTTGGAATGCACGATTTGTTCTGCCTCGAATGGTTTGTGCTGCTTGCGGAGTCGGCGTTGGACTCAAAGCAGTAGGATGTAACTGTTCCTCAGAGTTGCAAGTTGAAGTTGTTGCACACGTTGTGAGGCTCATAGTGCTTGCGACCTTACTGAGCTCAGAGAGCCTATTGACTCTCTGTTTATATATGTTGTATTAGTTTCTGATACGTGTAACATTGTTCTCATCGAAAGGTGGGCATACGAGGTTGACCCCTGATCCCGATGGTTCTCCTTGGGTGCTCATTGTTTTTTCGATATTTCTGGCTGGTTGTAGACTCTGAAAGGAAGGAAAATGGCTTTTTTGTAGATACAAAAAGGTTGCTGTCTGTACTGTGACTGCGGCGTCCTACATTGGCTCATATATACCTCTCATCATAAGAGCTCATCCGATCTTTTGCCTTTCAAAGGTTCTGGGGTAGGTGTTGTTTGATCTTCATATTTGCCTTTTCGTCGTAACCGTTGAGATGCTGTATGTTCTATGCCTTTTAATTGATTTACTTCCTAAAGCAGTGGATCGACTCGCGTTGGTACCCATTAGAGGACCTTCTGATGCCCGGGATTTTGGGCACTTCGGTTTTCGGGGTCACATGACTGTTAATTCGCCCTTGTCAATGAGTTTATGCAGCTCTCTCTATGTTTGTCTGGTGTTACGCAAGAAATGCATAATTTGAAAGGCGAAGTCGAGACTTCGGGTGCCTATAGTGGGGTTTTTGTGGTACCTAATACCACAGGGCTAACCGCTGTCCTTAAACGCACGTAGTGCAAGATTCCTGAAAGTCTACACGAAGTATGTTCTATCATTCCTATCATTGGGAAAGTGCATTTATCGAAAACGTTTCTGTAATATAACGGCGTATAACAGCGGGTTGTATTGTGCCTTAGTAAACTAACACTCAAAGTAAAGACCGTACGGTACAATAGTTATCCCCTGCATTACCATGGGCTTCAGGAAGTACATGTTTGTCGTTATAGAAGTGCTTACCTTGCTGCTGTCTAGGTACCGTGACGCTGCCTGCCTCCCATGCGGTGAAAAAATTTCGGCTCCTCGCACCCCATATTTTACCATCCAACTTGCACGCGTGTTCCTCACCTACGATTTTACTACGCCATAGATCCCGGCCCGTCCTAATCGAATAACCCATGTCGTTGGTGAAAGCTGTAACGAAACAAAGAGCGGCAGCGGCCAGCTGCTGATGTGAGACCACTACAGGACAGCAGCAACTGCATTGAATTCCGCGCCATTCACTGTTTTGGCTATTGCACCAAAACAGAGGAGTACGTACTCGCAATACAAGAACACAGACCACAGCCCCTACCACTTCTTTGGGAATTGCGAAACTAACGCTAGCACCTTCTCATAGCTGCAATACTTCCAGCAATGGCAGAGGTAAGCGCACCGGTCGCGCGGTCTATCAATAGTTAGTAGCCCCAGAATTCACGCAGTAATCTTTGAATCTAGATGTGTATCTTAATTGAAATACATTGAGCGCTGAGGACGTACTTCCAACCTCTGTCAACTCACGGTAATTTTAGGTTACACCCCGCTGTATCCGAACATCATGGTCAAACCGGACAAAACATGGACTATTTAAAGTTGAGAGTCGCAGCTATTCATATACATAGACAAGGCGGTCCGGACCTTGATCCTTTGGTTAATATAGAAGGATTTCTGTAACGATAGATTGCCCATATTACTTATCCCGTTTGACCATGATCCATCCGCCGGAATATATCTACAGGGTGTCATCTAGTCATTGGGGGACACAATGGAATACGGAACCAAGATGGCGCAGAATTTTACCCTACGGAAGTTTTAGGCTGTGAGGTCTCCCAGAGGGCAGGATATTTCATGCCAAATGCTAAACCCGATTAATATGTCAGGTGACGAAGGTTAGGGTTGCCGCCCATACTCTCACGGCGGCCCTAAGCTGCTGCCAGTATTTAACAACCACACTATTCCCGGTATTAATCCCCCCGACGCCGATTGACGTTCAGATTGCGGGATCACCACAAAGCACTCGGGGCACTCGGGCTCAACAAAACAACGGACATAAGACCCACCATGCCCCGCCTCGCCCTTGGGCAGAAATACTGGGGGTCCGGGGGTAAAAGATGGCGTTTCTTTGCCGCCAGTGTCTAGGCTGCCGGGGGAAAGACAAACCGAGGAAGGAAAGACTAGTTACATCGCAACCTCGTAAGAGGGAGAAGATAATAAGAACGGAAAGACAAAGACAGGATCCTCGCAGGCGCCGGTAAAAAACCCTGTGGGAAAAAGATGACTGTGAGGATCCTGATGGATGTAAGTCCAGAAAAAGGAAAGGACGCAGAAAAAGAAGCGCGCTGGGGAAGGTGGGTGGGAGCGAAAATTCCCGTGGATGAAGTTGGTGTAGAAACCTCAGTTTCTCGTGAACGATGTAGATTTATTGATGGACATACATAATCGCTTATATAGACAAAATAGAGAAAGTAAAGATAAAACGAAAAAAGAGATAGATGACGATACTATCATTCCGAATCGGACCAATAATTAATCCGATGCGATTACGGCATAAACCTATGACGTATTTTCTCCCCACTCTTACTAGCGCTAAGAGCAAGAGCGCCCGATAATTGATAATAATGCCGAAGGATTTTGTCAGTTGGTTGAGGAGCAGCCAAACTGTCCTCCTCATCAAGCCCTTTTGAAGGGGAAGGGACTACCGCTTGTCCGGCAGTGAGGAAGGACCACTGGAATGCTGGGCTGCCAGCGAAGGAGTTTAGCAGATGAGAAACTCAGCTGGTGGGCACCGAGGTGGCATCCACCAGCCTCATCTCAGCCACCCAGCAACCCCCCACTATGGCTGTTAGCCCACGTCTTAACCGCCCATTCACTGCTTGTGGTACTTTAAATTGTGGTGCTATAAGGATTACTTACCCCATCACGCATAAAACCTGTACTATGCAGGTTCTCATCAACCTGTAAGGTTACATGTTCTGTAAACACGTAAGAAAACCTGCAAAGAACCTGCAATGAACCTGCAAAATAACCTGCATATGTACGGTGTTATTTACACTGTTTACAGCTTGTAAACTACGTGAAATCGCACTCCTTCTTAATACCACAGATAGAATCTAAACATTTCATTTGTACTTCATTTCTATTACAAAACAAGCTAGTGTTTTTTCCAGTGCCTCTATTGTGCCCCTCCCGTCTCGTATGCCCTTCCTTCGCCTTGTACCCTCTGAGCTACCCGTGCCCCTCAGATCCCCGTACTCTCTCCATCATCTCAGCACTCTTGCCCTGCACTGTCCCTACGCAGTCGAAGTTAGTCAAGATAAGATGCGTGTTGGAAGTGATTTTCTACCTTGCTTTTGTTCCGTTACAATCTTTTCCATGCCGTAGTGAATGTGGCGATGCTTTCAACAGTTAGCCATGGAGTTATAGCAAGGGAAATCAACTTTGGTTGCCCATAGGCTGGGACTCTCGTCGTGTTGAATTTGTAGAAGTCTTTAGCTTGCAGAGATTGAAGTTGCGTTTGAGATTGGAGATCTTGGGGGATATATGGGTGTCGACATTCGCTAAAATGTAGAAATGCTCATGGCTATTGGAGCTATCTAGTAGCTCGGAACTAACGGTAATGCCACGCCGCCGGCTGATATTGACAAGTTTTTGAAATACGTCTTGCACCATTGCTGTAACCAACCAAACCCCGTGGCGTCATGAAAACATTTCCTGTCTCGCCCTGCTGCTGATAGCACAAATCTTAACCGGTGAAGCAAACGGTGTTGGGAGCAGCTGTACTCAAAGTCCGCGAAGGAGCAATACGAGGGCACGCAGATCAAGCCATAAGCCCTGCCGGAGACTCAGCTGTAAATGGCCGGCGCCAAGCGATGTGTGATATGGCGATGGTGATAGCGACGGTGATGATAATTCCATGGTGAGGTGATAGTGAGTTCTTCGTGTTGGCAACAGTGCGGCAATGTGTATATAGCGATAAAGTAGTATTAACCTGTAAATCCTTTTGAAAAATTCAAAGTCATAAACATGTAACTGATAGCATTATAAACAGGTACGGTGAATAAACATGTTCCTTACATGATGAAAACATGTACTTCACATGTTCCTTGTATGATAGGGCTATGGCTAAGTACAAATAAAGCGACCTCCTCTTCTTTGCCTCCTCTATCACAGCCAACGCGGTTTCGTGCCTCGAATCTAAAGTTTGAATGCTCATGAGGCGATCTTGCGCAATTAAATCGAACCCTCCAATCATATTCCCAGGATATACGTTCCTGCTAGTCGGAGAAGTAGCCCACCGACTAACCTGCTCGTACTACTGCTGCCCGGAACGAGAGAACCGCGGCGAACCACCAGAAAACGAACTGCAAGAACAAACATATCCCTAAACAAATAAACCACCAGGAAAAAAAAAACGCCTTAAGAAAACCCCCTCAGACAAGAAAAATCCCAATAAAAACCCCCTCGGTAACAACAAACTCCCAAGCATGTACATACCAATTAACTGTCCCAAATAGCGCCGAACGCCGGAACCTCACGACTCTCCAATCCATAGACGACCCTGTGGGTGGGCGCCGGATTGCTAATGATAACGGCCTCTGCGTGGGCCTGGATGTACAGCCCATACGCCATTCTGAAAAAATCTGGTCTGTCACGGCTCTGAGTATCGTGAATCACGGCCCGAGGATCAGCCTTGAGTACATCATCGATGATGGTTCTTGCATACGTTGCTTGAGGGAACAAAGAACCCGCGCCTCCACCTCTCCCGCCCGAAGAACCGCAAGACAAGGACCGATACTGATCCAGTAGCCACCAACACTATCCTTCGGAACAGATTTGCCATGTGCAATACCCCACAAGCTATACTTTCATTAGCATCATCGTCATCTATCTGGGTCATGAAAACTTACTCGGCATACCCCGAATCCAAATTTCCTTCGGTGAGTCCTCAAAAGCCCGAGAGATCATCTGGCCTGTCCAATCCCCTGCGTTGGATACAACCACTGAATACCCCCCAGGAGCTCCGTTCTCTGACGACACGGCAATCGCGGCAAAGGAGTTGGTAAGCCTCCTCAGTGTCCGATCCTCGAACTCCAAGAACCTATCAATCAGTTAGTATCTCGCAGGCCATCAGATCAGACTGGATTGCTTAACCTACTCTATATCGCTGGTGTGCTTCTCAAGAGCAACGCAAACATTCAACCCAGTATCCGAAGTCGGATCTCCAATCGGCATCGGGATCCGCCGGCACCAGACGCAGCAAGTGCGTTGTAGCACGACTGCTGTAACGTGGCTGCCAGAAGCCCTTTATAGGTCGAGAGATTTTCTGGGGAGAACGAAGGGTTGAGGCTTGGTCCTGTAGATCTCATCAGCTTTGTACTTTAGGTATTTGGGGAGAGGGATTTAGATAAGTACACACCTCTTTGGGTATTTCCAACCCGAACGACGACTGTACTCAAGTTCTGCGAAGCAGCCACTTATGGACAGCGACCCAGGGAGACGATTCTCCGCGGCAGAACTGCTGTTGCTCGATGATGTCGAAGAAGTAGCCGTTCTGTTCGGAACGCCGGGAACGGTACCACGAACAGAGGAGTCGAAATAATGTGGGAGCCAAAAGTGATGAATTCACTAGAGCTGATGAGCGTCAGGTTAGCTGTGAACCTAAAATACTGTGAGGGGTTGAGTAGGAACTTACCAGCTCTTCATTGGTGAGCTATTTGCACTGAATGGCACGCCAATGGCGTTGGAGAGTTTTGTTACCACCAAGTTGTTGTATGGTATCCATTGTTGGATAGTGGGTTATCGACGGCGGCATAGATGGGGTTTCGAGATTTGAGGTGATCCAATGATGGATAGTGGATAGATTCGAAGTCGAATTGTAGGCTCGTTTGAGCTGGAGGTTGTGGATAGAGAAGAGACGGATCGGAGAGACGAAGAGATTTTGTAAGTGGTGGGTGATCTGTGGGTCTTGTGCTGCAAATGCCATATCCTCGCAAGTATTCTTACTAAGCCGAGATGCGGGGATGCGGCCGTTGTGCTGTAGTTCATTCAGGAATGGGCCCAGGGTAGCACTATTCTGGGAGTACTCATCTAAGTCCTTGTTCTAGAACCTTTTCCTGAGCTTTAGAGAGCTTCAAACGGAATATTTCTATGGTGGCATTCCTTCGTCTCGCTCTCAATGCCGAATGCGCAGCATGATTTCTGCGCGTCGTCATTTCCGCTCACTCGCCAGCCCTATGCACCCCTGCTTTTCGCTTCCCTCTTGGCGCGTTTTCCTCGCGAACAATCCCTAGGCCCCACCATTGTCCCACCCCACAACCATGCCGCTTCCTCGAGCACCCGTCGTGAGGCTCACCCGCCGCCTCTTCTCCACCTCTCTCCCCCGGACACACGCCGCCTGCAATAAGCCCGCACGTACACGTTTCGCCCCGTCACCTACTGGTTTCCTACATCTCGGATCCCTTCGAACGGCACTTTTCAACTACCTCCTTGCCAAAAAGACCGGAGGCCAATTTCTTCTCAGAATCGAGGATACGGATCAGAAAAGAACTGTTCCCGGTGCGGAAGAGGCTTTATATGAAACGCTGAAATGGGCTGGCTTGAAGTGGGATGAAGGTATATCTTGCCCGGTCATGGGCCCGGCGAAGCTGCGAAGCCGAGTCCGAGTCCAAGTATATGAGGAACAAGCAATTGACTTCCCATAGGTCCCGATGTCGGTGGTCCCTATGGCCCTTACAGACAATCCGAACGTTCCGCTCTCCATCAACAGCACGCCGAACAGCTCGTCAAAGACGGCCATGCCTACCGCTGTTTCTGTACTCCCGAGCGATTAAGTGCCCTTGCCATCACCCGAAAGCGCGCCGGCTTGTCGACCGACTACGACCGTACCTGCCTTACTGTTTCCCCCACCGAGTCATCCCAGCGCGCTGCTGATGGCGAATCCCACGTCATCCGTCTTAAAGTCCCGAACCAGTACCCGGCGTTCCATGATGCTGTTTACGGCACTGTGGAGTTTGCTGAGAACAAAAAGGCGCATTTGTTAGGATCCTTCGAAGACCCTGTGTTATTGAAGAGTGATGGGCTGCCGACTTATCATTTGGCTAATGTAGTGGATGATCATTTCATGGAGATCACGCATGTGTTAAGAGCCACGGAATGGTTACCATCAACACCAAAGCATGTGTGGTTGTATGAATGTTTCGGCTGGAAGAAGCCTGAGTTTGTACACGTCGGTTTATTGCAGAATGATCAGCGCGGAAAGTTATCAAAGAGAAACGGCGATGTCTTTGTGTCTGAATACCGCGAGAAGGGTTACTTACCAGAGGCGTTGGTGAACTTTGTTGCATTACTTGGATGGAGTCATACCAAGACGGAGGATATGATGACCTTAGAGGAGATGGTTCAGGAGTTTGATATCGATAGACTTACCCAGGGAAATCAGATTGTCAACTTTGGAAAGCTTGATTTCTTGCAGAAACACCATGCTGCAGCCGCTCCTCAAGGTGGAGAAACCGAGAAAGCGATTCTAGAACGCTGCGAGAAGTTCGTCGCCGAGAAGTTTGGAGACAAGTACGTATCCACTTATTAGCCCTCTACAAATCTTCACCATGCTAACTCCCTCCCCTAGACTCGAAACCGGCGCCACAATCCCCGCCGACTACACACTCCGCATCCTCCGATCCAACATCGGCTCCTTCATAACCCCCGACCACTTCATAACGCAACGTTCCTACTTCTACCGCTCCCCCTTCATCCCTCCCAAATCTGTCACGAAACTCCAAAAAGCATACCAAAACCTAAACCTCACCTTTGCCCAACTAATGGAGCGCTTCTTTATTCGCCTAGACCAAGTCCCTAAAGAAAACTGGAATTATGAAACGCTTCATAAGATAGTAGAAATGGGTGCTATGGAGGATAGAACTAGATGGAATACGAAAATGAAGGTGGCACGTCTATTACTGGCAGGAGGAGAGGCTGGACCGAGTTTGGCTATGACAATGGTGATTCTGGGAAAAGAGAGGACTATGAAGAGAATTGAGGTCGGGGAGAAGGTTATGATGGGGGAGGTTAGGAGGATTGCTGTGGGGGGGCAGAAGGAGTAGATGCATGGGGGATGGGGGGCATGGGGGGCATGGGGTGGAGATGAGGAGAGAGATGTGTGCAGTGTGGTTTAGTGTGGTTTAGTGTGGTTCAGTGGGCTGAGACACGAACAGGCGAAGTTGGAAGTGCAGTATGGTCTTGGCTCGGTATACTTCAGCTGAAGATGCTGTTGAGATGCCGATACCGATGCGGATGCCGTAACCGTGCATGTTCCAGTACATCGTCCGGTGTATGATGGTTGCAGTAGAATAGATGCTGGTGATCATATGTCTGAAGCCCTGCGAAGTGCGCTACGAAGTGCGCAGCTCAGCAAAGCAGATCATTGGATGTAGTTGTTATGTACGTTATGTTAGAAGCTAAAAATGGGGCTTGCCAGGCCGTTATTAAGAAAGTAGTATATGTACGATAGATAAAATCGGGAATTATTCAAGGTTATCATTACTTTTATGCTTGCCAGATGGACTGCGATCAAAATTTACGCCGTTTGCAAACAGTTGGAATGTAGGGTCATGGGTACGGAAAGCAAGAAAGCAAGTGATCAATTATTTTTCATGGAAATAAACCCCAGGCACCAGGATGCAAATCAAAATTTCGTTTACGTTTTTATGTTTTCTTTTTATTGGGCTAGGTAGGTACTTTCGGCTACTAGCAATTGATCGCTCAGCTAGTTGTTCGGTGTATGGTTTCTATTAGGGCTTTATTACATGTAGCTATTGAGATTTGAATTTTCCGGTGGAAGTGGAAGTTATGTTTATGCAATACATAGACAAATTCAGCCGGGAAAACTTTACCACGGCTATAGATAGATGCTGTACATAGATGAGTACTCGAGAGCTAGTCAGACCTTACCGGGCTTGAGTAAACGATAAAATAAACGAAATTACCTCCGCGAAAATCATGAGGCGGTGAAGCAGTAGTCAGGCGGCACACGCGAGCTTGTATCTAAGGATATCTAAGTTTTTTTGTCGCTCCTAATTTCACGATAAACAAGCTAGCTAGCGGAGATGCGGAGACGGTATGTAACTCTAGTCACGGGAGTGACGCCGTATCCAAGGGCCAAGCTTCCCTCCTAATGTAACGGGCGTAACGAATTTACTCTGAGCAACGCTTATGGTAGAGTAGATAGACTGGTGTCTAGCAGCGTCATTATTTAGTTTATCCTACTTTCGATCACTTTTTCGACGGCGTATTTTTGTTGAGCTTCAAACCCCGGCACATCTCGGTAGACCCATGGTAACCACTCCAGCCGGACCACTCTCACCGGACACTCTGGGATCCCCGGGGGTAGCTATGAGACATAAACTTGCAGCGCGCAGCGCGTTTAGCCCTTCCCTTTAGAGCTCTTTTTCGCTTTTCCCCATTCCACTCTCGTGATAACGGACGGCTAACTATGAGCTATGTAACCAACTACCCGTTCCAGCCTCCACGTCTCGGCCTCGCTCGGCGGCGAAGAGGCCGCGGTGCCGTGCTGACAGACGATGAGGTCGTGATGCCGTAACTATGATGATATCGCAAACGCGTTGAAGCCTCGAGTAGTGGTGGGTTAAGCCAGTGAGGAAGAGAAAAGTGGTGAACAGGCCCAACAACGCCCTTCGTGCGCAGAGATTACATAGATACAGCGAATTGATTGAACCAAGAACCTTGTTGATGCCCGCATACGATACTGCCGTGTGTCTAGTAGGTAAACGGGCTGATAAGGCAGAAGGCGGCAGGTTTGGCGTTGGTATGTCCGGTCTGGGAGCCCGCTTCTGCTGTGAGAGTGCTCGGCATCACGATACTGCATAGATGTGAGAAATGTTTCGATGGTAATTGGAGATGTGAGGGAGACAGGAGGGGAAACGAATGAGGTTTTGCATGTTCACTATGTACTGTAACTAGCTTCCAAGTTTCCTGCAAGCAAGAAACGAAGGTGAAGAAGCCAGAACCCGGCGGATCATGTACTTTACATATGTACCCCGGAGTACAGATTTTCGAGTTGAGGCGCAGGGTTTGTGTCACACCGGTCCTCGAGTTTCCCGTCATACCGATCGTAGTTTCTCAATAGCAGAGATGTGGAGAAAATACGGACGGAATGACGAGGCTTCGTGTCACACCGGTCCTCGAGTTTCCCGTCATACCGATCGTAGTTTCTCATAAGAGATATGGAGAAAATACGGACGGAATGACGAGGCTTCGTAACCGTTGACGAAGCTGTGAAGTGAGTAACTTGCCCTACCACGAGACGAGGATATTCCCAGAGATCTGAAACTCTTGGCGAACTGCCCTGACTAGACTCGAAAACTCGGGAGCTGGGATGAACGATGACTCCATAGAAGGCTGTGTAAAATAAAATAGTTTGCGATCCTAGTTACCTCTGGCTCCCTGTGGTTCGCTCCCTTCGCTCCCGTTTGGAACCACACCATCTTGACATTTTTGACGGCCTTTTGGCAGGCAGCCCTCCCATCAACCCATTCCTCTTCCACACCTCTGCGGGTGGTTGTGGTGAAAAAAAACGCAGGCGATCATTAACTTGCATGCCCAGAAACTTCTGGTGTGGCGTGCAGCTGTGGGATCTTAGAGTTCCTCGCACTACTACTTGCAACATATTTGATACCTGCTGTAAAGAGACGGGGGTGTGCGAAAGAAATTTTTGTGGATCCGGAGATGTGAGAGTCATGGGTAAGGTTGGAGCGAGCGGAGCACAAAATATTTAAAGATGTGCGACACCCCCGGCTTATGATGAGGAACTGAAAGGACGATCAATAATATCTGCTATCTTCGACAAGTAGCAGTTGTGGAATTGGAATTCGAAGAGGAATTCAACACCAGAAGGATATTGAAGAACGAAAAGGATCAGGCGACACTCGCGACACCCCCCGCAGCTTCAGAAGCAAACATGGGCAACTGCATCAGCAAAAAATCCCCCAGCTCCCGCAAAAACACCGCAAAATCAACAATTTCAGAAACGAATAGTTCAAGCAGCGATGGAGACGAGCGCGCAATTCGGAAAAAGCTCAGTAACGCAACCGGAAGTGGAAGCGAGAGAACAGATGTTTCGCGACTTCCCTCGAGTCCGACCACTACTACTACCAAGCCTAATGCGCAGACAGAAAAAAGACAACCCACGCCTCCACCATCACCAAAACGCACTTCACCACCACCTACGTCAAAATCACTACCCGACCCCCCAGAAACTCCAATTTTAATCCGTCCGCTATCTCCTACCCCTCGACCGAAATCGCCAGTAGCAGAACGGAATGCTGCATCCTCACTTAACGCTGCAGCTTCCAAAGCTTCTTCCACAGCAGTAACGAATGATCAGCAACCACCTAGCTCTATCCTAGCACCCACATCTACGCAGCCGATTGGTAACGCAATTGACAACACTGGAAAAAGCTTCTCTTCCCGTCGCTCCCCGCCTCCAGCTCTAGAAACTTCCCCATTGAGCCGCCAAATCTCCCCGGCAGAAAGCAACAAGAGCCATCGCAGCGATCGCATCTCCGCAACTCCACCACCACAAGCACCAACACCTCCACCATGCGCGCCAACTCCTCCTCCAATGCCCCCGACTCCACCACTGGTTAGAGGATCCATGATGACAATTAGCGAAGAGTAAGTGCCTATCTTTTATACCTCACATTCCTGCGCTGCGGGCTGCGCTTGCGAGCTCGACAAAGTCCAGTAAAGCCCATGTGCTTCGTTTGCAAGCTCGCCTGGCCCGCCCAGTGAAGCTCCAAGTATCTTCAATAACCAGTAGCTAACACCCCTCTAGTGCGCCTCTCCCCTCCCCCGCACCTCGTACAGGCCCACCCCGCGGCCACGGCACCTTCGGATATTCCTACACCTTCCGTGACGCCTCCTACCCATCCAGTCCTCCTCTCGGCGGTTCTAGACCAAACTCGCGCCCAGAATCACCAGATAAA
This sequence comes from Pyronema domesticum, assembly GCA_024516145.1. Classification (NCBI taxonomy): domain Eukaryota; kingdom Fungi; phylum Ascomycota; class Pezizomycetes; order Pezizales; family Pyronemataceae; genus Pyronema; species Pyronema domesticum. The sequence continues at coordinate 826,945 of JAJJXL010000024.1, forward strand.
GATCCTTGGGAGAAGGAGTTTTTTATTGGTGCTTCTGCTTCGGCGCCGATTAGTCCGAGACATACACCTCCTGGTACACCAGGATTTGGAGGAGATCTCGCGGGAGACCTTGCTGCGCTCGGAGGAGGGACGAGGGGGTTTGGGTTTAGAGGATCTGGTGCTGAGGGGCCGAATTTTTCTTGGATGCCGAAGGAGGCGCCGATTAGGGGGGGGAGCGCTCCGACTAGTAGGAGTACTTCTCCGTCTCCGGCGCAAAGGAAAACACAGGCGAACCATGGGGGAGAGAGGAGCACTTTTGGGTATAAGGCTTAGGTTGGGTGGATGAAGGAGGGGGTGACGGATATGGGATAAGCAAGCGGGAGGGAATCCGAGAAATTAGGGGAAACTAGAAGGATGAGGTGGCCATGGATGTGGAAAAGGTCGAACAAAGGAACAGAAGAACAGAGCACGAAGGATTTCATTTGTTTTTGGAGGGATCTCATTTGTCCAGGAAAGGCGTTATTGTTATTGATTTTAAGGCGTTAAAGGTTGATTTTTAGGGATAATGATTAGATGGCTTTGGATTTTTGAATTCTTTTGGGTTACTTGTATTACTATTATTTTCACCGTCGTTTTTTAACGGTTCTTTATTCTTCTTTTCTTATCCTTTGAGCCTAGCTTTGAATGTCATTATCGACAATTTCCGCGGTTTGCAACGGCCTTCTCATTTTCATAACTTTCGTATTTCGTATCTCGCGTCTTTTTTCTTGGAACATTCATTCATTGGACTTCTCCTATGGTACGACTCACAAGCATCTTTACGGCATTTTATGAACTCACGATTCACGCATACACGGAATGTTTCTATGTACTTTCATATTTTCCCATCTTCGTCAAATGACTTTAGGCTTTCTTCACCTTCACCTTCATGAACCTTCTTATATCATCACCAGGGCCAGGGCCCCACTACATGCTTGATCTTCTCATTTCCGCTTCTCAACCTTCTTATATCATCACCTCACTTACAGCCCGCTTCTTCAAACCTTAACTCAAATTTTCTCGGATCTCCTTTGTAACACCCACTACTTACCTACCCCGCTTATCAGGGCCCTGCTTATTTTTGGATGAACCTTATTACAGTGGATCGCGAATTAACTATTGAGAAACTACTTATGTAGTGCCACAATTGAGAAAATTCTTGCTCATGTAACTGTAACACAATGTCAAATGAAATGTAACTTCCCGCACGATGATAATCTTTATGCCCCGATTTGATAAATAATTCGTTTATAAACCGAATGTTAGGCTACTTGACATCAACACTGCGCATAGTACCACACTAAAGATATCAAAGCTTGGATGCATTCACACAAAACACGAGTGGAGGGTGAACCGTGATGTTGAGTTCCATTTTGGAATTGCAAGGCTGTAACAAGAGACTGCAGCCTTTGCTCTAGAGGTTGTAATAACCCTTACATCCAGCCTTTGGCCCATGTATTCAATGTCTTAGTTCCCTTAATACGTTCGGTTTGTGAGCGACTCAACGAGTTAAAGGGGTATGTACGGGAATTCAGGCTCGATCCTCGGACTGTTACCGCACTGCGCACTCTAGAAGCGAGAAGAGAGAATTTAGAAATGAAGCTTGTAATGCGCATTGCAGATACCTGCGTTCATATCCTACACTTTCTTAGCCTGCCATGTGCTTTATGCTGTGTACACTGTGTTCCCTAGATGAGTACTTTGCTTTGTACTTCTAAGTGCATGTTAATCGGTGGGTTAATGATTGACTGGTCACTGCACTTTCAGTTGTAACTTGTCTGAGATTTTTATTACAGAGGGTTTTAAGGATTGATGAGATGCAATTCTTGTGTTTTCTGCGGTTTCAAAGTTTCAGGATCATTGGAATTGGGGGTTTTAGATGCGTTGTGCACGGTGCGGATTGTACCGTGGATTCTTGAATTCTACCGAGTACTGTCTGTGCGTGTGCGATGTTTATCTATCGGAAGGATCGGTAACTACTAACGCCGGAGAATAAATGACGAAACATTGAACAATCGCACTGACAATCTCCAACCCCAATCAAGTTTCAATCGATGGCGGGTGCACAGACTCGGGATTGTCGTATGATGTATCACGTGATACGCATTGCAACATTGATGATCAAGCGCGAACTGAGGATGACGTTTCCAATGCTCTACCTCTACACCCTACAGTAAGTATTATAGTTAACTAATTATGATAATCATAAACAATAAGTATAGGGTGAGATTGGATTCCTAGCTTGAGCTCTCCTGGTACTCCGTGATTATCGTGACACAATGGAAGCAGTCGACCTTCACATGTTTCTTCCTGGTAATTTAAGTACTTGGTGCAATTCTTTCTCGAGAGTAGACAACCAGTGGGGTAACCTCCCGCAATATCTGCATAGTATACTTATTAGCAAATATATCCCCATAAACAACCTCTTCCATCCCCATAATCAATCTTAAGCGAACCCTCCTTCGATCGCGGCTTGTGTCAATTGAGTGATAATCCCTAATCACGTGATGCAACTCGCAGCATACATGGACAGATAGTTACACCTAAGTACATGGAAAGGTGCATCGTGCATCACAGCCTACCCTAGAAAAGAGTAGACTACTACTAGGTACGAGGCTCTGTCTATCCTTCAGCGGATAGAGAGGTTTACTTACTGTGTTTACTTTCTGTATTTCAAGCTGCTGTAATCTAACGCTGGAGCTGAACCAAAATGGCTTCAACTTCGGTTACTCTACTCTAGTCTAGAGTAGATTGTACACCGCCCTGGCCCCACCCCGGGTAACATGCGCTAACCTTTGCGCCAGTGAACCAGTCGCAAGGCATGACGCGGTTACTCTACTATAGGCCTTGGTACAGCTAGCTCAGCGCTCACGGCTAGAGTCTATCTAGCTCCAGCACCGCCTTGCAACTTACTTCCCCACAGCTCTGTCGCTTCACCTCATCACCGAACCGATCGCCGCCGACGACGACGACCACGATCACGCCCCGCTACTCGCAACCACCACAATGAGCGGAATCATTGAATGGGCTTTTGGGAAGAAGCAGACGCCTGCTGAAAGGCTGCGGAAGGTATTTACAACACTCTGTGCTTGGACGGTGTCGAGGAAGCTGCGGTGCCCTGAGGTGCCGAGGAAGCTGAGGTTGCGATGGGGGCGATGGGGGCGATGACTGCGGCTTGACTAGCCCGAGATCTCTATTGACGACCTTTGGTGGGCGGCCTTTGACTGCCTTTGTCGTCTATTGTCCTTTGTCGTCCTTTGTCGGCCCTTGCGGTCTTTGACGAGCAGCGATACTTGCGATTGAAACAAACCGCCTTCCCTACAACGATTTCACTTGACAAGGCTAACATACCCGCTTTACAACAGCACCAAAGAGCCCTCGAAAAAGCCCAACGAGAACTAGACCGTGAACGCATCAAGCTCGAAGGCCAGGAAAAGAAGTTAATCGCCGAGATAAAGCGAAGCGCAAAGAATGGTCAAATGGGAGCTTGCAAGATCCAGGCGAAGGATCTTGTAAGAACTCGTCGGTATGTCTCCGCGCTCTGCCGCCCCATCCACCCCAACTGTATCCCCTATGCCTTTGGCTGTTGAACCTGGCCTGCCGTGTCATTGACAACCCCTCACCATCACCTTCCTCTTCTTCCGCACAGGTGTAACAATCAACGACAATGCTAATCTTGGTGGCGATTCTGTCTGTAGCTACATAACCAAATTCGCACAAATGAAAACCCAACTCCAAGCCGTCTCTCTACGTATCCAAACCGTCCGAAGCAACGAGCAAATGATGCAATCCATGAAGGGAGCAACTGGTTTACTTTCTTCTATGAACAAATCCATGAACCTCCCCGCCTTGCAACGAATCGCCGCCGAGTTCGAAAGAGAGAATGATATCATGGATATGAGACAAGAAATGATGGATGATGCAATTGATGATGTTACTGGATTAGATGAGGATGAGGAGACGGATGAAATTGTTGCGCAGGTGTTGGATGAGATAGGAGTGGATCTTAACCAGACACTGGGGGAGACTCCGACGGGAATTCAAAGTAGCGCTGTGGCGGAGGGGAGAGTGGCGGAAGCACTGGGTGGACCCGCAGACGATGATTTGCAGAGTAGGTTGGATAATTTGAGAAAGTAGAGGCCCCCAGGGGATGGGTGTTATTGGCGTTTGCTTTTGAGATGGGGAGGTAATAGCGGTTTTCTATGGTATTGGGGGGCGTACCCGTAACGTTTCAAGAACGTTGATGATGGGGATTTTTCGATGTTTATGAGGGTTAAGGTTATGGAATGAAGTAAATGAAGGCATACTTTATGTTTTGTTGTTTTGAGACCAAATATCGACATGCACCGAATATGAAAAACTCCAGCTCGTCATCACTACGAGTGACATACAATGGACATGGAGTGGAAACCGGCATCCCAGTCGACACAGATCACGGCAGTCACACAATTCCATCACCGCGAATGATGAATTATAATGGAAACATTTTTATTTCCAACCACAATCTACTCTAGAAGACCCCTATAATGGTTATTGATATATTACAAAAAAGAAGTACACCAAACCCGTTCAAACCACACCAAAACACTAACCAATATGCAGCACGCTCCCTTAGTATACCCCCAAACACAATTAACAATCATCATCATTGTAACCCCCCTGTACCGATTTTTGATCAGCCACCACGCGTCTGGATCCTGTTTGTGTTCGGTTCTGGTTCTGTAGATGTAGTTCCGTTGCTGCAAAAGATCAAACAAACGGTCAATAGCCATGATCATGCTTGCGTCTCCAATGTTTGGGTCAGCTTTTTTTGGAAGAATAAGGATTGGAAGAAATGAGATGTAAATTGAGTTGTATTGTATTTTAGATACAGGATAAGAATACCGAACAGGAGTGTATATAGGATACACGACGGTGATGTTGTGTGGATGTATCCTAAGTCTACAGTCTTGTTATTGCAAATCTCATGGTGAACATAATGGAGTTTCGCATCAATCTGTTTCGTTCTGGATTGAAAGGTCCCAGATTTCACGAGTTTCAGTGCTGCTTGGTTATCGCCGTAAATCTGTAGTGGTGGTTGTTCCCCAATGATCTCTGTGGTGAGTCTTCGCAGCCAGATAGCCTCCCTTGTGGCATCTGAGCAACCGATGTATTCGGCCTCCAGAGTAGATAAGGCAACTACTGATTGGCTTCGAGACCTCCAGGAGATTGGTCCGCCGTTAAGATGTAACATCCGACGGACTTTCGGTCTTTGGTGCGACCAGCCCAATCCGAATCCATATAGCCTTTCATTGTTGTGATAATTGAGGGGAAGCATAGTTTTATGCGCTTTGTCGCCTTGAAATATCGCAGCACTCGTTTTTCTACTGTGAGGTGCATTTGAAGTGGGTGTTGGCTGAATTGACCGAGTACCGTAATGCTCCCCTTTAATCCGCCGTACAAAGGAAATATAAACAAACAAAAACAAAAACACATCGGACTTAATAGCCACTTCACTCCTCGTCTTCATGTGCTCCGTACTCGTGTGCATAGGGTATAGAACCCTATGCACACGAGGACTGCAAGTGATCATTCATGACTCAACCACATATTTCAACAGCTTTATATCCCATGTTGCAGTAGGCATTCCTCTGTATTTTACTGATGTCTGAACCAATAAGAATGAGTAAATGCATTAAAATACTATTCAGGACTGGGGGAAAACATACTACTTGCTGGTCCTGTCATCAGTCATCACGTTACTCAACACCTCGGCCTTCCTTGAAGGTCTACATCTCTGCTTCCTTGCTCTTGTCGGTAGGGGCGCGTATAGCAGTTGTCTCCGCAGTCGGATAAGTAGGATGGTGAACGAGAATAGTTCGCTCATCGAAGGGACCGAAGATGCTCTCCTCGGGCAAGGCGTGAATCATGGCCCTAAGGAACTCCTCGACCGTTTCAAGCGGGAGTGAGGGCGGCTCTTGTATCCACCATGCCTCTCGTGGTGTGGTTCTGCTGAACCTCCTCAACTTCATCGTCTCTCTTCCTCTTCAGCACTAGTAACCATCTATATCTAGAATATGGATTTCGTCGACCGGAAGAGGTCCGTTCTAGTCGAGTGTGATACTCATGAATCCAAAATCTGCAGAATGTCACGTGAGGGGGAAGGAGCTGGGTCGGCAATGGCGACAACAGCTTCAGCAGCATTGGCGGAAGCGCCGGAGGTGGCAGCAACAAGACTGCTGTTGACTTCCGAAGAAGTGGAAAGTTCACAGGCGCGAGTGAAACAGAGTGTTGTGGTAGTGAGAAAGAGAAAAGAGGTGAAACAATGTTAGTGGGAGGAGTTCTGGTGGGAGAATTAAGATTAGCGAATTGGATGAGGAATAAGTAGGGGGAATGGTAGGAAATGTAGGAAGTGTAGGAAGTGTAGGAATGAGAGGAATGAGAGGAATGAGAGGAATGGGATTGCAGAGGGAACTTACAGCAGGGGCTCGACAACGAGCGGTGATACACCGGTAGAAGATGGAGTAGTCGGGAGTAGGTGCAGTTTGCGGATTGGCCGTTTTTCTTGTTTCTGGATGAGGAGCATGGGTTAGTTTCGTTATTATGGACGTGATTGGGGAATTGGAGATGGGGGAAGGAGGATTACGAACATCTTGTTTTTGTTTTTACCCATGGTTGCAGATAGTGGTGATTATGTTCGGAAAGGAGATCAAAGGGTAAGGTAAGGTTTCTGTGAGTGAAGGGGAGGGTAGGAGAAGAGAGGTTAAAGGTGATTCTTTGAAGATGAGTGGTTAAAGGTGATTCTTTGAAGATGAGTGGTTGGTTGTGTTGATCTTCTTGAGCTGGTGACCTGTGCAAAAGATCGAGTTGGTATAGCAAGCGAAGGATGAATAGAAACTTTCTTGCAAGTTGCTGATTGGTGATTGCAATTCGATGATGAATTGCGATGCAAGCTGGTTGGTGATGATGAGGTTGTTTGCTAGTCTTTTTCTAGGCTGCGTTTGTGGAGTTTTGCAATTTCTTGTTGGAGCTGTTGAACCTCCCAGTTGGAGCGGGCGAGCTGCTCATCTTTCGCCCGCTTCTCTCTGACCCGCTTCTCTCCAACCCGCTTCCTTCTGTTGCAGCTAGGGTGGCGGCGGGGAACGTGATTCTTTCGAAGAGGCAACTTGATGCGTTCGAAGAGGCTTTTGACGGGAACTGCTGGTTCCGCAGCTTCAAATTCAGATTCAGATTGGGATCCCGCATCTGGATCATCAGATGAATCATCAGAATCACAGGTCTCTCAATCATCCTCGTTGTCGATGAATGCATCTTCCCCTAGAGATAATGTCAGCATCAAGATCACATCTATCAAGAAAGAGTTGAGTGGGGTTGGTACCATCAGATCCATAGTCGCTATCAGTTCCATCAGTGCTGCCTTCAGCTTCAGCGTTTCCGGCGGCTGAGGGCCCGATAAAAGGACTCCCTTAGTTAGGAGTTCGTTCCAAGAAGTTGGATAATCCGGAATCAGATTTGGTTAGGAGGAGCTTCGACTGAAAAGAAGTATTGTTGAGCATGAGGAGGATTATTGGCAGAGTAGGTATTTGTTTTTGTCTTCGCTCGCGTCCCGAGTGGAATTAGTGTTGACAAAGACCCAAGATGGTCTGGATCCGCAGGTCGTTAGACAGACGCGTCGTAATTGTGAGGGATTTCTAGTCAATCCACAAACGAACCTCGGACAACTGTCATGCTTCCCTGATGAGATATGTTCAGCTCTCCGACATCGAGATTCTGCCTGGTGACAAGTGTTCTGTAGGCCGCAAGTCCTGGATGATGATGGTGCGGGGTGTCGTGAAGAGCAAAGGGAATGCAGTTGTTGAAAGTAGTTGAGAGATGGGAAGCTAATAGGAGGCACGGGGGTTGAGGGGTTTGGCCCCCAAGCTTGCAATTCAACACTCCCTGGGGACAAAAACTTGCACTGATCTTGACGAAATTGGGGGTCATATGCAGAGAAGCTTGTTACCAGTATGAACCGCCTTTGGCTCAAAATGTGTTCAACAAAATCTCCAGTACTGTGTTGCACGGACATTAAATTACCTACTGATGTCACCCCTGTGCAGCGTGACACCAGCATTGGGTGATAAACTGTGTTTACCGTACCGGCAACAACAGTTTGTAAGTCAGCTGGCAGCAGGAGCTATACAAATTCGTAACATTTTGATTTTGTCAGCGCCAGGGTGGCCCACGCGGATATATCTTTCTGATTAGAGCGGTGGCCAGCTCGCAGAAAGCAAATTTTGGTTACAAAAAGCGATCGAAAAAAAGAACTCGAAATTACTCTAAACCGGGAGGGTATGTACAGTAAGCGAGGCCGTGCAAACGTCTTTATGGAACATACAGTTATGAGAAGAGCTTCTATTTGGGCCACGTCGTGCTATGTAGACAAACTGCACGCACGTGGTGTTAAAACCGCGCGGCACAGATTCATTTCACGCTTTTTCTAACCGGATTGGGATTAGAAAATCCAAATGGAAACACGTTTAATTCTCAACTACAATTTAGAGGCCTGACTCCTACTATGATTTTGATTTAATCATTTCTATTCTGTCCCCGGTGCACGGGGCACGCTAATTTTCCACAAAACTCCGCCTAGCACATTCTCTTTATCTTTTGTTTGCCTCCTTCTTCGTTTCTGTCTTCTCATTCAGTCTCCTTGTGTCACCTATTTCCTGGGTTTCCAGATCTTCAGCTTCGGGGGGCTTCATGCTCACTCCAACAAAGCCCTCTACACTTTGTTCATATCTCCTTATGTTTTTCCGTTCTCTTTACCCGTGCTCATCGGCACCTCCGTCTGCTCTCGCCTCTTGGATCAATCTCGTAATACAATCACCTGCGTCTTCTAGCTCCGTTCCATTCTCACTCTCGTATTCTTCATCTTCCCTTTCAGTTTCTTCTCCATTCTCCGCCTCATCTTCGGTTTCCTCTCTCCATCCCCATACATCGTCTCTGCTCTCCTCTCTGTCAAACATCTCCTTTTCCGTTGTTCGGTTGACCACCTCGATGTCTTCCAGGAATTTCAGAATGTGTTGGGTCCAACCTCCCCCTCCCCCCCCCCCGGGGGGGGGGGGGGCACCACATCCTCCACAGCCACCACGCATTTTTGCGTTACCCAGAACCCCCGCCCTCTGTAGGGTCAGAGCAGAGTACGGAAGCAAGATCGAGGATGATGCTCCAGTCCGGCGGTTAGGGATTGGAAAGACTCCCAGGTTGTTGTCTATGGTAAACGCAAAGTTACCATGGCTTCCCCAAGCACAAGATGGCATCGATGGGTAGCCAACTTCCCGTCCCCTGTTGACCTGGATATAATCCCGTTCTAATAGCTTTGTTGGAACTGTCTCCATTTCATCACGGCATGTAATCATCAGCGCCGTCCATCCGTCGTTGTCCTGTAAGAGCACTACGTCCGAAGTCGGAAGAGATGTCATCGTGGAGAACCTAGTCAAACCCAACGATCTGCTCAATTCTCAATCCGCTTGGATCTGATTTGCCTATGTGCTACTTTTCGTGCACAATAAGCAATTCATCCATGACACTCTGAGAAGGTGTTTCATCACCTATGGAAGCCATAACCCTCCTATAAGGCAGTGTTCCAAATTTTGGCCGTTTCAACGGAATGTATCCCAGAAGCCGAGAGGGCATCGAATACTCCGGAGCGTGAATTTGAGTAGCGGAAATGTGCAGGCCATCCAGATACCTCGCCAGTCAGTTCTCTATCATTGAAAAGAAGTATTTCATTCTTCATGGACCTACGGTCCCAGATCGTATTCTTGTCCGAGCAGCCTCCAAAGTAGTTAGAGTCGAGGTCCATAGAGAGAATATGGACACATGGCGAGTTGTAGCTGTGGACCAGGTTGGAGTGCTGATTATGGAGATTCATGATCTGGACATTACCGGCTTCCAACTCCAGCCAGTATCATCCAGGGATCTCCAGGAAAAAACTTCGCACTACTGACGGACGTGTTGGGAGAGTATTGTCTCAAGTGCCTGCAGTCCGCCAACACCTGACTGTGAACGTCCCAGACGTGCATAAAGTAGTCATTTCGGACCTTTCCAAGACAAGCGCACAAATTGTTGCCAAGGCAGTTAGGGAAAACGTTGAGACCATTGACGGATGAGTGAGGCGAGTAATGCGTTACTTCTTCTTTATCCTGGATGAATTGTTAGTTGCGGTTGACAGGAGGTAATGTGATGATGGAAACCTACTTGGATCTTTCATCTTCCTATTGGAATTTAGGAGCACAGACAGTTAAGTTGTCGTTGTCCAAGTGGACTTCCCCAGTGGGATTATTCTGCCAACCAAAAGAACCTCGCATCAGACGGCGGAAATGCGAATGCTGGCGAACTAGGGACTAGGGACTGAAGCCATCACCAAGCCAAGTTAGTATCACATTACTACATCTTCTCTCCCATATGTTGCATACCTTGGGCCATGTTTTTTCATCAGCTCGGCATCGCGAGCCTTCTGTTCTGGGTCCGAATCCTCAGAGCTAGTCGTGTCACGGCGAGATAATTATCTTCCTGCTCCTTCCACAAAGCCACTGCAAAAGATACATTACAGCTGACTTTCTCGCTCCTGTGGATCATAGCAGCTCCTTCGAGAGTCAAGTCGATGACGAGATCAATGCAGTCGTTGAGCTCTACCGCCCGGTTGTTTCTCCCGGGGGAGAGAAGCCAAGGTTGGCTAACGTGAAGAAAACCCCTCTCAACAAAAGACAGCGAGTCAATCGGAGATCTGCTGGGTAATCTCTATGAGTTAAGGATTACTCCCTTAGGGTGGAGTTTATTCCAAACAGTTGGAGCATTCCGAGTCGGATTGATGATGTATTGCAACTCAAACACCACCCACATCCAAAAGCCGAATGATGTTAGGGTAGTGCATGAGACGCATCTTGTGGTGTTCAGTCGGGTCGTTCGAGTCGTTCGACGTGCTTGTATGCGGGGGCGTTGAGAATAGAGAAGGGGGAAGTGTGCGGTCATTGGGAGAGTTGATATTTAGGAAGCGAAGAGGAAGCTGCGCAGAAACGCAGGGAGACGTGGGGATTGAAGGTTCTTATCTACCCCCAGGTTACATTTTAGCGCTCTCCAGGACGACTCAATCGGGGGGGCATACACAGCGGTACGCCGACTGACACTTATGCTAGACCAGCGAATGTTATCGCGCCTAATCTAACCTCCACCTCCACATACATGTGACATGCCTCAGCCGGGTCACCTCGATAAGTTTCCTGGGTCTAATATGAATTTCAATTGGCGTCGGGAGATGGAAATTTTTTATCTGGAGATTTATGTTAGCGCTACGCTATACAAAAATTAGTAGGATTAATCACGATGTTTCAATGTGACAAGACGTCAGAGGCATATCTATACGAGTGATATCAAGTGATTGGTGATGCGGAATGAGTGAGTTTGTGTTAAGAGCATCACGAATGAAGGCAGAAAGCTGTGAAAACGATAAGTGCTTTTAATTTCTGCCTAAAGACTATAGAATATGAAAAGTATTCTACCTATGTACTCGATATGATCCCTAAAGACCCTAAAAGTAATGCGCTAAGAATCCTGAATATTCCCAAAGACCCTAAAAAATGTAAGTTACTCCTCCAAATATGCCCAGCTATAAAAGTAATGTAAGTAAAAATAGCACTGTGAACTATCTCTTAAGATAAACTCCATGTGCTGATGTGGTAGTGCCCATAAGTAAACGCCGGCCCTAAAATGATTCCCCTTCCCGTAAATGCGTTCGTAAAATCGTTTATCCCTTCCTCCTCGGGGACTGCGTATATCTCCTTCGTTTGTTAAATCTTTTCCTTCGTTTATACTTCTCCTTGCGTAAATCTCCTCTTTCTTATACTCTTCTCCGTTAGATGTTTTTACTTTTTTTCCCTTCTCAGTTCTCCCCCCATGCATTCATGCTTTCTCATCTCTTACTTCATCACCCCTCAAACCGCTCCCCATGATCCCAACCCCCTTCATGCGAACTCCAACTCAACCGCTTAAAACCCCCAGCAGCAATCCCTGCCGGGCCACCAACCCCACCAACCCCCAGACCTAGCGCCCCCCGCCGCCATCTCCTCCCACTCCACCCTAACCTCCTCCCAAAGTCTCCTCGCCTCTCTGGTATCCTGCTCCAACTCATCCATATGATGCACCATAGCCCATTTAACCCTCTCCGGCTGCCCCTGTAAGCGATTCTCTCTAACCAAAGTTTCCAACGAAACTCCAATCTCCTCAACTCCTCCCATCAGTTTGTTCAAATCCATCTTGTATTGGTTCAACCTATTAAAAGCCGCGTACCTCTGCGCGGAAGATGGAGTCATCGTGGAAATCTGCTTCCTGAGCTGGTTCAAGGATGTCAATAGATCCCTGGAGAGTTGGCCGAAGTGACTGCTCAACTGCAAGTGACTGCTGATGAATGGGCACTTGCGCAAGGATGCATCGGAAAAGGTGGGGGTGGTGGAGAGTTTGAAGGATGGCCACATAGTTAATTGGGAGGAGGCGGCGGGTTTGAGGATGCTACGGAGGCTGCGGGTGGAGATTTTTTTCTCCACATTGGTATCGTCGACGGTGAGATGGCTATTCAAAGAGGCTAGGGAGGGTTTGTGGTCGGAGGGGGATAGGAGAGAGCCGAGAGAAGGCTTGTGGTCGGAGGGGGACAAGAGGGAGCCGAAAGAAGGCTTGGAGTTGGCTTTCTTAGTCTTGTCCAGGCCGGTGGCGATGAGGAGGGAGGCTAGAGACGGCTTATGGTTCGCGCGGAAGTGGTGAGGGCCGTCCGGGTGACAATCGCTTGAAGTCGGACCTGCTGCATGGGGGCGTCCATGCCCGGAGCTCGAGAAGGTCTGTAGCTCAATGCCGTCGGAGCCCGAGATAACTGGAGGGGTAATCTCAATCTCAACCCAGAGCTCAGAGCCTTGTACAGAAGATCCTGGAGTTTGCTGAATGTCGTTGTTCTGGCAGCCGAGTAAAGTAGATGCCTCCTCAGTTTCCTCCCCGAACCCAGTTCCCGCAAAGACAGGTGTATTGGGGATCTCAGGAAGTCCAGGTAGCTGTAAAACCGGTGCAGCTCCATGTCCATGTCTATACTCGTACGCATAACTATGACCGCGGGATGCTCGGGATGCTCGTGATGCTTGACGAGCCGGGCGGGGTCTCTCCATGCGGTAATAGTCCGCATTAGGAGCAAGAAGAGCCGGATGACCAGTGGGCCCTTGAAGTGGCTCGTATCCGCCTGGGCACTTTGGAATAGTGTAGCGGCCGCGTTTGGAGTTGGATTGATCAGGGAGCGCGGGGACGTGAGGAGGAACTTGAACTTTGCGGCCGCTACCTCGAGATGAGGAGCAGGGGGCTTTTATTCCGGTCGCGGACCTGGAGGGTGCTTTCTGTCCGGCTGTAGGTGTGGGGTCTTTGGCAGGTGAGGGTGCGGGAGATTTGGTGCCCGGAGTGAAGGTGACGTGGGTTGATGTCTCCTCTGGGAGGATAGGTGGAGGCGAACTGGAGCGGACATCCGGGAGGGAGGAGCTGCGGGTGTCAAGCTGGTAGCTAATGTATGTGTGAAGTTTGTTCAGCGACATTTGGATGCTGTGCTGCTTTTTGTTGCTTCGAAGTGTCGTGGTGGCTTTCAGATGGTGGATATGGTGATATGCGTGACAAATGTAAAGTAGGTGACTGTAGTACTGTGGGCGTAAAAATAGAAAGAAACTGAAAGAGCGTAGAGAGAAATATGTGTAGAGGTGCGAAGCTCGGTGACCGTCAGTCAAGGTTGAGCGTCGCGCCTCTCTGGTGTAAGTGTAAGAACAAGCAGGCAAAATCCTGCAGGATAGCTCCAATTGACAAATAAAAGAAGAAGCATACAAAACCAGGGGTCCAGATAAACCCTTAGGGTTATGGGTAAAAAGTTTGCAGAAGTAACAACAAGCTCTGTATTACTGCGCCTCATTCACTGCCATAAACATCGAGTGCTCATCTATGTCGCGCCTTGAAAATTCATACCGCATCTATGTAGTCGAACATAAGAAAGCTCACTACAAGGTAAATAAGTACCCTGTTTGGAATCAACAGTGTGCATAGATTCACACTAATATTGGCTGCATCCACAGAAAAAGATGGAAGGAGGGTGATGTGGAGGAGCCCTTTGGACCTGCAACGGGACCTGCAGCAGGACCTGTAACGGCCGCCGAGACAGTATCCTTTCCTCTCACAGTATCCTTTCCTTTCTGAGGGCGATGGAGGTTGCAATAACCCTTACCTCCCGCGGTAGCCTCATGTATGGAACGTCCTTAGTAACCTTGCGTTGTATCCGAGCAGATGCGGTACAGAGGTCTAGTAGAATTTTAACCACTTATACCAGACGCTGACGCTCAGCGCTAAGACTTCTTCAACCCGCAGCACTTATTCTTAAGCCCTCGCAGGGCTTACATCAGCCTGAAGCCCTTACGACAGATTGTTCGATGCGAGTGAGAGAAAGTGATTGGCGATACTGAATGATATATTGCACATGATGCAGAATGAGGGAGATTGTGTTAAAAGCTTCACGAATGAGATGGAAAGAGATGTTGAAACAATTAATTTCTTTTATTCCTAACGACTAATAAGTAGCCGATAAAATTATCCTATCCATGTACTCGGTCCCTAAAGACCCTACAGTAATGCGCCTAAAATCCCTAAAGTAAATCCCCATATAAACTCCAAATATCCTATGTCAGACCCTCCCCCCTCCCCCCCGAAGTAAAATGAAATCCTTAAAATCCCCCAAAGAAAACTCCTTTCGATAATGCCCACTCAATTCAGCAAATACAGTAGTAAACAAACCATCCTCCCCCTATCCGATAAGTAAAAAACATTCCCAGTAAAAGAACCCCATGCCCATAGTTGCGCTCGTAAATGCCGACATAATCCCCATAGATGACTTTGTAAATCGTTATCGCCCTCCTTCTTGAGGCTTCTTATATCTCCATCATGTCTCTTGATATCCTTTTAGCTTTTAGATCCTTCATATCCCTTATCTCGCTTAGCATCTTTCTTCGTACTTTCTTCTTTCACTCATTTTTTTCCTTTTTTCTTCATTCAACACCCTACACCAGCTCCCTCCATCATCATCTCTAAACCATACCCTTTCACCCTCAAACCCCCCCACAGCACTCCCTCCCCGGCCACCACCCCCACCACCCCCCACTCCTCGCCCCCCCCCCGCCGCCATCTCCTCCCACTCCCCTCTAACCAATTCCCACACCCTCCTCGCCTCCCTCCCCTCATCCTCCAACACCTGCAAATTAATCTCCATAGTCCTCTTCACACCCCCCGGCAGTCCCAGCAACCTATTCTCCGTAATCAAGGTTTCAAACGACCCCTTCACATGCAGAATATTCGTCTCCAACTTAATCAAATCCTGCTTATACTGTCCCAACCGATTAAACGCCGCATACCGTTGAGCCGAAGCCGGAGTCATGATGGTGATTTCATTACGAAGTTGGTTAAGCGATGACAAGAGGTGCGTTGATAGGTGGTTGGTGTGCGTGGATAAGTGGAGGTGACTGCTGATGAATGGGCAGCGAGTTATGGCGGAACTTGTGCCGGAGGATGATGACAAGCTTCCGGAAGAAGGTTTACGGATAGATGATGGTGTAGCGGTTTTTATAATGCTGCGGAAGATGCGCTGACCGCTAGTCGTATCTTCAGCGCTGAGGGGAGAGTTTAACGGAACTAGGGAAGGCTGATGGGGGCTGTATGGAGATAGAAAGGAGCCATGGAAGTGGTCGGGTTGTCTCTGGTCCTGCACGGTTGCGATCAAGAGGGAAGCTAATGAGAGTTGCCTCTCTGCTCTGGCATGCGGGCTGTTAGGATGACGGGAGCCATCAGTAGAATCTCCGGTGTGTGGATATCTATTCCCTGCAATTCCATGCTCGGGGTAGGATTGGAGTTCGATATCCTTGGGCCCGCCGGAGCCAGGAGGTG
Source organism: Pyronema domesticum (assembly GCA_024516145.1). Classification (NCBI taxonomy): domain Eukaryota; kingdom Fungi; phylum Ascomycota; class Pezizomycetes; order Pezizales; family Pyronemataceae; genus Pyronema; species Pyronema domesticum. The sequence continues at coordinate 842,926 of JAJJXL010000024.1, forward strand.
TGATATCGATATCAATATCGCTATGCAAGACCTCAGATCCCCAGCCTGAATCCTGACCCGCAGATCGCGGAGGTCCTAGCAAGCCTAACAAAGGGGATCTTCCTTCAGATCCTTCACCAAATCCTGTTCCTGCAAAAACAGGCGTATTGGGAATCTGTGGTAGCTCGGGGAGTTGTAGCACCGGCTGTCCTCGTAGAGTGTGATACCCATGGCAAGGTCCGTGAGATACCTGCTTAATGGGACGGGGTCGCTCCATACGGTAGTAGTTTTCCGGAGGCACAAAAAGAAATGGATGGCCCGTGGGACCTTGAGGGATTTGTTGTTGGTCTTGTGGATCCTTCATACTATTGCCGTTGGAGAGAAGGGGAAGCGCGGGTACTGGAGAGGGAGCGCTTCTGCTGCTGCTAAGGGAGCTTTGGATACCGATGGATGAAGAGCGAGGGGTCTTGACAACAGTTACGAAGCGAGGAGGTTCGGTGTCTTTGTGGGTGATTGAGATGGTAGGGCCCTTGGTGGGGGAAGGGGTGGGCAGCTTTTTGTGCGGGGTAAAGGCTACACGGGCTGAATTCTCTAGCGGGGAGATGGGAGGGGATGAATCAGTGCGGACATCTGGGAGGGAGGAGTGGTGGGTCGACATAAGGTCGAGCTCGCAGCGGACGTAGGTTTGGAGTTTGTTTAAAGAAGATATTTTGGATGTGCGCTTCAAGTAAGTACTGTAATATTTTGCTGAGACGGTGACACTGATGGTGAAGGTGGGTGGCTTTTAGATGGCGATGATGTGACACAAATGAAGGTATATATCCGCAGTATCCGTGGTTGTGGCGTATGTCTAAGAACTAAAAGAGTGTAGGTAGAGTGTAGATGTTTGAAGCGTAAAGACAGCTCAGGACCTTCGAGGTCAGGTCGTGTGCTCGTTGCTTCGTGGGTGTAGAAAAAGTCTAACAGTTAAGCGAAAGCAAGGCCTGAAGAATAAAGTTTCCGTACCTGACTAGCAAGCTAGCGCGTGTCGTCAGTGGCCGTGTCGTCTATCGCGTATCTTGCAATTTTTTCTTCAATCTCAAAGGTAAGGTAAACAGAGTTCAACCTCGCAAAAAAACAAAGGTTACGAAGCTAGAAAGAAAGAAGTAGACAGAAGTTTAACCTTTGTGATGAATGGATGGTAAACAAACGCCAATCCCTTCCTACCCTTGTGGGTTTACAGAGGTTACATAGAAAGGAAAGATATTCCAACGCTGGGATTATTTCGCGAGGGTCGCGTTGTACAGAGAACCAAAGGAATCCGGGGAATGCAAGAGTTTGATCATCTAGAGTATTTATGGAACTGTGAAACCACGTGCAGATTGCAGATCCACAAGCTTGCAGATGTCTGCAGATGTCTCTAGTTGAAACCCGGGGAGCCCAGGGAGCCCAATGCGCGCCCTAAGCCCTACGGTGCATTTGCGATGGACGGATGGTAACGGCGGGTGCATCGTCTCATCTCAAGCGCATCAGGAACCGATAAATGGTATGATGTATCAGGCTCTTTCACCAGAGGGCATTATCGGGTGTTTGCATCAATTCCACTCGTGCAGACGGTATGCACTATTTTGTCCTATCCCCCAAACCTCTGCCCAACCCCAACCTTTTATATGACGCAGTTCCTCAGCGGCGCCGGAGGCGTTCGACGGCGGCAAACAAGGGAAAACAAAGCACAAGCAACCAATCGCTCAAGCATGTCTGAAACTATAACATGTCCACATAACTGCACAAAAATAGCGAAATAAGAAACGAGACATGTTTAGAGACACCGCTTGACGTCAATTCTTGAATTCACTGTGCGGGATGTGTACAGTAAGGCGCCCAATTCTACGTGTGATGAGGATTGAGGTCATGCATTCTACTCTGCTCTCAGGCGCTTACGCGACGTTTCACTAGTTTCCAGCGGTCTGATGCGATAGCAGACAAAGCCCTGTGACATGCATAAAAAACTGATGAGGTTCCTGATGGCTTCGCGATGAGACGCTATGTGCTCATAGTGAAAGAAAGGTAAGGCCTAAATCGAGAAAAAGAAATAGCGACGTCGACAGGACTCGAACCTGCGCACGCGAACGTAAGAGATTTCTAATCTCTCTCCTTAACCACTCGGACACAACGCCTTTCTGTATCGGCTTATTTATATAAGTCTTTACAAGCACTAGACTAACACAACGTCATGCCTAACGGCCATTTTTGCAGCAGGTGAAAGGAACTTCGCGCTTCGCTCGGCTACTGACGGTGGTTTAAAAGATGTAGATGGTGAAGCCTGAATGTAACTGTATCTACTCGAGTAAGGCTTAAGTCGGTTAATCTTGAGAATGTAGAGAGGGATGTAGCCTCAGGCTCACTTCAGAAGTATTTTCGAAACTCGTTACTGGAGTTTAGAGTAAGACCGCAATTGTACTGCCACCACGGTCCGTAAGTGCAATCAAACATCAGAGAGGCAGAGACTTAGGCCTTGTGTAAACACGCACTTTGTGAGCCCACCGTGTCATCATGCATGTAACTACATTCGATGCTTACATACCAGCAACTTCCATGGGGGTAAAGACTAAAGTGAAAAGTTACAAAGTTACCAAGTATACCTAGTTGAAATCCCCCTCTATTCTAACAATCATGGGGCATACGAGTTACAGTAAGTACGTCGATTATTTCCACAGTCTTCTAAGAAACGCCCCGTTGGTACTGTCATGCATCACGCTAAGTTGGCAATTAGAACCCGAACTTAAGCTCAAATATCAAACCGAGCCCAGAAGGGACCAAGGGCATAGATATGCATCTTCTGAGAATTAATACCACACCAGAGTAAGTTACTGTAGCTTGCAAGTTACACGAGAATGGAAGATTCTTATACTGTTATACATCGTATACGATAACAATAGATTAGTTTAGACGTTACTAGACGTTGCTAAACCTTGCTTCACTAATTCTACCATTTTCAAACTCTTCCACTCTTTCACTCTCCAACAACAACAACCTAACCTTCCATTCATTACATTAATAACTTCTCAGACCTATCGATGAATCCCTCATCTCACCATCTATTCGAATCGCAATACTAATTACATCATTACAGTTTTTATTACATTAAGGTGTGACGTGTCATGAATCATTACTTTGTCCCCGGCCATCTACTCACTCCGACCACTACCACTAACTATTCCTGCTAGGAAGCTTCGGTGGAGTCTTCTGCAACACCTCCCGTCTCTCCGGTAAAGAAGGTGGTGGCGATTTCTGTAGTACCGGCCTGACAGTTTCACTACTAGTGCTTCTCTCCGGTAGTTTCGGCGGACCTGAGGGGGCCGTCGGAACCGCAGGGGCCGTAGGGACGATAGGGTTCGCTGTGCTCACCAGCGCTTTCGGGTCTGATAGGGAGTTGGTAGAGACTTGCGAATAGTCTTGCGGAATCTCTTTTGCCAACAACGGCGGAGTCTTCTGTAGGACATCTCTACCTCTTTCAGGTAGCGGGGGGGATGATTTCTGTACCACCGGTATGTTAACCGGCCCATCCTTCCTTTCTGGCAGGAAGGGTGGGGCTCTGAGGGCGGGTGGAGTGAATCTATGTGATAATGCCCGCTGGGGTGGTGAAGTCCTCCGTGACAGCGCTCTCTGTGGCGTCTCATTCTTCAACACCGGGGTTTCTTTCCCGTTGTACACACTCCCCGCGGGCGTCCCCTCCGTCATCCCATTCCCCAATCCCACCGGCAACCTAACCCCCTCCCACAATCCCTCATGCACCCTCTCTGGAACCTTATGTCCTTTCAACGCCTGATCAACCAACCACAAACCCACCACAAACTCCTCCCTATCCAATTTCCCCCTTTTATTTCTATCCACCAATTCATAGACCGCTTTCAGCACCCTAGGTTCTAACCTACTCCTTCCCCACAGCTCTTTTACTTTGAAATTAATCACATCACCATTCGAATCTTTATTCGCTGCAAATAACCCCTCGTATCGCCGCCGCTCTTGAGCCGTTATCACCCAGCGCCAACTGTGTTTGTGTGCTTCCCCTAATTGCTTCGTGTTCCGAGGGGGGAAGGTAGTTTTTGGCGGCTTGGGCGTAGGGCTGGGAGACCGCTTGGTATTCGGGTCTCTTAGGGTCTTTGGCAATGCCGGAAGAGACCGACGGCGACGAGCGGGGGGTGGGGCAGGGGCCGGAGGTTTGCGAGGGCCGGGGGTGATGGTGCGGCTGGGGGCGAGGGAGGCGGCGAGGGTTGCGTCTGCGGCGGTTGTGCGGGTGCTGACGGAGGAGAAGGAAGTTCTGCGGGGGAGGACGGAGGTTCCGACTCGACGAGGGGGAGGAGGGGCGGGTGCTTCTTTGGGTCCCTTGGTTTTCGTAGCAAGAGTTGCGGCGGTTAGGGCGCTGTACTGTGAGTCTCCTGAGGGTTGGGAGGTTAATGTTGCGATGCTGGGTTTTCTGGCTGGTATTGGAGGCGGGCCGGAGTCGCTTTGTATCCGGCGGTGGGGGCTTCGGCGGGGGGAGGTGGTGCCGGCTCGGGATGGTGAGGTTCGACGGGATGAAGCAGCTGAAGGAGGGGGGTGAGAGCTGCGTTGCGAGTAAGGCGGCGGTTAAGGAGGGGTTATTGGCGGTTGGTTGATGGAGGGAGGAGGTGGAGCGGCGTTCAAACATTGAGCGGAGACTTGAGATGTCATCGATTGAGGAGGAGTCCACGGGGGGTGAGACCTTGCGGGGTGGGTCTTCGGCGTGAGCTTTTGGGAGAGGAGGGGGGGAGTTTTGTAGATTTTGTGATTTTGGTCGAGTTTGTGTCTGCATCGTCACTGACGATACCTCTGACGAGACCTCCGACGAGACCTCCGGGAGCTTCGGTCGGGTCGTCGCTGGGGTCTTGGAAGAGCTTGCGACGGAGCTGTACTGAAGGGCCTTGTGTCGCCTCCTGTTGGGGACTCCTTGTAGGGCTCGACCGTGCGAATACAATCGAAGCGGCCATGTTGGAGGGCGATTGTGTGATTGATTTTGGTGTCGCGGGGAGACTTGGTTTCCTTCTGTGTAGCGGAGGTGAAAGGGGATCAGCAGCTTTGGTGACGTTGGTTCGCGGCTGTTTCTGGGCGCGCTGCTTCGTCGGCTGTGCTGGAAGCTTCCCGCCGCCAAAGCTTATTACAGCTGCGCGAAGAGCTGCAGAATCGGCAGTTACTGTTGTTTGCGCTGGCATTTGTTTAGCAGATCTTGATGCATAGAAACGAACGAATGAAACGAAACAAAGCAGAAAGAGCGTATAAAAAGGCGACGTGAGGAAGATCTTGGATGTTTTGTTTTGATGCGACGAGTGGAGTATTTAACGTGCCGCACTAATTGGTGATGCTAATAATACCTTTTACAGCTAACGGCTTCCCGAAGACGCGACTTTAACGAAGTCCGATGAGATGCAAATTAGTAGCGTGGCAGAGATGGAAGCGAGAAAGCCGAAATAGAAAATGTCTTGTCTTGAAGCTGAGTAAATTCAAAGACCAATTAACGCGGGTCTCTTGATGGAGCAAGCTGAACAGGAGACGGTGAACCCATAGTCCGGCGATATGATTAGCCTAGCCACTCGGAGTCACATCTCGCCGGATCCGAAACGGAGTGGGTGTCGGTGGCCGTATTTCCCGAACGAAACGTCCAGGGGTGAGATGAGAAACGGACTTCAGTCACGCAGTCACGCCGGCCGATACTTTGTCTTGAGAGTTGCAGTAAGTAATATTCCCCGTTCTCCGAGATATATGGCAAATATGAATCATAACAATCCTTCATACAACTCTATTGATATCCGAATCAAAATCATACATTTATGATCCAGTCACACAAGACCTGTCCACGTGACCACTCAACGCGATGCGTCATCGTTCAACCCGACGCGTCTCCTCTCTACGCGTCTCCTCACTACGCGTCACCTCTCACTCGTCTTCCAAGTCCCTCGTTTTCCCACCTCATAACCATCGTTACGACTCACGCGCACTGCATAAACCATGGCCGACTCCAACGAGGCCCCCGAAGCCGCTGAACCCATCTTCTCCGCCCCTCGCCTCAGCGAAGCCGAACATGAACTTGCCTACCCCAACCGCCCCATCAACACGAAGCCCACACCGCCTTTCCACATTCTGCACACCCAACTCTTCGAGCCACTTCTGGAAAATAAAAAAAGAAGCCGGGCGCAGGTCTTAGGGGGAATAGGGAATTGAAACCTCATGAGATTAGGAGGAATATTATTGATGCGTTTATTTCAAAATGGCGAAAGGAAGTGGGAGATGATATTTTTCCTGCTTTTAGGTTGATTCTGTGTGAGAAAGATAGGGATCGGAATGTGTAAGTTCTTTTCTCAAATTAGGGGTATGGGGAACTGGGAATAGGGATAGGGATAGGGGAAGAGATAGAGGGATATTATGGGCAAAGGGCTAATTATTGGGGATTGGCGGATAGGTATAATCTCAAGGAACAGAAAATCGGGAAACTTCTTGTAAAGGTGATGAAGATAAACAAAGACAGCGAAGACGGATACGCATTACTCCACTGGAAAGAACCTGGTTCCTGGGCATCAAGCGCAGGAGATTTCGCACTCCGCTGCTACGGTTCGTCTCTGTCCCTTCTTCATATCCGTCCATGCATCCCTAACACCCAACAGAGGTAATCAAAAAGCGCCCCATACGGACCCTCCCCGGCACCCTCACCATAACCGAAGTCAACCATCTCCTAGACCAACTTTCCAGCTCCCCCTCCGACGAATCCCAACTGTCCCTCTTCAGTCAATTCTACACCCTAATGTCACCCACCGAATTAATGTGGTTAATCCGCATCATCCTAAAACAAATGAAAATCTCCGCCACCGAAAAAACCTTCTTCGACTGTTTCCATCCGGACGCCGAGTCATTATTTTCCATCTCATCATCCCTGCGCCGTGTATGTTGGGAGTTATGGGACCCTTCTATTCGCCTTGAAGATAACAGCAAAGGAGTGGTGCTGAATTCTTGCTTCCAACCCCAACTCGCAAATTTCGCCAAAAAGTCCTTCTCGGCAGTCATCAACTCCATGCCAACCCCCTTCTGGATAGAAGAAAAGTTAGACGGAGAACGTATGCAACTCCACTACTCCAACGGCAGTATGAAATGGTGGTCACGAAAGGCAAAAGACTACACCCATTTATACGGCACCTCCTTCTTCGACGGAGCTGTGGCACAATTCATCAAAGAAGCCTTTGATCCAGCTGTCACCAACTGTATTCTAGATGGAGAAATGATTACCTGGGATCCAGTTCTAGATTATATAGTCGCCTTTGGAACCTTAAAATCTGCAGTTATAGAACAAACAAATAACCCTACTAAAGAAAATATTCACCGGCCTTTATTCCGAGTTTTCGATATCCTGTTTTTAAACAACAAATCCCTTCTCTCATACACCCTTAGCGAACGATACCGAGCCCTTCAGCGAATCCTGCATCCTATCCACCGCCGTATAGAGATCCATAGCCACATCGAAGCCACCAGTGCCGAGGAGATAGAAGCGTCGTTACGGAAAGTAATAGCCAGTTCAACCGAGGGATTAGTAATAAAATCACCGCTTTCGGTCTACCGTTTAAATTCTCGTAACGATTCTTGGATAAAGGTTAAACCGGAATATATGACAGAATTCGGCGAGAGTTTGGATTTATTGGTGATTGGGGGTTACTGGGGTAGTGGTCATAGGAGTAATACTTTGTCTTCTTTTCTTTGTGGGTTGAGGGTGGATGGGAATCATGCCTCCGGGGACGGGATGAAGTTCTGGAGCTTCTGTAGAGTTGGAGGAGGGTTTACGGCTGGTGATTATCAACACATTGCTCACCTGACAGAGGGAGCATGGATCGAATGGGGTAAAAGCAGCAAAGGCAGTCCCAACAACAGCAACAACCACAGACAATTTTTCCAACTAGGAGGTGGGGATAAGGAATTTGAAAAACCGAATGTTTGGATACATCCAGAAAAAAGCTTTGTGATAGAAGTGAAGGCGGCGGAGGTGGTTGAGTCAGGACAATATAGAGTTCCTTACACGTTGCGGTTTCCTAGGTTTAGGAGGGTGAGGGAGGATAAGAATTGGGAAACCTCGCTGGGGGTCCAGGAGTTTGAGGCCCTCAGACAGGAGGTGAAGGAACATAAAGAGGGAGGCATGGTGGTGGAGAAACGGAGAGCGGGGAGGAAAAGGGTTAAGAAGGAGTTTAGAGTTATGGGGGATGATGAGGATGGGGAGGATGGGGATGAGGTTCCTAAGTTTGCGCCGATGCCGAGGGGGGACTCGCAGCGGGAGCAAGCGGAGCAGGCGGAGAAGCAGGAGACGCAACAGAAGAAACCCCGAAAACCATTATTCTCCGGCCTCAGTTTCTGGGTCATCACAGAATCAGCAACAAAACACTTCGGTAAAAAACTCACCAAGCCGGCTCTAGAATCCCTAATCAAAGCCCACGGTGGTACGATCTACCAATCCGAGACCGCAGCACCGGAGGTGATCTGTATCGGAGACCGGAAACTTGTAAAAGTTGCCGGATTGATAAAGACTGGGAAGAGGGATATTGTTAAGACACAATGGGTGCTGGATTGTATTGCACAGAATGAATTGTTGGATCAGGATGAAGATGAAGATAAGGATTGGGATGGGAGAGATGAACAAAAGCCGTTCCTCTTACCCCTAGAACAAGACCGTCACCTCTTTTTCGCCACTCCGGAAACAGAACAAAAAGCCATCAAAAATACCGATGACTGGGGGGATAGCTACTGCCGCTCTATCACCGCCACCGATCTCGGCTCTTTACTATCTTCCATGAAACCTGCCTTATCATCAAAGTTCGATACCAGCTCAGCAGCTTCAGTTAGAGAGAACCTAGAACTCGAAATGGAGGCATTGAGTGGCGCTGCCGGGGTGGGAGAGATGCCGGGATGGATTTTTAAAGGGTGTCGTGTCTTTATCCTTGTTCCAAATCGAAACCAGGAGGGGCATGATTATCAAATCTTGAAGAATTTGGTTGAGTTTGGTGGCGGGGAGAAAGTAGAGGAGTTGACAGGAAGGGAAAGGGTAAGCCATGTTGTCGTGTTGGATGATACAGATGGGGATGTGGTGCAGAGGTTAAGGAAGAGGGTTGCAGAGTGGGATAGGATACCGAGGTTTGTAAAGGCCGGGTGGGTGAGGGAGAGTTTTAATGCTTTGACTAGAGTTGATGAGGGGAGATTTTTAGCTTAGGCGAGGGGGGGGCGGGGGTGGTTTTGATTATTTGTTCTAGTTTATCAGTTTATGTAGCCAGATACCAATGTGGAATTGAAAGGTGCGATCATTGATGAGCACTCGATTTTTATGGCAGTGAATGAGGCGCAGTAACAGAGAGATTGCAATTTTTCTACCCTCTTCTGAAACTTACACCAGAGCAGCACGAAGCATCGACCTTGATCACCGAGCTTCAGCCTTCGCACCTCTGCACATCTATCTCCCTACACTCCTTCAATTTCTATTCAACGCCATACTCCAATCACGCACAACACCATATTCACCGAACATATCTACCATCTAAAAACCACCGACAACCACCCTCAGCTCAATCAGACAAGACGACAATCAGCAGCAATACAAAGCAGCAATACAAAGCAGCAACCTCAAACATGTCTTCTAACAAACATCAAACCATCACAACCCACGAGCCATCGGTCATGCCTCCCTCCCGCCACGCCTCCTCACCTGATGTCGGCATCGATTCCTCTCCCCAAATCCCTCCGCCAGAGTCAAAAACCGGCATCACCCTAGAAGCGGGCACCAAGCCTTCCATCCCTTCACCCGCTCAAGGGCCGACTATAAATACTACCCCTCGCTGCACTTTTCTTCAGTCTCCAGACCAACAGCAACCCCTCCAGGCCCTACAGGTCTTCCCGTGCTCTTGTCCTGCGGCGGAAGAACGTCTCCGTTCTATCCAACAAGTATCTCACGGACCCCTTGGATGCGGACATTCACACAGGCGCCAGTCTCTCCAGGCGATTCAGCTTCCACAACTCTCCACGATTCCTACCCACACGCCAGTTTTTGCCGGAGCCGAAGGCGTCGAAGGGAGATCTCCTTCATTGAACTTAGATCCCCGAGATCTGCAGGACAAGACTCTGGCCTACGTTCCTCAGTCTTCGATATTGATATCGCACCTCCTAGAACCGCAGGCGAACAGGAAGCGGATATCGAGCTTTAGTCCTACCCTAAAGGGCATGGAGGGCATGGACGCCCCCATACTGGAGCTACTAACATCAAGCCCCATCCTGATGGCCCGCATCATTCTAGATCTACCAGGAAGCTATCTCTGACAAGCTTCCTTGTTGCAGCAGGTCTGGCACAGGACAAGCCATCCGTCGTCTCCCCTAACACCCAGTTCACCGTCGATGATACGAATGCGGCCAGCAAAGCCTCTACAACCACCTTAGCCGTCAGCGCTCTCCGACCGCTACCTCTTCGCAGATCCCAACTTCTCAGCAACACTCGACACAAATGGCATCCTTGACCGCCTTCTCCGTCACCTTGCTTTCCCACTGCCCCTTTATCAGCACCCACCTCAACTTAACAACCCACGTTGCGCACCTCTCCACCGACTTGTTAATCAACCTGAACCAGCTATGCAAGGACATTGCCGCCATGACTGGTTCCATGACCCAACGTTACGCGGCTTACACTCGCTTGCGGCAACACCAGATGGATCTTGAGAAGCTTGATTGTGAGGGAGGGCAGGCTTGAGGGACAGCCCAAGGAGGGGGGGTGAGGAGGGTGGTGGAGAATAACGTTGGGGAGTTGGAGTTGGAGGGGAGAGAGGCTTTGGGAAGGAGTGAGGGAGGAGTGGGAGGAGATGGCTAAGGGGTCGAGGTGGGGGTGGTTGGGGGTTTTGAGGAGGGGATGCTGTGGGCTGTAAAGGATTAAGAGGCGGTTGGATAGTGAGGAATACTGGTGGAGGATGAAGGTGGATTTAGCTATTGGGGGATGAGAGGGAGAAAATTTATAAAGGAAGAGAATATGAGACGAAAAGAGGCGAAAAGATATACGGAGAGAGATTAGGGGGAGGATAGTATATTTAATGCCAATTAATCGCATCTACTCGTACACAAGGAAATTAAGCTCACTAAAAGATATCCCGCATGGGATCAATGCTAAAAGCAAGGGTTATTACTGCGTCCAGTGCCCCGGGAAAAGGAAAGAGTACTGTCTCGGTGGCTTTTGCAGGACCTGTTGCAGCCTGAAGGTCCAAAGGGCTCCTGCGGCCACATCACCCTCCACCCATTTTTGTTCTGTGGATACAGCCGAAGTTTAATATTTCTAGTGCAAAGCTATGCATACTTTTATTCCAAGCAGGCTACTTACCTACCTTGTAGTCAGGTTTCATTGTGTGCAAGTATAGATGCGATGTAAATTTTTAAAACGGGATCATAGATGAGCACTCGGATGTTTATGGCAGTGAATGAAGCGCAGTAGCCAACTTGTTACTGGATAAAAACCCATAACCTTTTGGGTTTACCTAGACCACTGATTTGGTGTGGTGTTTCTTACACCATCGGAGAAACACGAAGCATCGACCTTGACGGTTTCCACGGGGTTCTACAGCACATCTTCGCATCTACCACCAACACTCTTTTAGTAACTACAACACCATACTACGGTTATTTGTCACCAACCTCTCTTTCGCATCTACACCTATACTCTTTTGATTCACTCCATACTACTGAAAGGATACTCGTATTTCAATCACATCAACCACCGTTTTACAGCCATGTTACAGCCATCTACTAAGTATACCTAGCACATATTACAGCACTTCGCAAGCAAAGCAACAAAGTAGCGCACGCTCATCATGCCACTAAACAAACCTCACACCTACGTTAGCTACAAGCTACAAGTCATGAAAACCCTCCCGGAAGTCCGCGTCAATTCCTCCACGCCAATCTCCCCGCCGGAGTCAACAACCCGCATCCCCTTCGAAGCGGGCACAAAGTCCCCCGCACCTCATCCCGCCAAAGAGCCTACTACATCAACCGACCAGAAAACAATGAAATTTCCTCGCTCTGCGACTGGTATAAAGCCGCCAGGCGGCGGCCACAAATTTCCTCCTCCAGTGCCCAGACTTCCCCACCTCTCTAACAGCAAGAGAGATCGCAGTGGCACAGTGTCGAAGCGTCCAGCAGATCTTGAAAAACAGCCTTTCCAAGGACCTAAGGGTCATCCAGCCCTGGTTGTGCCTCGTGCGGACTATTACCGCATGGAGAGGCCTCCTCGGGTTCGTCAGGCATCCCACGGTCATGGGCATGGACAAGAACCTCTCCAAGGACTTACGGGACATTCTTTCCTGCTTTCGCCGAATGCGGATTATTACCGTTTGGAGAGGCGTCGTCAGGCTCATCCTGTATCCCACAGTCATCATGGACATGGAGACGCACCTCTTCTTCACCTCCCTAAGCTTCCCGCAGTTCCCTACACTGCGGTTTTTGCAGGCAGTGGATTCGGAGAGGGAGCCGAGGGCGAAGGCAGATCTCCGCTCTTATCTCCTCCTGGGTCTTTGGGACAGGATTCCGGATTTTGTTCCTCGGGCTTCGATATCACTCCCACCACTCCAGGCTTCTCGGGCGCCGATATCGAGCTCACCGAATTCACCAGCTCTGACCACCGCCGCCCCAAAACGGCCGTTCCTCACGCCAGCTCGCACCCCGCTGGCCCTCACCGCTTTCGCGCAAACCATAAGCCCTCCCTAGCTTCTCTCCTCCTCCTCGCAACAGGACTAGACCAGCCACAAGCCGACCCCAAGCCATCCTTTGGATTCCTCTTCTCTCCCTCCGGCGACCAGCAGTCTCTCGCCTCCCTCTACACCGAAGACACTCCAGCCCCCATCTTGGGTGCTCTTAGTCTCCGCAGCGAGCGCAGCGAGCGTGACGTCCTCAAGCTCCCCTCATCCTCATATCTCTCCCCCCCTCTCCCCTCCTCTCTCAAGCCATCCCTCACCTCTCTCCGTCATTCCACAGCCTCAACCATAAACCGCTGTCCCTTCATCTTATCTCACTTACACCTATCCACACACACGGGCTTCCTCAGCACCCGCTTGTTGACCTCTTTACACCAACTTCGCCATCGAATATCCGAGATAACTCGCGATTCTCCGCAGAGATACGTGGCTTATAACCGTCTGGCACAGTGTAAACTGGATGTTGCTACTCTTGAGGCGAATATTGGACATCTGAGGGTTAGCTTTGAGACTTTGGTACTGGAGAGGAGATTGGGGGGGTTGCATATAGGGGTTAGGAGGGCGATTGAAGATAATTTGGGGAGTTTGGAGAATGAGGGGAGGGAGGTGGGGAGAGTTTGGGGGGAGGTGTGGGGGAGGTGGGAGGAGATGACTGCTAGGGGAGCAGGAGATGGGGGGTGGTGGGGGGTGGTGGTGGCCTGGTGGGGAGTGCTGCGGGGTTTAAGGGAGTTGATTGGAAGGCCTAGGCGTGAGGGGCGGAAGAAAGAGGATTGTGAGGAAGGGAGCAGAAAGGAATTGAGGAACGAAGGCGAGAATATGAATTGAGGAACGGAAAAGTTAAGGGGATACAAATTATAGGAGGAAGAGAAGATTAAGCAGAGAAGATATCAGGAAGCAGGAGATACAAAGAAACATATCACAAGATTTAAGGAGATTTAGCCCGCAGCAGAAAAGAGAGGGGGATTACAATTTTACGATACGATTTTACGACAGCATTTCACGACAGCATTTTACAGAAATCTAGCGGTGGTTAATACATGCGCTACATAAAGGCGCATATACTTACATTTACATACCGGATAAGGGGATTATCACGAGTTTATTTACATCATTTTACTTTATTTTATTTAGCTGGGCATCATTGCAGAAGGTATTTACTATGAGTACTTTAGGGATTTTAGGGATTTTCTAGGCGCATTACTTTAGGTGCTTTGCATCTAGTACATCTGTTAGGACAGGATCTAATAGCAACAGGTGTTTTTAAGATCAAATAAAAGTTACATATCGTTTCAGCTCTTTCTCTGCCTATCACTCGTGACGCTCTTACCTTGCATTACTAGTCTGAGTGACACCGGGTGAATCAACCTCTTCGCTGCATAGCAACACCCGACCCTAACATCGGCCCATCGGCCCGAAACCTCTAGCTTTCGCCGCACCGGAAACCAGTCCCCTAGGTGCAGCGACGGCACATCGCCTTGCCGAAGCCATCCGCTGTCTATTTTCCTTGGCCGATGTCTCAGCACCCATGAGATAATGTACGGAATCTTTAAGGTTCGACTGATAAATGATCTACCGTAACAGTTGTACAGATACCGAGTAAATAGAGTACAATAACCGATGCATGCAAATTCCCGATAGAAACACCTACTCCAAGAAAGCGGGATGATGGATCTAAATTTGGACGCAACTGGGTGGGGTATGTCATGTCGATTCTGAGTTCTCTCTTGCCTTGGTTCCGAGTTCGCTTCACCGCCGGTTCCCCCCCCTCTGCCGCAAATCGAAACCCACACATCCTCAAGATCGGATGAAAAGTGACAAGTAAATCTGAAATAGGAGATGTTTGACGATACCTACATAGTGATATTGAAATGTGGGGTAATTGGAATGGGAATGGGGTAAAGTTTAAACCGAAGTACCCGCGACACATCGAGCATATCGCTGGATGAAGTGACATGTGCCCTGTTGTCGAGATGAGCTGCAAGCGGGGGCGGGGAGCTCGCGGGCCCGCTCCGGGAATAGTGATTATGAGCTCCCTAGGCGGCTCCCCGCGGCGGACTACAATTTGAACTTGTCATACCCGGTCTTGTCGGGCCTTGCCTCCTATTTCCATATGTTCGATAGAAGTTCCACAGCTTTCAGCTGCAACACCTGTTCGATAACTTTCAACTTTCAGCAGTTTCAACGACTTTCAGCGGAAGCACGACAACTGCCGTGCAAAGACACCTTCCGTAGAAGCTTAGTTCTCTTAGTCTGCCAACACCGCCGGACTCTCGTATCTAGGCTTTGCCTAGAGTACTAGGTTGCCCAGACTCCCTAACATCGGCTAAGCTTCACTGAAAGGCCATTGAAAGACACTAACCCAGCTCGCCCCCGTAGCGGGAACCTAGCAGAGACTACAGTAGCCGCCTTACGGGGTTCCCTTGATGGCCGCTCATCACGTTGTCGACAGGCCAGCTGGGAGTGGGAAGGTAAAATCTGGAGAAAGAAATGTAGAAAGATGGGAGGCGGGTAGCACCTTCTGTGTGAAGAGAAATCATTTCTTGCGCACGGATCTCTTGTAGGGGTTTGCCAATAGATTGAATTTCAAGAGAAAGTTACTGCGGACCTGCGGACCTGCGGTTCAAGAAAGTATGTACATATGTACTCGAGTATGAACCATCGGGATCTTCTACACCCGGCACAATCACACGGGAATCCCACTACAACTCCCAAGGTCGTTCCAGGATATCAGTATTACCGCATACCGTACACCGCTCCTTAACCGTAACATGGCGGTGGCACATGGCGGTGAACTGATGTGCACACCGACACCGCAAAGCTCTCGCTATCCCATGCCTCTCACTCGTCCGGTCTCACTGTGCAACAGCCATAGAAATCTGACGTCGTTGTTTCTCGCTCTTGTGCGAGCACTTGAGACATAACAACGCGCGTTCCGAGTGGTCGACGGAAGGCAACACAGGCAACACCACCACCTGTTGTGTATATAAAATCCACCCCGAAAAATGATGAGAGGCGTGGGTGCAGTGTCGATCAGGATGTATGTTGTTACGAAGTGTCTTGGAAACGGCGTTGGCCATGGGGTTCGGGGAGTGTCCGACTCCACTTCGGGCGGGTTGTTTATAGTTCAAGTAAACTCAAGATAGCAGTGGGCTATTATCCGGAAGTTGTAGATGGCTCCCGCCCGGAGTCGAGACCCAAAGATATCATGGTGATTCGTAGATTGCCTATCAAGATATTGATTACTGATCCTTCATCGCCGTCGTAATTCCCAGTGCGCGTGTTGCGGCAGGTAGCCCAAAGGATCCCGCCTCCAAACCTAGGGGAATCTAAACCACACCTTGCACCTTCGATTTTGCCGTTGGGAACGACGATCCTGCATGTAGGACCCTGAAGACTGCCCGCGTGAACGAAGCGACCTCGAAACTAGACCTAAATTGTTTCCGCCCCAAGTTTGACCTTGTTTTTCAGTTTCGAAACATCAGCAGACAGTTGGAAAGGAAGATCTTCTTAGTAACAGTAACTCTGTAAACTCTGTCGACGCCCTCTTTCTGACCTAGTGTGTTCGGATATCTCCTCTTGGTATTCATTTGTTGCCACGGACTCTGTCGAACATGTGCATTCTTCCCCAGACGCGTGCAGAGCTGAGTGGATCCCCATACAGCTGGGTGAGGTGAGATGATGTACCGGATGCACAAGCGTTAGTATTCCCGGCAGAATGATGTCAACGGGTGCAGTAGACCTTTAAGCTTCGTGCTAAGGCATGGGGCGTTAACTTACCTTACGCCAGCCTTTTGAAAGCCCGTGGTCACGTTGCGTCGAAGAGGCGGGAAGTTAAACATGGTCTTATAACTGCCCCCTCCACCCGATCGAAAGTCTTTTTCGTTGAAATCTCCTCCTCCATCTCTCCACTTCTTTTCGTCATACTCCTGGCCCAGCTGTCAATATTCCGACCGGATTACCGTTGGAGAAACTGACAGCAAGCCTGTTTTCTGTATCCTTTTTGCTTGAAGATATTATTAGAGCCTGAGTTGTGCGAATTCTGAGTCGAGTTTCACACAATGGGATTCTTTGGAAGGAACACGCTCGGTGTGTTGGATGCTGAGACTGATGAGGTTCCTGGTAAGTTCCCTAAGCTTCCTAGTTGTTCGGCTCGTTCGCTTTCAGCTACGCTTTCGCGTCTTCGCGGCTTCGCTTCGCAACCAAGCTTTGCTGGGAATTTTGGCATATGGGCGTAACGCCCAGCTTATCTATGACGATAGTGGCGGCTGACGCACGACATCTACAGGAACCATTCTACTACTCTCGCAAACCACACAAGAGCCTCTGGGGCTCGATGCTATCGAGAGGAAACGCACAGCCGACGGAATCATCTTAGAACCGCAACCAGACGAGGACCCGAATGATCCCCTAAATTGGCCCAGTTGGAGACGAGATTGTGCACTCATAGCACTGGGTTGGCATTGTCTTGTTGGTGGCGGTCAAACGCCGGTTCTTGCGGCGGGTTTTAAAGATGTGTCGGAAACTTTTGGTGTCACCATCCCCGAAGTTGCTTTGACGACCGGTATGTTACTCCAAGGAGACCCTCTACGACATCTGGTTTGATGACAAGTGATGTGATAGGGTTATATATGCTCGGTCTCGGCATCGGGTGCGTGATTTCAAGTCCTACGGCCCTCATCTACGGCAAGCGTCCAGTCTACCTGGCAGGAGTTGTATTATTCCTAGCAGCGTCGGTTTGGGCGGCAGCATCCAAATCCTACGTCTCTCTCGTACTTGCTCGAATTATCATGGGAATCGGCGTGGCTCCCTGCGAATCCCTACCTTCAGCAACAATTGCGGAGATTTTCTTTCTTCACGAGAGAGCGTATCGGATTGGTATCTACACTTTGCTGCTTCTAGGAGGCAAGAACTTGGTACCATTGGTTAGTGCGGTTATCATTCAGGCAAAAGGATGGAGATGGGTCTTCTGGATCGTCGCCATAATCGTTGGTTTCAACTTGGGATTGCTTTACTTCTTCGTTCCGGAGACTTTCTGGGATAGAACTCCGAGACCTAAGACTTCATCGGCGAGACCAAGCTTTATTAGACGTGTCAGCTCCTCGTTGTTTCACTCTCACAACCACTCGAAGAGAACCTCGACGGACAGGCCCAGAGGAGATCGATCCACTCATTCGATCGACATTACACGTCAAGGCCGCCTTCCAGAGATTGATAATATCGAACACGAGCCTACTGAGCCCCATGTCAGAAACCCCCACGAACGCCATGCCACCTTTGCCGAACCTACCGCGGAGGATAAGGCACATAAGCATGACAACGATGAGAAGGAGCGGGTTGAGGGAGATGACGTCAAGGAAGTTCCCAACATGCGGGAAGTGTACCGGTCGGACGAGAGAAAGACATCACGAGAGTCTCTCGACCGCTACGTTAGAAACGAGGTTCTAAAGGCTGCCGACCCAGTCGCCCCCGGAAGAGAGGACCAGGCACCCGCCCCGATTCCCTTCAAGGATACGCTCAAGCTGTACAATGGAAAGCAACAGAAGGTCAACTGGTTTAAGGCTGCGTTCCGACCCTTTGTCCTGTTTGCCTACCCAGCCATTCTTTGGAGCACCGTTGTCTATGCCCTCTCCGTCGGCTGGTTGATTGTCCTGTCAGAGTCTGTCGCCCACATCTACCAGGAGAACCCCTACAACTTTTCCGCCCTCGGTACTGGTCTTGTCTATCTCTCGCCTTTCATTGGTGGTGTCATAGGAACCGCAGTTGCAGGAAAGGTCTCGGATGTGATGGTCCAGTTTATGTGCCGCCGCAACGCCGGTATTTACGAGCCGGAATTCCGGCTAATCATGGGTATTCCTGTTGCTCTCAGCACTGCTATTGGCTTGATGGGATTCGGATGGAGTGCCGAGGCGGGTGACAAGTGGATTGTTCCTACCGTATTCTTCGGTATTATCAGTTTTGGATGTTCTCTTGGTAGTACTACGGCGATTACTTTTGCGGTCGACAGTTACAGACAATATGCCGGGGAGGCGCTTGTCACGCTTAATTTTTCAAAGAGTACGTCGAACTCAAGCCCTAATGATGGAACCAATGCTAATAGATTCTACAGATGTGCTTCACGGATTTGTTTTCTCATTGTTCTTCAACCATTGGCTCGAGGAGGACGGTGCAAAGAAGACCTTCGTTGCTCTTGGCGCTATTCAGATGGGATGTTTGCTATTTACGATACCCTTGTACATGTACGGTAAGAGACTACGTCTTTGGACTTACAAGAAGAGGATGATGGATAAGTTTTGAATAACCTTTTCATGCATTTATGGAGTTTATGCGTTTTATGATTATAAGGAACGAGGGAGGCATCTTTAGATAAATCTTTGTGTTCTGTTTATGCTTTATGATTGGATTTTTGGAGTTACTTTTTGTTTGATTGGATGGATGAGGGGTGGGATGTCTTGATATCTAGGGTTGTAGAATATATATAGTCATATGTATGAGAATCTTACGCCCAAAATCTTCCCCCCCTTGACTCCGTCCAACTAACTACCCGAGTGCTTTCCCATGTTTCGAGTGATACCCTGTGACAACCATCCCACTCTTGTTTAGCGGTATAAATAACTCTTCTCTTGCGACCTAACTGTAGGATTGAAAGCGCACCTAAGTTAAACACTACCACTCTAAAGCTCGAGTAGTGTAGTTGGCTAGGCATAAAGTAAGTGGACTCCCCATAACACGATGATAGTGCTTTTTATTGCAGAAAGTTATAGGAACTCGCAAAGAGGTTTGAGGAGGGAAGGGAGAGGAGGTAGTGAATATGCTGTAAGCGGAAAGGGATAGAATATGGAAAAGAGGATCCACGAGTATCAAAAAGGAGGTAGCGGAAATGATTGAAGAGGATTGAGCAGGATTGAAGACGATTTGGAAATGAGGCAACAAAGAGAACTGACGAGGAAATGATGGGGTGGTAGCAAAAATGATTAAAGGGTATCTGGAGAGGCGAAAGCAAAGCGGATCGAAAAGGAATGAAGAGAAACACAATAGGAAGGGGACTAGGAGGCCGAGGAACATGACTTTGTGGATTGGCAGAGATTTGCTTTTTTGTTTACGCTTATCTTTCTTCGATTTCGGAGGGCTTGGTGTGATGACGCGTGAGTACCAGGGGATTTGTGATTTCAACAGTTACAGGAATTTGAGCTGGATGTGGATCATGTTTTATCACTCTCGTATGTCATTTATTCAGAGAAAATATTGGTTTGGAACTTCGTCGAGGAGTTACATATATTGACAGAACAGTTATCTTAATATTAGGCTCTATAGATTTTAATTTGCAGTGAACTTGTTTTCTCAGTCGAGGTCTATAGGATCGGAAAGTTAATCGTAAACTTCGCCTTTGGAGGCATTGAAGTAGTGTGGGTATTACCCAATCTATTACAGTTATTCTTACCTACTGTGACCTACACCACTAATGTTAACAACGTGACCATTTCACTATGTACCTCGCAAGGCTTAGTAACTTTGTTTACACCGTAAGAGATCTTCCCCATTGAATCAATCAAATTCCAAACTCAACAAACTCCAAGATTGTCTCAGCAAACCGTATGGCCGGGCTCACAAGAATTCTAGCAGATATCTTCGTCTTACATTTCTATGTGTTCTCCCCGGTTTCTAACAGCCATCTTGACTATATATTGAAATCCCAACGATCCTCACCCCCTGTTTTCACTGCGGCCTCGTCTAATTCACTGCCATGGTTTCTGCGATTTACATTTTCTTGTGCAAGGGCAGATAGATCGATATTTTTACAAGTACGGTAAGTTTGAAGCCATGACCTTTTTGTGGATTGTGGCTAACAGTCTCGTGTGACCACGGTAGCCGGAGTTGTCTGCGCTAAGGTGGCATGGATACGCGCAGGCGCGAGGTCGCTTGTCCGATCATGTATGCGGGGAAGAGTGGGCTGAATCGCAACCTACTAGGCCGCTATGGCCGGTTGTGTGAGAGTTTAGCGTAGATCACATATTGAGCTTCAGCTTTTTTGTTTTGTGAGGTCAGGTCGAGGCAGAAAAGGGGGCCTGTTCTTGATGTAGCGGAAGCGCAAGAGACGTGGCCATCGCGAATGCATTGAAACTAGTCGGTGTGACAACGTCTCTGAAGAACTTATGTTACTGGATTTGGATTTTCATCCCATCTGTCACATTCGGGATAAGCCACGTTGGAAAGTATTGGGTCACTGAATAGCGGGTACAAGTGCTGTAAGCGAGATCAAGAACCATGAAGTTCAATCTAGCCGTGACGACTTCTAGACTTTTCCTCAATGTGAAGATTCTCAGATTTCATAATGAGCTCTCTCTCCTACGAAACGGCAAGTGCATACGGCTTCCTACAGGCCCTCGGGAACAAACTTGATTGACGGAAAGATCAAGAATTTAAAATGAAAAATTGTTCTAGAAACCTTCGGGCCGAAGGACAAACTTCACCCGGGCCGATTTCAAATGCAGTTTGCTGAAGAATTTCTATCAAACCTGTCGATTGCTCGATCTCTCGACTCCAAATGGCTGCATACATAATGACAGGGGATGATTGCTTAGTATCTCGCTTACATTACTGTTATGAACAAGAAGTGCAAATGTGACAGCTCTGATCCGCGAACTTGGGACGCCTCTACCGGTGGAAAACGCCGTGACGAAAGAGGGGTATGGCTTTTCGTTTTCGCAGCTCGCATAAAGCCCAGGGGCACCGTTTTTCATGTCATGTTGCACATGACAACCAGTGATTGGCGCATGGATCGCATATGTAGCATCAACGACTACCACACCGCCGCACAGTTCATTGAAAAAGTGCAGAAAATGAGGGGTTGATTACTTAGAACGAACCCCTTAATCAGCGAAACATCTCTCGACATTTGGACTCTGAAAATGATGAACCCTGAAGAAAAATGTTTTGACTGACGACTCAACGTTTCAGCTTAACCACGAACCAGTTCCATGGAGAATTTTACAGCCAATGCGGTGGGTATGTCTGCACCAGTCAGTGTAAAGATTAGTTCTTCCGCTCGTTCTGCACCCGATAAGCTGATAACGAGGACAACTGTGTCTGTGGAACGAAGAAGGTGAAGACGGGATGACGCTATGTAGCACGAAGTGAAGATGCGCATGAAGTGATGCGCGCAGCCATTGGCAGCATGCATGAAACCATTGAAACGGGTTTAGGCATACCCGTAACCATGAAACAAACCCATGAAACAACCACGGAGTCGGTAAAGTTTATTTCTGCAGAACCGAGATGACATCCGTCATCCACAAGGTCCCAAGATTTCATTCCCGACGGTATGGAGCGTGGGGTGGTAAGCATGGCCACCATTACTGGTGATAATTATTGGTCGGCTTTAAAATTTTGCAGACGCTCAGCCTCGGCGCTTTCATCAGTTACCATTGAAATTAGCACGAGAACCGGGGACCAAACTGATGGAACTGAACATATCAGCGGCTCTAACATCAGTCGAATATGACCCCGCGGCGATATTTCCGGGGATAAGATTACCATCACGAACGTCTGTTCACCGGCGGCGTATGTGGCCAAGTTCTTCATCACTAGCGATGGACTTGAGAGCCATGACATTGGTTCCCCGAGTTCCAACATAATGGGGATCTTTGTGACCCTGATGCTCCCGACGATGGGGGCCGCCTACGGATCGGTTTCATATTCCCATGAGGCATAATACTAGAGGAAATATGGTATTGAAGAATTTATTTAATCTGACGAATATTAATGGCGACAGGTTCACCGGTACCGATGTTGGTGGAGTTGATGGTTCTCGGAAGCGAGCCAGAATTAAACAGGGTCTGCGCCTCGCTACCGGTACCAGTTCAATGGAATGTACAACGTGATACGGTATCGATACTCATAGAAGTACCGATCGGTTTCATAATCTCCACGACATTCTCGTCGCCGTGGAGACGCGGGTATATGAGGAGCCCATGCCACAGGTGTGCTCATGAAGCATCCTGTTGGTTGACGTATTTCCAACTCCCGCGATTGGATCCTTTCCACTGGTAAAGTTAAAAGGGTGTATCCGCAGTTTAATGTGACCGATAATCCACAGTAGGTAGTGACAGTGAAGATCGCTTTCATCTGCCCAAGGATAGTTACCACCTGCAAGGCTCGCAGGAAACGTGTGTCCCAACTCCCGTATTCTGGAGTGCACGAGGAACCACTATTTGTTTCACTATCTAAATAGTGATTTACCAAAATCATGGCAAATGGTAAAGATCGGCATGAACTCTCGTTCCAAACTCCCATAGCAATGGATCTACCAATATTCATAGCTTTAACTTCGTACTACCGGAGCGCATGAACCACTTCGTGTGTTTCTCCCTCGGAGTCCCTCCCAGAGATCAGGGTCGCATTAACCATTATGTTTCCAGCTACACACCGCAGTGAAGCATTTGCTGCCAATATCGGTGATTCAATACATGTCTCTCGTGTTCGCTGCGCATAAAACAGATCCCGAGGCACAGAACTATGTCCCAGAGCGGCGTCGAGGAGGAGAAACTTCTTAATTCCATCCCGGATATGCGGTTTCTGGTTTCCACAAACCATTGGCTCGACCGAAACACCAGAATCCCGTGTCCATGAGTGGGTAATTGAGTAAAGACCTGGTACTTTCACTTGCGTTACCGGCTTACCGCGGACTTTGAAAGCTAGGGTCTGGTAGCGATAAGTATGTGATCAAAGTGAAGATCAGGGTCTCACTTGCCGGCCCACGGCAAATTTCACCTCGAAATCGAAGCTTCGTTCTGATGAACTGCTTGGTCCCAAGTTCCCAACTTCTGTAACCAAAGGTGGCGAAGCTTTCAACTATGGGTAAAAACCTTCAATATCGATATTCATGTAAATCCGCTAAATCCGCAACGAAAGTGAAAGTGAAGATCGGTTTCATCCAAGTTTCATTTATGAGAAGAGACTTCACTTTATGTACGTCTATTCCCGTCGAAACTTCTTCGAAACTTGTTCATCCCAAGTACGAATTCTGCACCAACGGTTCGTCCCAGGGGCCAGCTCCGGTGATCCCAAGTTTCAAAGTCGCATGAAATGATGCCCCCCATGGAATTCCCATAGGCTGTAGTCTGTAGTCCTGAGTTTAAGGGTTGCATAAAACATCGACCCAACTATCGTTACCCCTCGTGATCATATGCATAACTTCCCATCTATGCATGCATACACGGAACACTACAAGTCTCAACCCCATATTCCGATACCGAGAAACCCACGATGCAAGTGAAGATCGGAAATCTTAATCATTTACTATGAGACCCACGTCTCCCACGAGGAACTCTGAACTCATTCTCAGGCATCAGTTCGAGAGGCTTAAAGTTCCAACACTCCAACAGTGAACACAAAAGTCCTCCACATTAATCTCCATGGCATATTAAACACAACAGCGACCCAGCGACCCAGTAACCCAGCGGCAAAGTCTAGAAGCCCGAAGTCCCAACCCCTA
Organism: Pyronema domesticum; assembly: GCA_024516145.1. NCBI lineage: Eukaryota > Fungi > Ascomycota > Pezizomycetes > Pezizales > Pyronemataceae > Pyronema > Pyronema domesticum. The sequence continues at coordinate 867,139 of JAJJXL010000024.1, forward strand.
ATCCGGTATCAAAATTTTGCCTTTAGAGATTCCTTACCCGAGTATTCGGAGCCGGAACCATAATCCCCCCGAGAAAAAAAAATAATATGACCTGATACTCCTGATCCCGAAACCAACATGATAGAATTGATAATCGAAGTGTTGCCCTTCTACTCAGCTCCGCGGACTTTGGCGGACTTTGCTTCGCTTCCGCCTTCGCGGCTTCGCCACATCTTACCGAGCCACTGGGCCAGTGCACAGGAACACTTGTGGCAATGAATTGTCATCACATCAACCATTTGGCATTCGGAATTCCATCGTCGGATAGTCGTCGGATAGTCGTCGCAAGTCGACGTAACGATACATGACAGTTTAGCGAGCTGCGAGGCAGTGTAGTGCTGGCCCTGCTGCGTTCTGTCGCTTGAGGTAAACGGAACATCTAGCTATGTAAACCAAGACCTCGTTAAATTCGTTACCGAAACCACGTTTCCTCCAGGATCCCCGACGATGCGACGATGCGAGCTGCATCCCTCGGTAGCTTAGATCGGCGTGGCAAAGCTGAGATGACCCGAGATGACAGGGTGTGTGCGGAAGTTTACTGTTTCCTTGTGCTGAATATTCGTTAGGCCCTTGTTACTTGTAGCAGTAATGCGCGGTGGTGTGGTACATAATATAATGATGGGAAGGACCCAGGAGGTGCCCAGGAAAACCGGTCGTTATTTAGGGTTAGGTGATAACCCGACAAATTGTAATTCTTGGTGTTCGTTACCCTGGCTACATACCGACGCATTGTGAATGGTCGAATACATACTGTCGTACGCCTCTTTGTGAGGTGTACCGAAGTGGCCAGTGGATGGAGTATTTCCACATTATTTCCACATGGTTTCGCTCCGATGCAGATAGAATCAACCATCGTTTTCTTCTCTCTCCATTTCGTCCCCGTTTCGCGTGCGTCACATACCTTACTTGATTTGTTGAAGTTTCTTTTTAGTCCGACCGGCGAGGAATCTAGATTTTTTTGTTACTCTCTAGAGTATAGTTGCTACAAATCGTTGATATAACCGAAGATTGTGACCGGCGAGTGACTTGGCGTGACTGTTTGGGTCGCCGGTGGTGGGGGGTCCGATGCACCGTGCGTAGGTTGTTGTCGCTGGATGCATACCGAACAATGCGGGCTGCGCGAAGTTGGAAGCGATTCTGAGTGAGTTCCTTTTTTTGAGCGAATTGCGAACTTTGAAGCGCTGTATGTATGTATATTTTCGTTCAGATTGTTCAATTGTTCAACTGTTCAGTTATGCGGTCACGATGATTGAAGGAACAAGGATCAAGTAATGTGTAATAGCATCTTATAATAATGTCTCTGGCTATTTACAAACTTCTTTCTACCAATCGGTAGCTAATAACTGCAGATAAAAGATAAAGTTCCTCCAACGCCAATTTTTAACCAAGAATGATCCAAAAAAACTCCACCCAAATAATATATCCAAAGAAAAGAATCGAAGCCGAGGAGCTGGGTGGTATATAAAGAAAAACAAGGAAAAGCTAAGAAAATAGACCAACATAAGAAAAAATGATAAAAATCCATAACATCATGCCAAAGAAAATCGTAACAAAGGAAAGGTTGTCTAAGTATCCACAATACAAATTCTACACCCCATAGCTGTTTAAGCATACTCAGGACGAACATGGTCCAAAGAAACCTTATGTTTCGGCTCAATAAAGCTCCTCTTTCTCTGAGGAACCGGGCGTTTGTCCTCTTGACTCTTGGCGAATTTCTCATCCAAGAACGGGTGAAGTCTTCTTGCAGGAGGAGGGGTGAGATTCTGGTAAACATATTCCTCCTCCTCTTCTTGTTGCTGAGTATAACTGTCCTCATAGACAGTCTCGAAAGCAGGCTTAGTCCAAGTAGGCTCCTCGTAGAAGGCTCCTCCAAACAATGGGGTTTCAGGTCCATTATCCTCCTCGTCAGATGAGCTGCCCCACTCGCTGTCGCAGTCGGACTCGTAGTCTTCGTCCATGGCGAAGTCGGCAAATACCTCGGATTCTGGGTTGAATTTGAGAAGTAATGCGTCGGCCTTGATTTCAGTTGTGGCGGAGTCGGTGGTGGGAAGGCTGAAGGAGGACTCGGCTTCTTTGCTGGGGAGAGGGACGAGGAGTTGGAGCTCCTCGGAAGTGGGGGGAACGGTTGTAACCCAGCTGTTTTTTATGTTAGACATTGTTTGGAATGAATTGATGAGGATCTAGAAACATACCTGATGAAGACAACTGCGTCGCTACCAGCGGGGATATCGCCAACTGAGCACTGGAAGGAAGCACCCTCTTTAATTGCTCTCTTGACCATGCGGCGCTCAAAACGAGACTCTTGGTCAATGTAGTGAGAACGCTCAACAGAGCAGGAAAATGATGTCATGGCCGAATCAACAGAGTCGAGCTTGCAGAAGAAAGTGGCGTCCTCAATTGCTTCCGAAGTTGTGTTTTGGTAAAGCATGCCGAGCTGGATGGAAACCTCGTAGTCGTCGCAAAGGGAGGTTTCGACTGAGCAGTGAATTAAGCTTGCTGCGGTGTTGTCGAGGGAATATATTCCGGTGGTAGGATAGCTGTAGGTGGTATTCATTGTTGATTGTTTGGATTGTTGAAATTGTAGTAAGTTTGTATTCGAAGTGCTGCTGACGAAACTGATGAAGCGAAACGAAGTGGTGGGAAACTTGGAAGTAGATATATAGATACCAAGGCACTGGGTATGGGTGGGCACCCACACACTGGAAATTATAGCGGCAATTCCGCAGGCGAATTTCCAAAATGTCTGCGGGTGGTTGCCTTTCATTCCCGCGTCCCAATTCCTAGGCATATCCCACGCAGTGGACCGTACCCCCTGGCAGGGCCTTTGGGAACTTGCTGCACTTGGCTAGCATCCTCCTGTAGCTGAGTGGCTTGAGGGCGATTAAATTCAGCTTATTTTAGCAGGATCACCTCCTAAGTCTTTAGCGCAGAACTACACTTTAGCGGGTGTGGGATCACGATCATGCTAACACGTTTGGTGCATAGCAAGCCCGTCTAATATTCTTCGATGCTAATTCTGTCGCCGAATGCACTTTGCTTTCAAAAGAAGGTGTAACAGAGGCGTAACAACACCTGCACACAGCCAGACTGCAGTTGACAGCGGCTTGCTTGAGGACAACCTTACGGCGCATATTTTAATCGCGATCGATCTGCCCGTCCGACTTCTACCCCGTGTTTTCAGCACCTTTGGTTTAATTTTTACTCCAAAATCGAGTATATACCCCACCGGCCAGAAAGAATGTGATGGAACAATAACATGCAATTCGATTTCCAAAAGTCCCACGTCCCAAGTCCCACGTCCAGTAGCCACTGTGGCTTGAGAGTTTTACTGCCTCATCAACTTCTCCCACTCTCGCGGTAAAATATGTACGCACGGTGCACACGCCTTCTAAATTGCGAATAATGTGGGGGTTGATGAAGAAAAAGAAGAAAGGGCGCAGAACTTTGCAACCCTGGTGAAATGGTTTTCATCCGACGGTTGTGATCACAATCCGAACTCCTGGGATGGGGACAATAACCAGCAGGATTGGGTTATAGCGTGTATCCGGTTCGTTGGGATTTGGGACATCTCTGGTGTGTGAATCGCGGAGATGTGGGAGATGAGCGTTGGCAGGGGTCCCAGTGGGATGGAAATGAGCATCCGCTTGTCCTTGGTAATTCTGGGCACAGTTCGTGTCCGTCCCATGAAACAATAAAGAAAAACAAAGGAAATTCCTCAGCACTTAGTCTAGAACGGCTACGGCATTTACAGGGGGGCTACGCACACCACGCGTTCACGCTAAATGCTGTAGCCGTTCTGGACTATTCAGCACTTACTTTCGCTTCAACACGGAAATGTTTGAATGGTGACCGTGGCAGTTGATGATTCAACTGCCGAATGGACCCCACGTAACGGAGCCGTGCCCTGTCAGCTGGGACTGCCTGGCACAGCTACCACGGGGTTGGAATGGGGGCTTTGTTTGATACGGCATAGCAAGCGACCCCAGGTTTACACAACTGAACCCCGACTTGGCAAGGGGGCGCATTGTGACATTGTCCTGAAGAATTGTGAAATCGGTGATGATAGAAACAAGTCTATGGAAGACAGTATTCCGCAGCAATGGAGCCTTCTATTTTCAAAATACCGGTATGTCAATGCAAGCCCGGTGAACCAACAAAATCCCGCAATTGCGGTTTGTGATATATCCTTTGTGTCGGATCCTGCGAGATCCTGTGTCGGACTGCTTCAATTAAAGTGCTTGAAAATTTTCTGCCTTCTCGCCGAGTATGGTTGAACAGAGAGTGGCTAGAAGAATGCTCTAATGCAGTCATTAATGAAGTCTTTCGGACCATAATTCCTCAGCAGTGGCGATGTTCGCTGGAATTTCATCTACCGAAAGATCGGTCCCGTATTCTATTCTTCTTCGGGGGGATATTTTACTGTTTTCAGCTTGGCGACAGCCTCAGCCTCCGTACGATCCATACAAAGTAAAAGTTTGGGTTCATTTAGCACAGGTATCCGTCTCGTCTCGCGAAGTAGATCATCAAGTGCCGACAGCGAATGAATGGGGGGCAACAACCGCTAAGTGCGCTCAGACCATCATGAACATCTATGAATTCTGCAGTATCCTTCAGGGCAGCCACCCCCAGCACCGCCGCGCTGGTTCTCTCTCTCGTAAAAGAGCCAAAAATTCCACCGAACCCCCACATCCCACGCAAAATGGCCGACTTTCTCATCACACTCCTACATGGTGCCCTACATGCCCCCCACGGTCCCGACAACAAGGTATCTCTATACATACTACATAAACAAAATGCACGGTCCCCTTAGATCAGTTGCGACTGCTCATCTTCCGACAGACCCAAAATGTAGAGGACATCACGCAAAGTCTTGGTGTTAATCCGGCACGGGGCCTCAGCCTGAACCGTGGGTTTTGCGTTGAACGCAATGCCCAAGCCGGCCTTGTACATCATCTTAAGATCGTTGGCTCCGTCTCCACAGGCGAAGACCTACATCCGACAAGCGAAGACTTAGAACGAGGCACTTTGATAAGATTATCGGCGGGAAGGAGGGGTTTATACCTGTTGAAGAGGGATGCCGTTCTCCTCGGCGATCCGCTGTAATAGTACAGCCTTGTGCTCTGCATCTACGATATCGCCGGTAAGCTCACCAGTGAGCTCAGTTCCGTCATCGTTAACAACCAGCTGTCCCCCGAGTAAGGTTAACATATGTGCTTAAAAAATGCGACCCCCGCCCGCTCTGTCGCATCGTTATCGTAAATAAGGACGGGGTTGCAATTGTAAACATACTTGGTTGGCGAAGGCATAATCTAAACCAAGCTCCTCCTTGATGTAGTTTGCAAGAGGGATAAATCCACCGGAAAGAACGGCAAGCTTGAAACCCAAAGCTTTGAGGGCCTTACAAAGCTCGCGAGCTCCGGGGGTGAATGTAATAACCGACTTGAGGTCCTCGAAAACAGACGCAGGCGCACCCTTCAAGAGGGCCACCCGCGACCTCAGGCTCTGGGTAAAGTCAAGCTCACCGTTCATGGCCCGGTGGGTGATAGCGGAGACCTCGTCGACAACTCCAATTACCCGCGCAATCTCGTCAATGACCTCCTGCTCAATCAAAGTAGAGTCCATGTCGAAGACAGCAAGTCTCTTGTACCTCCGGAAAACATCGTTCTTCTGGAGGATCACCTCAACACCCCACTTTCTCTCGAAGGCCCAGATATCCTCGTGCCGCCTGAGATCAACGAGCTCAAGCATCTTAGGAAGAGTGAACGCAATCTCAACAACTTTGGGCTGCTGGGCGTTGTTGTCGAGCACACGGTGGTATGCCTTCGACTTCTGGTAGGGTACGCTCAACGCGTCGATAGTCTGGATGAACTCAAAGATGGCAAGATCTGAGACGTACTCAGGAAGCTTCTCGTTGGGCTCATCTTCGGTTCCGGTAATGTCCTGGGGCTTCTTGCCGGTGTAGAACAAGGTAGCGACGAGGTCGGTAGCGGTGGGTACGGCAACGGAGTTGTCGGCGGGGATCTGATATTGCTGCTCAGAGTGCTTGACGCGTACAGTCTTTCCGTCTTCGGTAACGACGACCTCGTCCTCTTGCGGAGTCGCGGTTGAGCCTTGAATATTCTTAAGCTGGCCCTGGAAATAGGCGCTGCTGTTGGCGCGAAGCGTGGTGGGGCGACATGCAGGTTCCAGGTTCGAAGTGGGGGAGCTCATGGTGAATGTTCCTAGATTTGTGAATTTGTTGTAAAATCTAGAGCTTCGTACGCGGGTGGGGAGAACGGAGATGTGGGACGAATTGAGGTAAAGGTTCAAAAACCTATTACTCCTCCTCTGGAACAGAACTCTTGGGACTTGCGTGATTGTGGGAGGTGGAGAAAACAGACGGGGGCTGAAAATTGATTGGCGGTGGTGAGCCGATAAACCAGAACGCCGATTGTTTAGTGCAGAGTAAGGTTTTGTTAGGCTTCCCGCTCTAGCTTGATCTGATAAGGGGTAGAGCGGGCGGACTGATTTTCCGCGTGTTTTGGCCTGTCATCTTTGGTGGTGGGCGGGGTAAAAGAGAGCTGAGACGGCAGAGACGCGGGGGTTGATGCATCGTGCGTGCGCACAGTGGGATGAGCAGCGAGTGGATTGGTGCATCAACGATTGGTGCATCAGCCAGTCTGCATCAGGCATCATCTGCATCAGTGCATCCCACCATCCGCATCATCACGCATCTCTCGCCTGTCATCGTGCAGACTAGGAATATTACGCGACAATGATCAGCACCGTGTTACGCGACGTATCAATCTGTCAAACAACATTTCGAAACATCTTCATTCATCTCCGGAACTTCTGTCTCAATCCAATACATTTCTACAATCCTTCTATGTACAGCCAAAACTTCCCTCGCAGAGCCGCATCCGGTCAACTTGCCGAGTCTTCCGCCTTATGTAACGCCCCACAGCGTCGCTCGCGTCTCGGCCCATCCGTCGCCTCACGTGGACCCCCACAATCACTCCACAACGGTCGCGGGAACTCTAACTCCTCCCAGTAACTGTCACCGTCTTGGTAACCCTGACATCCTTTCTCCCGGAACTCAGAAGGGACGAAACATGTACGAACCTCCTACCCGGCGCCACAATGATTGAAGTAGTGAGTTCAGGGGCTGAAGTGATGATGGGGGTCGGCGGAGTTTTCGTCTCCGTTTTTGCCGGCGACGAAACAGACAAAGTCGTAGGCAAATCAGACGAAACTTTAACCGTAGATCTAGTAACAGTAACTATCCGTTGGCTAGTTTTAGTAACAAAAACAAAGCTTCTCGTCACAGTCGCCGTCTCTGTAGAGCTACCAATAACTGTAGTCTTCTCCGTCTCCGAAGTCGGAGTCGCCTTTGTTGTCGGTGTCGAAGTCACCTTAGTAGGCTGTGTCGGGATCCCCGTGGGAGCCGGAGATCTACCACTATCAGTAGCAGGCGGCTCTCCACTTTTAATCGGGGGAATATTCGGCGGATTATTAGTATTTCCTCCTCCTAGAACCGCACACATGAACTGAACTCTAGGCTCCGCTGCATCGGATGCTCCTGACGGCATCATAACATAAGGCCAACACAGCTTAGCACTCTGACCATTTCCCCCGGTGCTCACAATATCTCCACTAATCCTCATCCCCTTCATCAACTTAGCACTCCCGATCTTTTCTCCCGACGCATTGAGGATCTGGAGATTAGTCCCGAGAAATCTTCCGTTTGAAAAAGTCTCGTAGGTTACTAGGGCTTGCGTGGAGGTGATGGGACAGACACGTGGGTTAAGGTTTGTCTCGGATGCGGATAGGGATGCGGATGTTAGTAAGGTGCTTATGTGAAGCGAGTTGGCGGGGGAGAGAAGCGAGATACCGACATTGGCGAGACCTAGGGCTGCTGATGAAGTTGATGATGAATCTGACGTCCCTGATGAAATCCCTGACGATCCTTCGGTGGAAGACCCCTCTAAACATTTTGCTGATGAAGCTATCGGTGTACCTGACGATCGTACCAAGGACCCTGACAAACGTCGTGACAAACGTCCTGACAAGCTTCCCGCCGAATGCCCTGATGATAAACCCGCTGACGAACCATCACCGGTTCCAACAAGATATGCCATAACATACAACTCCCCCTCTCCCGGGAATCGTGCCAGCTTATTAAAATTCCCCTCCACATCTCCAGGCACAGTCTTAGCCGCAAGATTCGTATCCCCCATCCACAGCCCATTATTAATATCTAAACAAGTACTCTCAAAGCTTCCGTTACCGGAAGTTATAATGTCTGTATTTATTACGCATGCTGGTTTTGATGAGCTCGACGACGTTGATAAGAGGGTGGATACTGTTAGGGCTTTGGTTCTTGCCCCACTAGCTCCTGCACTTGTGACACTATTGGAGTCGATAGATAACATCTTGATCTGTGTTCCATTTACTTCTTTTCCTCCGCTTGCTCCAGGTGCTGAAAATAAACATCAGTATCAATAATCTTCCCCCTCATAGCATACTCCGAGTGACGATCGGGAAGAACGTACCAGAAATGCCAAAGTAGACACCATACAACCCCGTTTTCTCCGAGAAGACCATTCCTCCACCTGGAGATAAGGATCGGCCTAGGGTCATATTCCATTGTTCTGCTCTGTTCAGGAAGCGGCGGAGTAAGACGTCACCGGATACGGTGTGTAGCATTACGGTGAAGCCGTCGGTGTGGGCTACGATGGAGGATACTAGAAATGGTGGATCATTCGTTAGCTTGACAAAGTCCGACAAAGTTCGACAAAGTCCGACAGCGTCTGGTGAAGGTCGACATAGCAAGCGATGAGATGTAAGGCTAGAGCTTGTAATACGTACACTCGGTAACACCAGGGAGTTGTATAACTGGAGCCGTCCCGGTGAAATTTGAAATTCCAAGCTGCTGGACGGAAGCGGAACTGTTGCCCTGCATTGAGGCGAGGTAGCCGGTTTGTCCATCGGCAGAGACCTGTTGGTGGTTACATTGATTAGCGGGCCGAGGTTTAATAAAGAATAAGGCGGCATAATGGCGAGCGGGAAGTATTAATGAGGCGAGGCGGGTTGATTGCGTGTGCTGTACTTACAGCAAACGGAGTTCGGTTCGGTAAACCGTCTACTCCTATCAGGCGAATCCCTTGTACCGAAGCTGCTGATAGGGTAAAGCAGAGTATTGAAAGAAATAAAAGCATGTTGGGTAAGAATATATTGTGGATGATCGGCGAAGTTCACCTGGACTGCGTCATCAACGAAAATCGAGATCAACTCGGAGAAAGAGTGAAAGCAAACAAATCTTCAAGCGAGTGAAAGGTAAAAAGAGCGACAAAGGATTAAAGCCAAGCGAATTGGTACAACGAGGCTTTCAAGTCTCAGCTAGAGAGCGACAAAGACGCGGGGTTGAACTTTAACTTTGAAGCAGCGCGGACCAAAGCAATAGCTACAATACAAACCTCCTGGACGAATCTATACGATGTAAAGGAACACCAATATGGGCGAACGGATACATGATACACGAAGCCTAAGCGTACATTAAGCTACCAATGAAATTTGAGGTTCATGATGCTATCGGCGGTTATTGCTTCAACACGGTTTCACGAAGGGGGTCCCTTGTAGTGATGAGACGTGATTGGACTGGGATTATGCCTGACGTTAACGGGGGTGGGCAGGGCTATTTCTTCATGAAGGGTACAGGGTAAATACACTGCAGATCCGGTGAGAGAGGAGTCAAAGCGTGAATACGAAAGGATAATGGCGAGATATGGAAGAAAGGACAGTGAGATGGGGACTGAGCATAAAGCAGGCACATGGTGCAGGGATCACGCAAGTGGGCATGCTTTATCACTCGTTTCGAGAAAAGGAGATGAAAATTTTCGTGGATTTTCGGATTGGTTATATTCGAGTATGTATTTGATGCATCGTCTTCAAGTTAGTATTGAGATCCAACCCTGAGATACTGGTCTGATGCGAGCTCGATCAGCTGAAGATTGAAGATGATATAACCAGCATCGGAGACAAAATCATTATTATCATATTCCCAGCTCGGGGTACGCTATCTACTGTTTTCTCCTTCTCCAAATCGAGGTTTACTTGAGTTCTCCCTCTATATTCTCCATCATTCTCTTACAGTCTCGTCGTGTTGCCTTCCGAATAACTCTCTACCATCATGTCTTTTGCGGTTACATTTTTTGACCCATGTTTCTGCTGCACTTCATCGGGTATTGTTACATTCACTGTTTTCTACCCACTCTCCCTCTTCCCTTCCTTCTCGCGGGTCTCTCCTTTTTTGTCGCTTCTTGAAGCACCCTTTCAATAAAGTCCTCGGCATCTCTCATCTCCGTTTCCCCCCACAATCCGGCTGCTTCATTCAATTCCGCCGTGTTTTCCTCTTCATCCTCCGTCTCGGTCTGGTTTTGGTCCTCCAACCAAGCCTCCAAGTTAAGTAAATGCTGCGATGAGTGAGTATGAAATGCCTCGCCATCTGAAACAGCTGTATGTCCCACCTCAAAGTCCATGTATGAGTTCAGTGGAGATGATGGGAACTCGGGTAACAAGGATGGAGATGGCAGACCCGGGCTCGATGATGATAACTCACTGATACTGGGAAAACACAGTGGGCTGTCGTCGATACTGGGCAAAGAATCATCATCGCGGGGCGAGCCTTCGCTGATACTGGGAAAAGAATCATCATCGACTGGCTGGCCTTTAAGGTTAGTAACTTTCAGTGGTGTCTTATCACTAATACTGGGGAAAGAATCATCGTCTGGCGGACCTTCGCTGATACTGGGTAAAGAATCTTCACTAGGCGGGCCTTCGCTGATACTGGGGAAAGAATCATTGCTGGGCGGAAGTTCGTCGATACTGGGAAAAGAATCCTCACTAGGCGAGTCTTCGCTGATACTGGGAAAAGAATCATTGTCGATAGGGAGGCTTGGATGGCGTGCCGGAAGTGTGGGTGATGGAAATGGCAATGTGTCCATACCGGCGTCCGTTGGCGATGCGGCAGTGTAAGTTGAATATTTGTGGGCTTGGAGAGGGACTGCCAAACGTGGAGTATATTCTTCGAAGACCAGCGACTGGTGATTTATTGCTCTCCCGTTGTGAAGCTATTAATGGTCTGTAGCCAAGAACGTGGAAAGAAAGGCAAGTGGTTTGTTCAGTTCTTTTTGCGAAGATCTCGGAGATATTATAACTTCCTAGAGCTCTTATTGTCAGACTAACGTGGATGTGGTACCGTCCTAGAGATCGCCCCTAAAGCTGCCACAATCTTGTAGTTGTTTTGAATAGCCAACTTGGATTCTGTAGCAGTTCCCGGAGCTGACTTTCAAAGCTATCCACGGTGTTGCAGTGTCAAGGCTGTCGAGGGTATCGTAGTTGTTTTGAAGATTTGCACAGATAGTGTGGAAAAGGCGTTGGAGCTCTTTTGGTTATGTTAGATGTATTGAAGTTTACACAGCCACTGTTGTTTTTGACCTTAGGGCCTTTATGGCCCCCCCCCCCCCCCCTCTCTCACTGAAGGGGCCGAGCTTCGAACAAAAATCTTCACAACCCTTGAGCTCATTTCCACAACGCTTGAAAAACAGCTCCTTACACCTGCAACAGCCTCAACGACAGTTCTGCACCTTCGAAAACGTGATCAACAGCACCGCGCTCTTTCCCAACGGCAGCTCCAACGAGGCTTATGCACCGACCACAGCTTAGAGAAAAGCTCCCCGCTATCCCGATACGGCGCATGTAAATAGACACGGTTTATGCTTGTACAGGCGGACATAGGGGGTACGGGGGAGCCATAGTTGATGCCTTCGGGGCAGTGGACAGGATTTTGGACGTTAGCAGAGGCGGGCGGTTTCATACTCAAGTCTGAATGCATAAGTCGCATATCTAGTTGCTCTGGCTTTATAACTAGCGTTCGTTGATGTTTTATTACTCAACCCGCGAGAAAGCTCACAGCCTTCGATACCGATACTTAATACTGTATTGACCTCACTTATTTCTCTTCGCCTTCCCTCCTCCTCAGACCTCCTCCGTTATGTGCCCAAGACTCTGCGACATTCCCGCGTCTTTTCAATCCATATTAGTTATTAATACATAGTGTCAAAGCTACCTGCTAAACCCACACCTCTTCTAATTACATCACCACCTTCTCATTGTCTTGTGGGTATTGTAATACGCCCAATAATCTTCTTACTTCTCCTGACATCTAACTTTCTTCAACCCCAGCCACAGAACCAGATGTTTAGAAGCATCATATGGTCATATGCTCATAGATTCCTGGGGTTGAGACTTAGCCGCTGTCGGCTTATTGACGGTGGTTTTGTTGGGCTTTCGGTTCAACTGCCGAAGTTAGACGGTTTGAGTACTCTAAAGAGGACGACGTTGTCGAGTCAAGTCTAGTGATGATCTACGAGTCGATCGCAATGGCTTGAGATTTATACAAAAACTTCATACTCTAAGCTGGCTCTCTCAAGACAAAGCGGAAAATGTGGTATCAGTTGGACTGCGATGTTAGCAACAAGCGCAGCTCGCGCTGACAAGTGACGCATCCCACGAAGTATACGATGCTATTTGCTGTATCATATCATAATTTAGACCCCCATCACCCCGCATCCATATCCAGCCTGGTGTTTCCAAACCGGCAAACTCTCCATAGGCTAGGGACTTATCAATCCTTCATGTAGATATAACTACGGTCTGAAACTCATCCTAAAATCTACATATCCAGATTCTGACCGAGTAGTACTCTCACCCTCACCACTCCCCCGGCCACCTAGAGTACTTAACTCCACGATGCCACCTCCAACCTGTTGCCCTTCACCACTCACTAAACCTCCGCCACCCCGCCACCTTACCAAGACTCAGACAGTCCGACTAACTAGTCCACGCCTAGCCTCGGCCCCTGCCTCAGCCTTAACCACCGAGGATGAGTAAGTTTTTATAAACATCTGGTAGTGTTGCCAGACCACTGGCAACTACAAATACAAATACAAAGCCGATTCTCTCAACAGAGTATCCAGTATGCATTTGCGCAATTACATGGAATTATTTGTGTTCAATGTGGAAGGGGTGTTGAGTGGTAGGGGTGTGATTTAGGCTCGGGTATATTCCTCATAAAGCCTTGCTCGATACCAATGTTCCAATCAGTCAGGGTTGATGGATGGTCTATGGCTCATGATTGATATCTCATCAAGGCTAAGTATTCTAGGCTGCTAGAATCTGTTGTCTGGGGATCCCAGATCGATGAGATAAGCTAAGGCTGATTATTTGCGGCTGGCTTGGATTAATGGATTCCGAAGATGGAACTGGAACAGTTGGGGGGAGGGGGGGTCCGGGTTGCAGAAGGAGCATATTAAGAAAGAAATGAACAGATACTTTCTGAAGCTACAGGTCTCGCGACTCTCGCGCTAGCACATGCACATTTCCACATCTCGTTATTTTTTTTATCTCATGGTTTCTGTATTCTGTATTCTGTATTCTGTCCGCCCTATTGTTCTACCTGAAGCTCAAGCAAACTGCATAAGTTATTGGATATTATCAAATGATGCAAACCCAGATTCCTTTTAGTCTTTCAGTTTTCACCCCATCCCTTCCACCTCTCCATATCACAAATTGCAAACCTCACCCCAAAAAAAAAACCACGGCCTGGTAACACACATCCTCAAAGCTTCATCACGGGAAGAAAAAAAAACTATTCGTTCGTTGGCAAAAAAAAAAAAAACAAAACAATTCCGAATGGTAACGTAATCCCCTAATCACAAATAAAGCCTGCAGAGTTTGTTTGCAAGTAAAAAAAAAAAAACGGAAGAAGGAAAAAAGAAAAAAAACCAATAGCTTGTGAAAAATAAAACAACGAAACGACAAATAAAGCAGGAAATCCCGAACCCAACTTCGACCACTTTACTCCCCGATACACGCCTCGCCATGATTTCCGAAACAACAGCCATTAGTCGCCACCGTCTGTTATTGACCACCGTTCGCTACACCCCATCGTTACGCTGCATAGGATATCATCACCATCACTCCCTATCACCAATCATCACCCATCGATACGACCATTTCAATGCCTCCACTTAAAACACCACCAAATATGCACCACTAAGCCTACTTACTTCTGCTTCGTTAAATACGAAAAGAGTTCAGTTGTTTTCGACTTTTGCGTGCAAAAAGGATTGACGTGGTGCTTTATCCAACGACTCCTGCGTCATTGACGAATTTCCATAGCATTTTGACGAGGTGATCTGGTAGTGTGTACAAGTCGACATGGAACTCTCCCTCTGTAAACGGGAATGGATTAGTAACATCCCCTTGGGATTTTATGGAGGAGCCATTCTTACGCTCAACGTCGTTCTTAACGTAAGTTTCGCTTGTTTTATGATCGTGGACCATCTGGACGACTTTTAATAGATCCTCCTCCTCGAGCTTTTGGAGACCGTCGGCAAGCTTTTCCATGTCGAACGTTACGGATCCCTATCAAATTACGTTAGTAACTTTTCCTTTGATAAACATACCCGAGTGATAATTGGATGGGAGCTAGAGCGAACTAGGCAACAGCAAATGGACTCGAACAAAAGAGTATGAGTGGGGGCCAAGCCGGTGTTTGTTTGGGGATTTAAGCGCCATGCACTGGGAGGATAGACAAACCGATTTCTCGCTCCGGCTCTTCTTCTTTGACCGCTCCTCTCCGTCGTTCTTGCGCTTGTCCTTTCTTGCAACTCCGTTTTCTTCGGGTGCAGCATCGGCTCCGGGAACAGGACCTGATAGTGCGAGCTGCTTGAGGAGATTCGGGCGGGGGTTTGTGAATGTCTGTTTGCTTATTAACCAGTGGTCAATCAATGCAAGGGACTAGTAGGATACATACGACGGTGTGGATGCTCTCGTACTTGTTCTTCTGGAAGTTCAAGTCGTGCTGGATATTATGATCTCCTCCCTTGTCGATAGCGTGAAGTACGAGGTTCATATCGAATTCTCCCCAACCCTTTTCTTCAATCAAAAACGGGGGCTTCTTGAGAACTATTTTATGTCAGCCCTGATCCACTTATATCCATCACATCTCCATCGTAGAGAATATCCCCCATCCTCAGCAGTCCGGAGCCCAAGAACCCCAGGACCTCATAGTCCCAAGGCTCCGAGAGATATCCCAACCCCATAACCCAAGCCTCCCTCATCAACCCGTAGAGTGACAAACATACTTCTCGTAGGATTCGGAAAAGTCGGATGCAACTTGTAGATCACCTTGTCGAACACAGTGGCCGGTAGCTCCTCTCCGTTCGGTCCAAGGATGAAAACGCGGATTGACCAAGCCCTCATAGGAAAACCCTCATGTGCGGGGGGAACATCGTCACTACAGAAGCCAGCAACACATGTCAGCGACATCCTTCTCTGTATCCTCCAAGCCCAATGATGATCCTGCAACCAAACAACCCTTCTGTGAATAGAAAGGTAACCCGCAAACGCGAATGGGATGAATAGAATGTAGCAAGTCCAAGAAGGGTAACAGGCTAAGATATGCGCGTCGCGTGCTTCGGGTATACCGCGTCCTCCGCGCCGTGTTATGGGGGGTTTGGTGTTTCCAGGCATCGCGGTGGTAGCTTCTTGTCTTCGGGCTTCGTCTTTAGGGATGATGGATATAAACGTACAGAATGCTCTGCTGAGTGACCAGCTTGATCTTTCTCGAAATCTACACTTCATGATTAGTCCATCATATTCCCATATTCCTTCTGGTCTGGTTCCTCCCCACGCGGGGCTCGTGACACTTGTTCTTGTCTTCTCCTCTTCTGTTTACGCACCTCTGTCATTGTCCTATTCCTTAGGGTTTCCCGCGTAAATTCCGGGGGTTCTCGCGTACAAACGAAGCTTGTCAAGGTCGAGATTCTTAGACGGAGCTTGGGCGGTGGAAGTTGGTGCGTGTCGCGAGCGGTAAGGTTGTGTGAGGCGGTGTCCCTAGTTCCTAGTTCGTTGAGGGCTAGTCACGTTGTACGAGCTGCTGGCTTGGCGTGGGCGTTAAGGCGCGATTCATGAAGTGTCACGTCGGACCGCGTTAAAGCACTAACTCGTCAACTCTAGGGGACGTGAAGGGCCGAGGCTCGGAGGTACATAGGTACTAGCGGAGCCGCATGATGAGGCGAGACAAGATATTTGGTTCGCCTTGAACGCTGAGGCTACATCTGCAATGATTCCTGGATGATCGTCACTCAAACTGAACAGGGTTTAAAACCAAGTTGCAAATTTATAACTCCAACTAGTTTTTAAAAGTAAAATAAACACGTATTGCAAAAAAATATCAGAACACAGGACGCCTCCCCCTACCCTAGATACCCGATGAAATCCCCCTATCCATCCAACCATTTCACAAAGGAAAATACCGAGCGAAGCCGTCCTCGACTCCAGCCAAAGAAAGTTTCACGTACAGGTCAACAGAGATATTAGGAAAAGTTAAGTCTACAAAGGAAATGTCAAAGCAATGGAAAACAAAAAAAATGAGTCAAAATACTCAATCCGCGTCCAAAGTCCGTTAAGAAAACTCCAGGTATTCCAAACGAAATACGATTCCTACTATAGGCCGTACTAGATGCTATATGTATCAACAAACCATGAATAATGCCTGAAATGTAACTAGACTGAAAAAAAGACCTACCATTAGTTATACCCGTTTATGCTTTCCGTTAGTGGCCTTTCCCTTCGACCCAGCAGCGTATGGTTGTCGCCTGGACCAGATTTTCTTCGCTTGCCCCCTAGCCTTCCGCCTATACTCACCCTCCTTTCCGAGCTTCTCTGTAAACTCTGTAACCTTCTTTACGTCGTTAAGAATCCGCTCCTTACCAGCCCCCAACATCTCAGAGACCAAAGCCATCTCTTTCTTAAACTGCCCGTCCAATTCCGCAGACAATAGCTTTGCTTCATCAGCTGCCTGATTGGCAACTTTCCGTATCTCAGAATACCCATCATCCACAATATCTTTCAATTGGGTGTCATAAAACTTTCTCCACTGATTGTTCATTCTCATCCA
The DNA here is from genome assembly GCA_024516145.1 of Pyronema domesticum. Lineage (NCBI taxonomy): Eukaryota > Fungi > Ascomycota > Pezizomycetes > Pezizales > Pyronemataceae > Pyronema > Pyronema domesticum. Next base: position 884,183 of record JAJJXL010000024.1, read on the forward strand.
TGGTCTTCCAAGATCAATGGTGACGTTGCTCTTGAACCGAGGTCGGGTCCTGACCGAGATCTGGATATCCACGGTACCCCAGAATTCGTATGCGTTTTCCATACGGACGAAAAGGGTACCATTGGGGCTAGGTTCAACTACCGATTTGATCAATACGTCATCGCGGTAAAGCCTAACCCACGTTTGTGGTTGCCTGCGAAGCTTCTGGAAGTTCGAAGGAGGTACGATGCCAATGAGGTTGGTTCTGGGAGGAACATAAGCAACGAAACGTTCGGCATCAGTGTCGTTGACCACGATTATTGGCTCGCTGTTGATAAAGGAGAACAAGGATGAATCAGTCGTCGGCGTAGCTTTGACCTGAACTGTAGAAGTCGTGGTAGGCACAGCGACTGCAATGGTAGAGATTGGTGTGTGAGATAAGGGGATCCAGTCGACATCAGATACTGTAGCAGGTGGAACAGCGGAAGGATCTGTCTTTAGGATCCAGAACTGTAAACTGCTTGCCAGGACGTAAATGCCGAACATGGTAGCAAGCCAGAAAAATGACCTAATTTGATTGGCCATTGCAATATCAAGAAGGGCGTCGAGCTTGTCCTGGTACCGGTTGAAAGCCCTCTCAAACTTGCGGATATAGCTTGGGGAGTCCTCGGTTGGCTTGTCACTGTTGTCAGGCGGGAGGGGTGTCGACACCTTAGTAACGCATCCAAGGTTGCGATTGAGTTGGCGAGGGCTCAAGTTAAGGAAAGTCGACAGATCGATAGGAAAAGTCTTGTAAACAACAGATGGCTCGTCAGATTCAATGCACAAGTGGACGAGCCTCCTGTCGATGTCAATATATTGATCAGTTGACTGGTGGAAGTGAGGGTTCTGGGAGATGAAGATGGTAGGAATTTCGTGTCTAGACATGAACGTTCTGGCGATCACCCGGGTAGCTCTGCGTTGACTGTTGTCGTCGTCCGAGCAGTAAATAACTGCAAGGTGAGGAAGCTTCCAACCAGGAGCCTCCAAGCGAGGACCCTTCTCGGAAGAGATAGAAGAGATATTCTGGTTTCCGTTAAGCCAGAGGGACAAAGTTGCGTTGGCAGCCTTTGCAGCTGTGCATACGTCAAAGGTCATGTCCAAGCCACTGCTATCAATAAGCTCCACCTCTGGGGAAGTGCTCAATGATCCAAAAGAATTAATGGGGACAATATTAAAACGGGGTGATTTAATACTGTCCCAAGATCCTGTGGAGCTAGTCGACTCAGAAAGAGCAGCCGCCAAAGCAGAGGCAAGCTTATGCTGAATTTCTTCCTTTGCCACCGTGGATCCGACATAAAGAACCCTGAAGGGTTCCTGCAATTGTAGAAGGTCGCGGCTCATACTCTGACGAACGGTGGAATAGACGTTGACATTATCATCCAAGCGCAAGCTCCGTCGGATCTCTGTAGCCTCGGCGTCCTTGAAAACGGACAACTTTTGTGAAACCTGAATCTCGTTGCCGGTTACTTCCTCGGGTTCGTCGAACAGAAATTCTTCCGGTGAGGGAGATCGGTCAAGTAGGGTGTGCATACTGTCGTCAAGATGGTGCTCGTCGAGACCTGCAAAAGACGGAATCGGGTTGGGGTGATCGTCTTCGTCCTCGGAGTCATTTTCTGGAATGCTGCGTAGAGAATCAGTGCTGGCTGCCATACTGGACAAACCGGCGTCACTCATGTCGTCGTCGAGGGACGCAATAGACGAAGTGCCGTCGTCGTCTTCGTCCGACATGATCGTAGAGTCTGTGAGGATCTCATAGCTGTCTCCCATACCATCGCTGTCTTCCGAACGGCCAGCCATGTTGAAGGGTTGTTTCTAGTTTGCAGCCACGGCGGATGGCAAAATAGACAAGGTCTTCGACTGCGAAGTAGGAGTGGAGGTAGAAGATGTCGACGGTCGAGCGATTATAACGTACTATCGGAAAGTAGGCTTCGTCGTGGCAGGAGGGGTATGAGTAGGGAGCACTGTTGTTGTCGCGCCGTTGGCTGCCTTGTCTTGTGCTGTAAGTATGGCTGAACTCAAATGTAACAGTGAGAAAGGAAGGTTATTCGGGTTGCTGTACTTGAGAGATCAGAAACTGTATATGCCTTGGACCGAGATTTGTTCGCAGTGATTGCAGGCTAAGCAGTCTGTCCAACCTATCTCTTTCGAATATCGGGTCGATTCAGAGACTGCAGACGAACTTGTGCGTCGCAAACGTCGCGATTGGGTGAGTCAAGAGAGTCGGCTACGGGAGGGGAAGTTCACTGGAGATACAGTGACAGCGACAGCGGAAACAGGGTTGCGGAAGCTGTGAGAGAAGAGAGTGTTATTATCTGCTGGTATTGATTTGGTAACCCTTCGTGGCTCACAGAGCTCTATGGTAAATGGAAAACGTTGCGGAAGGAGCGTCAGAAGTACCTCCGATTCAAAAGTTGAAGAAGTAGTGGCGGGGTGAGAGGGAGGAGGGGGTGTCAAGCTTGTGGTGCCAGAGCAGTGGAGGGGTAGGTAAGCAGCTACCTCATCCTAGCTTCACGGGGAGCTCAGCTTAAGTGCGTCTTCGCTCGTCTTTGCTGGGCAACGAAGCAACGAAGCATGACCACACACACAAGCAACCAATGAGAGCTCCATCCACAATTATCGCTGCACAAATCAGCGGAAAGCGGCATAGACTCCCAAGAAATGACTCTACAGAATGTATCATCAACTCTGCAAATGACAGAATGTATCATCTCACTCTGCAAATGATCGTCCAAATACCAATCGTTAATGCATTAGTCGCTTCATATAAATTCCTTTGCATTCACATCTCAAGCTCCTCCAACAAAGCCATCGCAAGCTACAAGCACCAAATCGGTAACAACAGCACTTTTTCCCGTAGATCCCTCTCGCACGCATACGCCACCATCTGCCCCGCCCCCCGTCCACGCATCTCACTCTTTGAAAATCAGCAAATGGCTTTTTGGAAACCTCTAAATTACCAATGCAGCCACCCTCATGCACAATCCCCCAGAAATCACCGTCATCAAGTATTATACACAAAATCCCCCCTATCCTATCACCAACTATCGACATGCTCCTTCTCCTCCCAAGCTGATGCCCGCATTCCGGTGACACCCACCGTGAAAGCAACAATGCCACACCAGGCAATGAAAGCCGACAACAGAGAGAAGTAAAGAAAAAAGAAGAAACGGAAGTATCCGCCAGGCGGTGCTATGACAGCAAGCGTCTTTTAAATCCGTATCCCGTTACACAAAGCAGTAAAAAAAGATATAATATAGAAACCTAAGAAGCAGAAGACGTAAAAAGAAAACTATCTCTCAAAGTCCCAAACTACCGTCGTACAGAATTAGTCAAAGCACAGGTTTTTTTAGTAAAGCAACAACATCAAATGGGGGGAATTTATGCTTCAGGGGTTGTAAAGAAACAAAGTTGGATAACCAAAAAATTTCACAGAAAAAAAGAAACCGTAAAAACAGAATTCACAACACAAAGACTCCCAACGAAATCCGCACGGAGTTCCGATGCACCTCGCGTCGTAGTAGTATAACAGGATTGGGTCGTGTTCTCGTCGCGTGTTATGTTCATGGGGATGCCCATCCACCGGCAACCTTGACCCACTCGGCCAAACAACTGCCCTTTTTGCCCTCGATATCAACGATATCCGTGTCGCATCTGCATCTGCATCCGACTCCGTTTTCTTTCTCGGCGTCCCAGTTGTCCCAGTAGGAGTCCTCCTCCTTGGCCTTCTTGTCGTCGAAGTAGGGCTCGTACCATTTCTGGCGGGGAAGCTGCTTAGCGGGCGCGTTGGCGGGGCAATGGTGGATGGTGGTATGACGGTAACCGACGTCTCTGAAGTAGTGGATTTGGGCAGGCGACAAAAGAATACCGGCAGCAATGGAGTGAACGGGGGCGTCTCCCCACTATATAAAGTTAGTGCATATTCGACGTTTCACCGGAAATAAGATACAACGTACACGCTCGTTCCAGAAACCACCACTCTTGTCCAACATCTGGAAGAAGTCCTCATACTCCTTGCTGCGGTAGAAATCAAGACGGGCAATCTCAAAGTTACTCCAGAAATGGCACATGTTGTAGTCCTCTCCCTCCATGGCGGTAGGGTCAACCTCAACTGGCTTGCCACGACCAGGCTCAAGCTTAAGGACGTCCTCAGGTAAGTTGTCCTTGTTCTTCTCCTCCTCCTTCTTGGCGGGCTTGGGCTCAGCAAACATCTCCCACATTCCCTGGGAGGTGATGTTGTTGTTTCTCATGTAGGCCGAAGAGTAGCGGAAAAGGTTAGGAACGGTCTCGCGAAGCTCCTTGACGGCGATGGTGAATCCATAGGTCTTGTTGTTCTTCTTCATCTCAACGAAAGGATCGCTGTAACGCGGTAAGTAAAAACGCCTCTTACGCCTTGATCGTCGAAACTTACTAAGTCATATCACAGTAGAACTTGATGTCTGGCTCCAAGCGCCAGTACCACTCGTACTTGGCCAAAAGCTCATGCTTGTAGAAAAATCTGCACTCCGGCGTCAGTTACACATGAAAACGTCATTGAAAATCCTACGAACCCGGAATAGAAGCGACACATGTGGTGGTAACTGGCCATTCCGCCGTACATGATGGCCTGGTCACCCTGTTTGGCAATGGCCTCCTGGGCCTCGCCCAAGTCGGCCCAGTCGGGGAAACCCCAGTGCTCCGGCTCAATTTGTCCAAACTCGACCTCAGACTGAGTGTAGTTTCTGATAGCCTCCTTGAAAGTCTCGTTGAAAATACCGTCGTTAAGGAAAACATAGGGGTAGTTGAAATGTCTGTTGAAGTGACGTTCCATGTATCTCATGGAGGAGAGAACTCCCTCAAGCTCCTTGTTCCTGGCCAACACCACAATAACCGCATTCTCTCTCGGCTGGTCAGTCTGAGGCACCGAGCAACCCGTGACAAAGGGCTTATCGAATTTCTCGCTAATTTTCCTGTGATTATTCAATTCATCTGTCAGCGGGCCCGGATAGCGATGTGACGGCCTCACTCGGAAAAAACCCCTTATTCCATCCCTTATTCCATCATCCATTTAGTCGCGTGGAACAAGGTTTGGTCCGGAATCTGATTGGTTTCATACCTTATTGCGGGAGGAGAACTGGAGGGCATAAGTTTCCTTCCGGGAGAGTCTGGATGCCGAACAAGCAAGAACAAGACGAGTATCAAGATGGTGAATGGAAGCATGAGGACAGCCCCGAGAGGCATTGTCACAGTCGAGCTTCCTTTTAGTCGAATTCGGCGTCGTAGAAATGCCAGCCGTGGTGATAACCGGTGATATTGTGCAATCTCATCCAGCTTCTTCCGCGACGGAAGTAGCTGGACAATCTGGCGTACCAGGCCCATGGCTGTGGAGTATTTGATGAAGGGTCCAAGGACTGAAAGTTGACAACCCCAACGAAGGCCTTGCTAGGGGAGTTAGAGGGGGCTGCCGCAATGACCGTCGGGAATTCGGGAGGGCGACGACTAGATTGTCGGGTGGGGGATGGAGGTGGAGGAAGTCAGCGGTGAGGTGGTGGAGGATGTTTAGATACGCAGAGAATTTAGGTGCGCGCGGGAGTAGTTGACTGTCGGATGTAAATAGGTGTTGTGAACTAGGTGTTAGGGGAGTCTAGAGTGGCAACATCCAGGCGTGCTCGTAGCAGGACTCTTAGTTCGAAAGTAGTAACAGCAGACACACAGAGGCGATTAGTCGCAGCCGCAATTAGTGAGAAGAAGGTGGCAGTGAAGACAGCAGGCCTCGGGAGGAATGAAGCGTGATGAGGAATTTGAGAAGCGTGAGAACGAAAGGACGTCCGGTGGATGCTGACAACTTGAGATCCAATCCAGGACACGAGCGAGCGTGGTATGTAGAGATGGAGCGAGAGACGCGGTGATGCCTGGAGTTGGAGGTTTGCAGACACAGATTGCAATCAAGCAAGTCTTAACACAGCTTGAAGACAAACTTGACCACTTGTTATACAACCGCTGAAGGGGTGCAGTTTCTCAATTTTTTTGAGCACTTTGCAGATGGCGAGGTTCTCTTTGCGGATGGGAGGTCTCGTCGAGTCTCGAGTGCAGCTTTCCAACCTGAGACTAGATTCTCGCGGTAAAAGGGGAAAGGACATGAAGAGGCGAACCCGATGCTGATCCCTGACGGGACGAAGGCAACGCAAATGACCAGCAAGCAGTGGCATTTGGTTCTGTCTGGCGGTGGATTGGACAGATTCAGCAGAATTTAGGCAATTGAACGCCTTGCACAACTCGAGATGACCGTGATATCAACCGCGATAGGCGAAACGTTGATATTGCAGACGTTTATGCTGTGCGTGCGTGAAATTTTTATAAATGACAGAGGGAGATGCCCAGGTGCTACAAAGTGTTACGGACCGAGACGGATGGCTACAGGCGGCAGCAAAGGTACACTGCTGATCCGGCTGGAAAGGTACATGTCTTGTACAGCGTGTTCAAAAGGGCAGAACATGAAAAGGCGAAGGCTTGCCACACCGACCGACGCGCCTGAACTGCGCGTTCGATGCCATCCACCACCGTCCCTATCCACAAGTCCCTACTGTCGATATCGACCAATCCTCACTACCCGCGTGCCATCCCAACAATTTGGTGACTTGGCATTATTCAAGCTTCACGCGTCTGTCAGTCGCCAAGAGTTCAAATAAGCTTCAGGGTATTACGCCGCTCACCGAAGCAACAGCGTGGAGTCTGGATCCGAATTGCTTCACAAGGTCCACAAGCTCGACAAAGTATCCCTAGTCTGAAAAAGTCCGACAAAGTTCCCCAAGCTCGATAAGGTCCGACAAGGTACGGCTAGGCACGACAAAATCAGACAAACACCATTGACACCCAGCATCACCACAGCACATCATGTCCAACGCCAAAAAGCTTAGCTATGGTTCGTGCTTCCTTGTGCACCTTACCTCCACATCCTCATCTCGTCTGGCTTTTATCTGTCAAACCTCTCCTTACCGCATCCCCACGAACCACTGCACCCATCAATCCATGCATGCTTACCATATACAACAGAGATGGAAGAACCTGCGTTCCTGCGTCGAATGCGAGCAGCTGCCTCAGGGCAAGGTCAACCAGAACGCTACATCGCTCCTAGAAACCGAAAAGTCGCTGTTGAAGATGGAGAGGACGCGCCGGCTTATGTGATGGAGGATGGAAGCAGTCTATCTCGGGAGGAGTTTCAGAAGCTTGGAGGGAAGGGAGATGACGATGAGGAAGAGGAGGAGGAGGGCGAGAAGAAAGACGAGGATAAGAAGGAGGGTGAAGCTATAGAGGGAGAGGTGAAGAAGGATGAGGAAGGGAAAAAGATGGAGGAAAAAGTGGAAGATGAGGACACAAAGATAACGGTGGTGGAGGCAGGCATGAAGAAGAAACGTAAAGCTGCCAAGATTGTAGGAGCAGACGATGAGTCCGAGGACGAGAAGACAAAGAAGCTTGAGAAGGCTCCTGCCAAAGACGCAAAAGGAAAGCCAAAGCCAAAGCGTAGGGTAAAGCTTTCCTTTGGCGAAGACGAGTAGACGCGCGAAATATAAACGCGTCACGAGTCGTAAACGCGAACCACTGGAATCACGGGAACCACGGGGATCACAGGAATCACGGGGATCACAGGAATCGCGAAGATCATGAAGCAGTAGTCACGGGAGATGTACGAGCGTCGAGCAATATTCTAAGCAGCAGTAGACTGTAGTAGTCAGTTTGTAACTGCTTGCTCTACTCTAAGTACTTTTGCTTTCCCGGGATCCATAACCGAGAGTACTCTAGACACAGACAGAGTCAGCACTATGATAAGCCTATGATAAGCCCTCCGGTGAAGCTTTTGATGGGATAGGGATAATGGTTGATCATTTTCAATATCGGAGTTTTTGGCGTTTAAAATTACTTGGAACTCTACGGCTTTCTACAAGGCTCTCTCTCATCTACGTATCTTCTCATGCGCAACTTACATACAATTGAACCCTAACTTTCCGGTTCGATCGCCATCCATTATCCCAATTCCATGCATCCGAAGCAGAAGCAACACCTGCAAAGCGTGAGTTACTCGTTGCTCGTGTCCGGTCTCCGAACTTTCCGTACGAAGGAATCTCATCGCGATGGGGTAACTACAGCAGGCGCTGTGTGCTTCATTCCTAGTTCTCCTTCCAGGAGCTGTTGAGAAAGTGCATTTACTAGGGGCAGGGGACTTGGATCTTGAGTAACAACTCCCGACGAACTCATCTCTATTCCCCTTTTCTACACATGTTCTGTGACGATGCACAGCTTTCCCGAATCCACGGAGAATCCATGGAGAATCCTAATGACTTCATGCCGCCGTAACGTAGTGGCCATTAAACGGTTTAGGGCCCGGTCTCAAGCGAGCTCTGTGGGTTCTTTGAAACCCGGGATCCCCGGGTCCAACTACATAGAGAGTCGGCTCCGTGGATTTTTGAGGGATCATGGCGTACCGTGGCTCCCAGGGCTCCCCGGGCAGAGTCGTTATGTGATTAACGTATCGTAGGCCTATGTACCGGCCAGTTGTGCAGTATGTATCAGAAGTACCATATCTAGATGCGGGCTCCCCGGGCTCTCCCTGGACTCCCTCGCCTCACATCCCGAGTAACCCTAGATTCGCAGTGCAATGGTCGGGTGGCATATGACGGGTGTCGTGTGTATGTACTCTAAAGGGCTAAAGGGCCAAAGAGCTAAAGAGCTAAAGAGCTAAAGAGCTAGAGTAAACCCTAGATGCCAGATGATGATTTGGCATTTCCTTAGCATCTACATAGGGTTTTGCACCCTTGCTGTCAGGTCAAGGTTTCGATTGACATACTATCTTTACTGTAGCTCCTGTAGCTACTCTAGAGTACTTAACTACAACTAGAGTACCGGAGGATGATCTTTTGTCATAGCTTGCATAGCTCGTATCTAGAGTATCTAGAGTATCAAAGAAGTATGACATATGTATTTGGGTCAGAAGTCCGCCACGCCCACGTGTCATCTCTATTCGCTAGCAGCTGGTTGGATGTTTTAACATGTTTTACGTTTAGCTAGGTCTGAGCACAATTATAATTCAACATCGTGAGTTTCTGAAACCGCAACTCATCTTACATATACGTTTGGTAGGATCCAATGTGCTCGGTTATCTCTTTTCGTTCATTTCGTTTCTTTCGTTCCTTCCGTTCATCTGCCGCAAGGACTTTGCCACAATCATCAAAAGACATAGATATCTATGATGATATGGCTCATGTGGCATCATTGGGTTTCGAGATGTTGCACTCCGGATCCACTGCGCTTTGACGTGCAAAAATTTCTGTACGCATCAGGGAGGACGAGCACGGTGGGCATTGCCAGTGCGCGTTGTGCACACGGAAGGCGGTGAATGATGGAGTGCACTGCCCGATGCTGTCCTGCCCGATGCTTTGCTTGAAGGTTCAAGGCACAGATGGGGCCCGTCGGCTCGATGAACCTAAGGCACGTAGAGCACTTGGATAAAGATTTTCTGGGGTCACCGGTCGGCCGGTCGGCTTAGATCTTGGATCGTGGATTCATCGATCTCAGACCTATGGGGTTACGGTTTGATAATGGGAGTAGGGACTAGGAGAAATAGATGCGATAAGTTATGCTCACAAAATGCCCCAAGCCCTATGTACTTCCGGTAACTAGGAAGATGTAAAGTTGGCCTAGGCATACGGGCTTCAAAAAGTAAGTAGATGCATATCCGTCATGGAGCTCACGTTTTCTACCGTTCCGTAATCACATTTTTTTGCATTTTCTCAATTTTGTTATCACGTTTTGTTTCCCTGCATCTTCCCGGGCGATCACTAATTCAGCACATGTTGTGGAAACTTTACGGGCGTTCCCCAGATGTTCCATGGGGTCCCATAACCCGTTACTTTGGTTTCCGGGTTTTTGTGACACTTGCGACACTTCGTCTAACCATGACTTAGGGCTCTTAGAATTTTTTGCAGACTTGCACACGCGTGTACCTTTGATTTCTGTTACTTAAAAAATTCAAGGTTTTTGTGATGGCCCGATGGGGTGAATAGTAATCGGCTGCTTGGATGATGCATGAATTCATGGATAGTTTATCTAGAAGCTTCACTTCGACTATGCTTCGACTATGCTTCGCTTCTTAACTATGTAAATGCAAAAAAACTTTTCCGTTCTATCGTTTCACTAGTTACGTGACTTTCGTCGTTGCGCAGTCTCTGCACAGTCGCTTCATGATACCATTAATGCAATGTGTAAACACCAGTCTCCGGACAATACCATCCTCCACGGCCACGACCCAGCATTCTCCACACGTTTGCATATCTACCGATTCTATTCCCTTCTGTTTCACTTCTGTTTCACTTCTGTTTCACTTCTGCTTCACTTCTGCTTCGCTTCGCAAAAATGCTTCTTCTCTCCCCCCCCCTCCCCCCCCCCCCCCCCTTCCTCCTCCCTCACAGTCTTCCCTCTCCTCTCTACCTCTTAAGAGTCTTTTGCTTATTAGCTCCCACCACCAACCTCTTCTGCACATACAATCCCTTCCTCGTTCTCACACTATCCATATACCTCTTCGCAACATTTTCCCTATCAGCAGTATCTCCAAGATCCTCCAATTCCTCCTCCGTAAACGGAGTCCAATAAGGATCAACATCCAGTATCTCAAATCCATAAAAGATAAGCTGAGGAGTAGCAGCACCTCTAGAATTCTTCAAAATCTCCGTAGCAAATCCGAAAGACTCAGCCACCGGGATTAGGGAACGGATTGTCCAAAAAGGAGTTCCTTCTTCCTGGTCTTCAGATATGGTACGACCACCACGTTGAGAAATGGTATCATGGACACGACCTAATACTTCAGTGGAGGCTTGAATATCGCAGGAATACATAGCGAGTAATAGGCGGGGTGACCAATCTAGGAATCCTGCTCGAATGGCGTTTTGAACTGCGGTAATGACTTCGAAGGATTTCGTCCGCGCGAGGTTTAGGTCTTCTTCGGCGGTTGCTTCGATGGTGGTAGTTTCTACGAAGCATGCGATGCCCTGTACGGGTTCGTTACAGAGGGGTCCAGAAGCTGTGGATAACTGGAAGGCGTGGGAGATTTTGTCCTCGAAGTCTCTTGAGGATAAGGCTTCGTTGACATCCTCTTTCTCCTCCTTCTCCTTCTCCTTCTCCTCCTCGGCAGCTCCGACGAGAAGCTTACGGAAGAGACCGGCTTCAGTGGCATCGATTAAAAGGTTAGGACCAACACGTCGGGGGCCAAAAGCGATGATCTTTTCGACGACACCTTGCCAGACGTCTCTTTCCTTTGCTGGGCACTTAGAAAATGCTTTGGTTAATCCGGCTTTAATCTCGTCCATAGAAAGGAGCTTTAAGCTGGCTTGGGTTCCTCTTTCATCTTCGGCAACTTCTGAGACCTCGGCTGCTGCGGCTTCTTCGGCTCGCTTACTGGAATATAGGTTTTTGATGGATGCCATGTTTTGGACTAAGAACTGGGTAACCTTTGCGGGGAGGGGACGGGTGCGAATACGGACTGAGACGCGGCCGGATGGGGTGACTGCAATTACGGTTCCTCGGGGGAGGTTAGGGTCTTTAGGAGGTGACATCTCTGCCGCGGAGACAATGCTCTCACGGAAGGGAACGATAGGAGGGGAGGATTGAATTTCAATCTTTGCGTATCGTTCTCTAAGGTCCTTTAAACATCTTTCTAGATGGAGTTCTCCTGCGGTTAGGATGACGTGTTCTCCGTTGTCTTGGACGATGTATTCTGCACAAGGATCCGCTTGCTCGAGTAACTTGCAGCCTTCTACCAATTGTTGCATCTGGGAGGGGTTGCGGGGCTCTAATGCTACTCTGACGATAGGCGCGGATCCGAGTCGAATACCGGCCAAGTTGAGACCTCCTGTGGGTACGCTGACTAGAGTTCCGTTCTTGAGGATCTTGCCCTCTAATCCTGCGATGGCAAATACGTTTCCTGCTGGTACTTCGTTTAATGCTTCAAGATCCCGTCCCATCATGTAGTACAAGTCCTTGACGGTGACTTTCTGGATATGTTGGTCGGGGTAGACGGGGTTGTATTTGGGTCCTAGGACATATAATTCCTGGCCTGTCTTGATGGTTCCGGAATAGACACGAGCAAATCCAATCAATTTCTCCGAATCATCCTCCTCCTCTTGTTCCTTCTTTCCATTCTCCTCGTCTTCAGATTCTTCGGGTTCAGCGGTGACGATACCGGCTTCCTTTGCTTGGAGTCTCCGAGCATCTTCAATAGTCTTCTTACGTCGAAGCTCCCGCATCTCTTCGGCTGTCAACTGGACTCGTCTAACCTTCTTCAATTCCTTTGCTGGGATCGAAATCATCTTGGAAACGTAAGCAACCACAGGACTCTCCTCTTTGGTCGAAAACTCGGTAATAGCAGTCTTGATATCCTCATTGACGCTTTCCTTGCCGGGGACAGAGTCGATGATGTGAGGCATACGATCCTTCTGGGCGGTAGTAGGAGGAGGGAGCTGTTCGACGACTGAGATGAGGACGGCCTTTGAGAGCGGGAGCCATTGCATGAAAATCGTCTGAAGGAGCGAGCGTAGGTCCTTAGATTTGAGGTCTCTAGGGAGGATCTTAAGGTTAAGAGACTTGACAATCTTCTCAATCTTTTCCTGGTCACTAAAAACAAAACGCAGGTATGTTAGAAGCAATTTTGAAATATATTTCAGTTAAAAACAGGAGGGGAGGATAGAAAAGACCAGGGGGGTAGACGTACTGATTCAGCACAGTCGAATTATAGATAGCCCAAATACTCTCCAACACCAACGTAACAAACATGGGCCTCAACTTCCTTCCCTTAAGATGTTTCTCCGACAATACCCTCTTTGTCTTGGGATCCAAATAATATTTCCCCCACAAAAACTTCTCCAACTGCTCCTTCTTAACCCCCAACTTCTTCTCATAGATATCCGCAAACTGCCGAATGGTGAAAGCCCATCCATCAATAGCAGAAGCAAAGATGACATTATGTTTCTCCGGCGCAAAATAAATCTCCTCATCATCCTTCTCCTCAAACTGCTCATCGGCTGCATCCTCTGTAGCATCCGTCATGTCCCCCTTCTTCGCCGCTGCCTTCTCCGCCACCCTCTTCTCCAGTGTCTCCCTCCATTTGAGATCCTCCTCCATCCTCTCTCCGGCAAAGAAGGATCCCATAACAGCATTAACCTGTTCCACCGTTCTCCCCATTCTTTCAAAAGCCTCTTGCGGGGTCAACTGAAGCTCCGTAATAAGTCTATCAATCTTATTTATCACCAAAATCGGCTTGATATTCTCAACCCAAGCTTGTCTAAGCACCGTAACAGTCTGTGAACAAACACCCTCAACGGCATCTACTAATACTACGGCTCCGTCACATAATCTGGAGGCGGTTGAGACTTCCGAGGAGAAATCAATGTGTCCGGGACTGTCGATTAGGTTCACTAAGTACTCATGTAATTCGGGTTCGGCTTCGGGGGTAATGGGTCGACGCATCATACGAAAGTAGAGCGAGATGGCGCTGGATTCCATGGTGATGCCGCGGAGTTGTTCATCGGGCCGACTGTCGAGGTAGCGTACGCGACCGGCTAGTTTGGCGGAGATGATACCGTTGGTGGAGAGGAGACAGTCGGAGAGGGAGGTTTTGCCATGGTCCTGGGGGTGGGTTAGTAGGAGCGGGGTGGACGCGGGGTGGATGCAGTGTATCCTCGGGGAGTTTGAGGGACAGAGCGGGTAGGACGTACGACATGTGCTAAGATACAGATCTGCGCACGGGGTTAGCGATTGAGATTGTAACTTTGAAGGAGAAGGAGCAGGCTGTGGTGTTGCTATATCTTCGTAGAGTTTCGCGACTCAGGGATAATAGTACTGACGTTTCTAATGTGATCGCTATTCCGCTGTAACGCGACGATTTGGGATGGAGTAATTGGCGGCATGGTTGCTACTCCAATGATAACAGTGTGGTTGCGGTGGTGGTGAGGTTGGGTGTTCTCTGTGAACGCGGTTGTGATATGTAGAAAATGGGACTTGAAGGATTTCTAATTTTTTGTCACGCGTCATAAAGACTCATGGCATGGCAGCAGTCCTTTGGCGGGGTATGGTATGGGTCTGGGCTTTTGGGTAACCCGTTGCCACGAGTTGGGCAGGTGAGGCCATGCGACTCATCTCAGAAAATCATCAACTCCTACTTTCTATATCATAGACTTGACTCTGAATTCTGTCTTTGTTTCTTTGTTTCTTCGTTTCTGCACCTCGCCGACATCTTCCGCCCGCAAGTTCCCCTCTCCGACCACCCCGCTCTTCTCATGTCTCGGTCTTCCGTCATCCTGCTTAACCCATCTTCTCTACCGGCGCTGCGACTCTCACTATACTCAAACTGGTTTAACACGTTGTAATTCAAAACTAAGCCTCCACTAAGCTGAAGCCATTGACCTGCGTTAAACCTCATTTGGTACCGCTCCTTCGAGATGCTCTATTTTAATTTCAGCGCTTGACCCTGCACATGACGCTTGTTAGGCCCTGGGGCGGAGACGGGAAATGTGAAAGTTGTTTCCCAGGGTCGTTTCCCAGGGCACTCAGGGACTGTTTCCCCATCTCCTCACCTCGTGAGAGAGAACAGAACAGAAGACAAGAAGAGATAAGGAGTAAATCCATCTCGAACATGGGATGCTCATGCTAATGCTCGTGCATTCATGATCCTCTCATGATCTCAACTAGAGGATTAATGTACCTTGTCAGTCAGGTCAAAGCTGGGTTTCGCACGGAGGATTCGCTCATGAAGCGAAATATCCAAACGTATCAGACCAGACCGGCATAAAGTTAAAATTGGACACATCGTGCGAACCCGCTCACCCCATAAAGCACCGGTGTAGAGTAGAGTCTCTAGTTGTCTCTGCAAGTAGTCCCAGGTGGGTTAATTCATATCGCTGCTGGACAGACTGAAACTAAAACAAACCCACCCACTACTCGAAACCCTCCATTCCCACAATTCCCCCGAGGAAACACAAGTCACCCAGGCAAAGAAGGACATCAACTACGACGAGGACAGCAGGATATCGAATGTCGCAAACAAGAATCGAAACAGAAATACGAAAAGAGAAACAACTGAATATTTAGACTGAAGAACCAGAGAACTAGGACATCGCGAGCAAGTACTCTAGGGGAACAACAACAACCAACCCCACACTGCACAACTGCACAACTGCGACTTGTCCTGTCCTACCCACAACTCTGTGTTCTACTCGACCAGAGTGCTGAGACTTTGTACTCCGACATTCGTCAATAGTACTTCGGCCACTTCCTTCGTACTTCGAGCCTTGTTGACCACAACTCTAGACACCCAGGTACTACTTGCGACTTGCTCCTCTACCTGCTGAGAATGCGATATTGCCTTCCCGACTGTTACTGTCACCAACAACCACCTCGATCCGAGTCCGAACCTTGAAAGCACACTGCGATTACCACAACCTACATTACTTTGCTCCCAAGCTGAGAGCATTTACATTGGTATCCGGACACCGATTAATAAACCCAGCTTTCACACTCTCGACGAGCGTTTTCTTTTTCGTTAACCTAATCCGCAAATCAATTCAAACTTTCAGTCCCGAAATCCTGATTCCTACACGACACCTACGACAGTACGACCCTACGGCCGCCCGCGAATTTACCCTCGTCTCAGTCAGTCTACGTCTTAGACAGTCTACAGTCGCGCTCTTCGTACCTCGTCGCCGTCTTCGACAAGCGTCATCCCACACGGCCTGCGCCTGGTGCTTATCCGCAGTGGTATGAGCCCATAGCCCATCGCGTCGGGCATCCCTGTAGACGATAGCTTCATCCCGCATAACATCGCGCTCTACTGCACCGTGCTCGCCAAATCGCAAATCGCAAATCGCAAATCGCAAATCAATCCTTAAACCGCCAAATACAAACGCGAATCGTTGAACTGCGAAGACAGAAACATCCGAACGACCCGACGACCCAACGACTACAGTTCTGATGGCTACTTCAACGGCTACTAATAACGGCGCTGTGTCGAATATCGAACTGAGTCCTACGGCTTTACAGCCTCAGCAGATGGTTCCTGCTGGCACGGTCCCTCTGGCAGTGACTGTTCCTACGACCGCTACTCGTAACCCGCTACAGCTAGATACGAGGGTTGATCAAGATGGTGCTTTCCACCAAGATAAAGTACTCCGAAGTGGGTGGTTATTGAAGAGAACCCGTAAGACGAAGGTTCGTTTTCACGGCGGCACTAACCCCTCCAAATTCCCACAAAACCCCCTCCAAACAAAGCAAAGCAAAGTCTAAGACAGACAGACTTGAAGAATTACTTGAAGAAATTCTCAACTGACTTATCTATCCAAAAACAGGGCTGGAAAAAACGCTGGTTCGTCCTCCGCGCCGACCGTCTCTCCTGCTATAAAGACCAAAAAGAATACAAAATCCATCGACAAATCATGTTATCCGACGTAACAGCAGTCGCGGCATTAAAAGATTCCAAACATCCATTTTCCTTTGGGGTTTATTCCCAAGCTAAGAATTTCCAATTCCGTGCAAATGACGAGGATGAGGTAAATGATTGGACCGACAAAATTTGGAAAGCCGTTCATAAAGAAGTTCCTGAACAAAACATGTTACTAAGTTCTCCTATATGTCCTGGACAACCGAATGCTATCGGAGGAATAGGAATGGCGGGGACAATAGGTGGAGCTTGTACTAGCAACATGCCCCCCGCTCCCATTATCAACTCCCCTGTCTCTTCCCTGGTCGATGGAAATCATGCTAGGTTTGGTGCAAGAAGAATTTCTACTTATACAATGGATTATTCCGGTCCAGATGTAGGATCTGTCTCATCACTTGACGATATTGCAAGGATATCACAGCTATCATTAAACAACCGAGAAGACGGCTCTGGTATCAGCGGGGGGGAAGGGGGGCAACAAAGTCAGCAAAGTCAGCAAGCCATAGATCCTCAAATCCCCATACCAAAACCTACTAGAAATGGATCCGGATATTCTAGCTCGGAACAACTACCCCGGGTGATTTGGCATGGATATTTATATTGTCTAAAAAGTAAAGGTGGTGTAAAACAATGGAAAAAACATTGGATCGTTGTTAAGAATGTTAATATCGCTTTCTATAAGAATGAGGAGGTGCGTATCTCCGTCATTATCGACGATCTGGGTGCTTCGTTCTTCAGACTTCGCTAACATCCACACTACTAGGAATACCGAGCCATCAAAATCCTACCTTTAGAAAATATCGTCGACGCAGTAGAAATCGATCCATTGAGTAAATCGAAAACTAACTGTTTACAAATCATTACGGAATCGAAGGTTTATAGGTTTTCTGCGGGGGATGAAGAGGTTTTGGTGAAAGCTCTTGGTGCGATGAAGAGTGCTTTGGCGAAAAATAAGGGGAATGCATCGTCGGGTGGGGGTTGTACGATACAGAGTACGGGTGGGGGACAGATGCAATAACAAAGACAGAGCGAAATGCGATGGAGAGATGTGTTAAGGGGGGTGGTCCGGGGGAAGAATGCTGAGAGGGATGAGGTGGGGGAGAATGGTGGGAGACGTACCTGGCAGGATGAGGGGAGACCAGGGGGCGCATGGGAGAGACGTAGCTGGGAGAATTCAAGAACCTTTACCGGGGTGTTTGAAAGCATTGATGGAGTTTTGGCTACTGCAAGTCTGCAAGCGTTTCGTAAAGAATTGTAATATCAGCATCACCTACTGAAATACCTTTGGATCCGATTCGGGATTCATCATCATCTATATTTCTCTCCGAATAATCGCAATCAACTCGAAATTCTTCTGACTTGTTTCCGGCCTACTTTACTTGTACTCGTCTGGCTTATTTCTGCACGGATTATCACTTGCTTCGAATTTTATCTTTCTTGTAGCTAGCATTAATTACGAGCTATCTATTCACAATTCCATTTGCCCGTTTCCCCCGTTTTCCATTCAAAATATCAGTCGTTGGCAGTCGTTGGTAGTACTTATACGATGTGTTATGCTAAATATCCGGCATACGTTGGTTCGTTTTTTCAGATATTTCCTTCCTTTGCGTATTTAGATATCGTGGTTTCGATTTTGTTGAATCTTGCACAATCCATAACTTTTTTTTACGGCGTTTTCCTTTTACGGGTACTGGTTATTTGAGGTGGCCAGCTGGCGGAAATAGGATTTGAGATCAGGGATTGGGATGTTTTGTTTCGTTGACTTTGTTGCGGTGTGAATGTGTAAGTTATAACAGAATGGGTGCACCTGGGAGACTGGGAGACAGAGGCAGTTTAAGACGGATGGATACTGTGCAGGAGTATGTGCGGGCTGCGGATCTGGAGTGGGGATAAGGATGGGGATACCACTTAGGGCATAGCTAGCTTAGCTACGGAGGGGGGAATATCGAAGGCTACCCGGGGAGCCCGAGCTCCCAGGGCGATAGTGTATAGCATCTCTAGTAGCCTAGTATAGCAATTGTATAAATATATGGAATCAGATGCTCTAGGATGGGTGATAACTCATCAGCAGCCAGCTTCAGCTTTGCACCTAATTGAGGGAAGCTTCATGAATGATACTGTCATACTGAGGGGTTATGTAGCACTCTCTGCACACCAATGGGGCATCCGGATGGCCATGTATGAAGAAAAGGCCCAATGCAATGGGAGGTGTTGAAAGAAATCTATATGTGTGCCTTCACTGAAGAGTTATCAAACCAGGCCTGGAAAGAGGTATGGCACCTTGACAACCTAAGTTACAAGATGTTGAAAGCCAAGCTTGTGGAGCTTGGCACTGCAGATGAAAAACATGAGAGTATGCAACAGAAGCCCCTACTCTACATCTACCAAGCCAACCAACCAAGGTATGATAAGGATAAAAGGAAGGATTTTGGTGACAAAAGGAAGAATTGCAGCTCTAAGTCAAGGAACAAGAAAACAGATATGGATCATACTTGCACCACCAAGAGTGACAAAGTAAGGGCATTGCAAAACAACTGTGATACTCTATCTGGTATACCACAAAATGCAATACACCAACACCAGACAGGCAGGGCCTCTTGTTGGCATTGTAGAAGGAATAGTCACCACACACTTGAATGTTGAGTGAAGAAGACATCGAAAGGCACAGAGTTAGCTAGACCTGTCATGGCCCCTTCCGAACTATCTGGGTTGCACTGTGTTTCTCAGTTTGAAGGTTACCTGGTGTTACCATGACAATGATGGTTCCCCTAGCAATGGCTGTTGCCTAGCAACTAAACTAACTACTAACATGATTGTTTCCTTGTGTCATGGCTCAATCCTCCTTCCAACTGGCAGCAAATGCCTGTACCATTAATGCTTATGTATGCTTACCCATCTGCTTATGCACATCTGTTTGTATTTATGTTTTCTTATGTTTGCTTATGTTGCTCATGTATGCTTATGTATGCTAATCTGTCTGATTATGGGTTATGACACCAGTGAAGGATTTTTCTGTTGGGACTATGAAGTATGGAAGAAAGGGAAGTGTATAGTGGGAATTTAGCACTATAGCAGGAGAGGAGGATCTATGTATATAAGAGGACTTATCCTCCCACTGTGCTGTTTTTCTTTTTTCCTCATGCAATGTCTTGTATTATCTCTAGAATACAATCTTGCTTCCAGTCCTCATCTCTCCCTCTCTGTCATCCTCTGCCCCAAGTCCAAGTCTAGCCCTCACTCCTATTACCCAGCCCTACCCTAGTTACCTTGCCCTACATCACTTGACCTTCCTGCTCCCTAGCCCAGCTTGTCCCTGCCCAACACCCCAGATCCCCAATCCCCACTGCTGTACTGCTTCCAGCCCCATGTTAACCAGGGGTTGTCTTGTGACCAACAGCTGGGTAACTCAAGATTTCCGAAAATAAAAAATCAGAAGTAATAATTCCAATGATAGGAATTATTTACTTCTCTGGGGATTCTCGTAGAAATGAGTAATAATGTGTTATAATCTTAAACTCTCCTGCTTATCTCAGGGAGCATTTTGTGATCATCAGTGGTAATTTAAGTCAAGTGTGAACAGCAATCTGTGAGGGTCTTATTGTTTGAGGAGGGTCTTGGTTGTATTGTTTTGTAGTCTTTTCAGTATTTTGTAAATAGTCAAGTATAAGGTACTAATATCTTTCTGGAACTTGCTTGTAATTAATGGGATGATTGTAGGTCTTTTGCTGGATGATGGCTTTTTCAAGTGGGGGCTTTTTGGTATTTTATGTTTTCTGACTTGAGCTCCCCACTCATATACCCACCGGGTATGTTGCAGTGGTCAGAATGCCAAGTACTGGTTGATGTTGGTAGAGAGCATGCAAACATGATATTTTTCACATACAAATTCCATATTCCAAATTTTTCCATGCAAATGCTCCAAATCATTCCTGAACCAATTGGATGACCCTTGGTGATCCTCTCGGCCATATCGTGCATGTGCTATTGCTAAGCCCATCATTTGCCCATATATTCTGTCTAATAATATAACCTCTGTAGGGCATTTGAGCACATATCTCATCTTCTACATGTGTCGTCAGCTCCAGTGAAGTGTTTACTCTTAGTTGCCAGAGTTCCTGATCTGTCCTTATCTGGGGCTGCGGCTTCCTTTGCCATCTGTATGCCTTGCCAATACTTCACCATGGTAGATGTCATCTGGGCCTTCTATGGCTTCCGATAGGATCCATTGTTGATATCCGTTTGTCTATATGTGCTTATTACCATCATATCATGCTAACTGAGGGTTGTCTGCAAGATAAGGTTTCCTGTATTGTCCGCTGCCTCAGGGCTGCTGTGCCACATATTGGTCTTTACTGCCTATGACAATCCTTATCTCCTTCGGCTGACTAGACTCTGTTATTGCATGTCTTAACTTAATGATGTTGGGTAGTGTTCCTTCAGTTTTACAATCATCTCCACTGAGCTTCCTTGGTAACATATGATTCTTGATTTGGACTTGGCACTCAGTCATAGGGTACATTCAATTCATTCTTAAATACCTAACACTGTTCTCCTCATCAATCAATTCCTCATCCTCATTATCAACCTCAACTTCCTCCAGCATTGGTCTATGGTCGATCACTGCAGACTCAGTCATATATGGTGAACTTCTCCCTTGACATTTCTCTTCTTCTTATCCTTCTGCCTTTCTTTGTCCCAGCCCCTTCTATGTCTGCCTGTTGGGGTGGTCCTGTATTACATGGCACAACATTTGAGTATGGCAAAACACATATGGCAGAGGGTAGTCCTTGTGTGGACTTGTGGCCCATAAGAACCACAGTGGCCCAGACTATGAGTATTCCAGGTTCTTGTCAACATCAGCAGTATGTTCCCCAGGATACGGCTGGGCATTAGAAACCTCAGCTGTTGATCAGAGACTGTCCCTCCTGAGGCTACCCTGGGTTTCCAACCATTTATGATGAACTGACTTTTTTCCTGGCCCCCTATTATCCTACTTCCTGCGGGAAGTGGATGAAGGGTGGTTAGTAATGACTCTTACCTTATGGCTTGAGTCATTACTTAGTAAGAATCTCCATTCTTAGAATGTGTCTTAAAGGTGGGGTATGACAGATAAGCAGGAGAGTTTAAGATTATCACACATTATTACTTATGTCTATGAGAATCCCCAAAGAAGTAAATAATTCCCATCATTGGAATTATTACTTGTCATTTTTTCTTTTTGAGAAATCTTGAGTCACCCAGCCATCAGTCACAAGACATCCCCTGGTGAACACTATAATCTTACTGAACACCTCACCGAGTGTATTGAGAGATGTCCTACAGGAAGTACAGAACCACAAAACACAAAAATGATGCATGAGCCAATGGAAATCGATTTCCTACCTATGCCTTCCTGGGCACTGCTTAGCACCAACATTGGGTGATCAGAGAATATCCCACCTATCAAACCCATCAAACTGCACTCTGTCCCTGAGTGGGGATGCACCCTCATGAATCAACTACACCATACTGCAGTTGAAATCAATAGCCTCTGAGGACAAATCCAAGGGGATGAAAGAGAGGCATACCACATTTTTATGCAAATGCAGAATGATTATTGCAAAATCAAATCTAACTTAAACCTACCAATCACTCAGGCCCAGCAGCATGCTGCAGATGCTACCAGGGCTTACTTCAACCTCACCACCACTCAGTTTGCAGAGGTGGCAGCTGCCCACATGGCCCTAAGGAGACATGTGGACATGATTACCATCAATGTAGCTGAAAGCAAAGAATGAAGACAGAAGTTACTTCAGGATTTTGCCCAACAAATGGAAGCCAACCCAAATGTCTGGATTGCATACCACAAGCACCAGGCAGTTAAGCAGGAGAAGTTCAACAATGATTGCCAATGATAGGCTGCCAAAATAAATGCCCTAGAAGCCAGGGCTAGAGCTGACCAGGAGAAGGTCAAGGAGGACCTACAGAAACTGAAGCATCTCCAATCGCAGCTCCAATAGAACCAGGTCAATGCATCAGTGATTTCTTACCAAAACAGGAAGATATGTGACAATCATTCCAGGAAGATCTTCAGGCCATTGGAGAGGAGTTAAAAGCCCAATTCCAATTTGCCCAACAGTCCCCCAAGGATATAGATGTGACCTCTGTCATTGATAGCATCTTAGAGCAACATGCCTGACAGGGGAGAATTCCCCTCCCAAGTAGGGATAGGATGGAGTCAGATTGTGACCTTCCTTGCCTACCACCCAGCAACTGATCAAGTAGACACTCCACTCAACTGGGAAGAGCAACAGAGTCCTGGGGCAGCAGCCCACCATGTGGAGTGATACCTCCTCCAGGACCCCCAGCTGGAGGAAGCAGTTCCAGCTCCTCCAGTTCAGACTCAGAATCAGATAGACCCAGGGATCTAGGGAATTAGATATCAAAACTCATTTGTGCACTCTGTAAGAAGGACAAAAAGAATCACATGACAAAGCAACCAGAGGTGATCTTCCTAGGAAAGGCTCCCAAAATGAAGGAACCTGAGGTATTTGATGGGGAGAGGGAAAATTACATCCCATGGATGAAAGCAGTAAATGAAATATATGACTGTATGATCTATTGACTTCAACACTGATGCAACCCGAATCAACTGGTTGGGGTCCCTCCTGAAGGGTGATGCCTGCCAATGGCATGAACACTGTGTTGATACTACTGAGAAGGAATTACGCCCTGATACCTGGGTCTCATACACTGCAGCCATGGACCACTACTTTCGCAATCCCTACCAGAATCGCAACTACACCAACAAGATGGCCAGGTTGCATTGTCAGTATAAACCTGGATGCCACAAGACTGGCCTCCCAGCAGATCAATGGGGAATGAGAATGGCCATCTACCAAGAGAAGGCCCATGTTGAAGCAGAGGTCCTGAGTGAAATTTATGACCAGGCATTCCCAGAGGATCTGGCCTGCCAGGCATGGACAGATGTCCAGGACTTGGATGACCCAAACTATGAGCATTTCAAGACCAGAGTCATCAAGCTTGCAACTGTGAAAGAAGAACATCAGAACATGCATGCAAAGCCACAGCTCCACATATATCAAACCTCCTCAGAGCCCAGGCAGGAGAAGGAAAAGCAGAAGCGGCATGAGGAAAAGAAATCCAACTGTGGTAAGACTAGGGAAACCACTCACACACCCAAAGGTGACTGAGAAAAGAAATTCCAAAACAACTGCAAAGCATTGGCTGGGGTCCCCCAGGCTGAAATCGACCAGCACAAATAAGACAAGGCCTCCTGCTTGCACTGTGGCTGTAATATCCACCATACACTAGAATGCTTTGTGAAAAAGACTTGAAAGGGAACTGAATTAGTTACCACAGTAGCAGCTGTCACAAAGAAGGCTAAATGCCAATGACCTTCAGAAGATTCCAAAGATGAAAAGGAGGAGACAGATGAACCAGTATCCAAGTGCCCAAAGACTGTCACCACAGTAACCCAGACAGTATCAGGGCCAGCCCCTAAAGCAACAAAAAGGGTTTGGGAAGTACAGACCTCAGATCTCTCTGATTTAAACTAGGAAAGCCTCGTAGGATACACAGAGGCATCCAAGAAAAGGAAGACATATCAGGTTCTCAGAAGATATCAGTTGCTAGAGTCAAATGCACCAAAACCCAAGAAAACCAAAAACAATCCAAAAAAATCAAAACCTAATAAAAAAGAACCTGAGACAAAGTTACAACTGGCCAACAGTAAGCCACCCCAAGTTGGTCCCAGGCCAACTGTCCAAATGTATCTCTCAGTAACAGGACAGGAGATGTTTGGGGTCCAAGCAATGTTTGATATGGGAGCAGCTATACCAATTATCAGTTCCAAGTTCCTTAAGAAAAACAACCTACCAATGATTACTTGTGATACAGGACTACGAATCAATGGAGCAGATGGTCATCCTTGATTGGGGGCAGGAGAAGCCTTTACTCATTCCCTAATACTTCAATAAAAATCCCACTATACAAGAGAGACCTTTGAAATTATGCCACTGGAATCAGGAACAGACATAATTTTACCTTGCTGGTGGATAGCAAAACACCAACCCAACAAGTTTTGGGGAAAACCACAAGACATCACCCTAGACTCTGAATTCTGTAAACAATACTGTACCAAAGTGTCATACCCCACCTTTAAGACACATTTTAAGAATGGGGATTCTTACTAAGTAATGACTCAAGCCGTAAAGCAAGAGCCATTACTAACCACCCTTCATCCACTTCCCGCAGGAAGTAGGATAATGGGGGGCCAGGAAAAAAGTCAGTTCATCATAAAGGGTTGGAAACCCGGGGTAGCCTCAGGAGGGACAGTTTCTGATCAACGGCTGAGGTTTCTAATGCCCAGCCGTATCCTGGGGAACATACTGCTGATGTTGACAAATACCAGGAATACTTATATCCTGGGCCACTGTGGTTCTTACAGGCCACAAGTCCACAGAGGAACTACCCTTCGCTATATGCATTTCGCCATATTTGAACATTGTGCCATGTCATACAGGACCACCCCAACAGGCAGGCATAGAAGGGGCTGGGACAAAGAAAGGCAGAAGGATAAGGACAAGAGAAATGTAAGAGGAGGAGTTTGCCGTATGCAACCGAGTCTGCCGTAATCGACTGTAGACGAAGGCTGGAGGAAGTCGAGGTCGATAATGAGGATGAGGAAGTGATGGATAAGGAGAACAGTGTTAGGTATTTAAGAATGAATTGAACGTACCCTACGACTGAGTGCCAAGTCCAAATCAAGAATCATATGTTACCGAGGAAGCTCAGCAGAGATGATCAGACAACCGAAGGAACAATACCGAATGTCATTAAGATAAGACATGCAATAACAGAGTCTATTTGGCCAAAGGATATAAGGATTGTCATAGGCAGTAAAGACCAATACGTGGCACAGCGGCCCTGAGGCAGCTGACAATACAGGAAACCTTATCTTGCAGACAACCTTCGGTTAGCCTGATATGATGAGAATAAGCACAGATAGACAAACAGATATGGAAGTTGGATCCTATCGGAAGCCACAGGAGGCCCAGATGACATCTACCGTGGTGAAGTATTGGCAAGGCATACAGATGGCGCAGGAAGCCACAGCCCCAGATAAGGATGGATCAGGAAATCTGTCAACTAAGGACAAACACTTCACCTGAGCTGATGACGCATGCATGAGATGAGATATGTGCTCAAATGCGCTACGGAGGTCATATTATTAGGCATAATATATTGACAAACGATGGGTTTAGCAACAGCGCATGCATGATATGGCCGAGAGGATCACCAAGAGTCATCCGATTGGTTTGGGAACGATTTGGAGCATTTGCATGGAAAAATTCGAAATACAGAATTTGTATGCGAAAAATATCATGTTTGCATGCTCTCTACCAACGTCAACCTGTACTTGGTGTTCCAACCACCGCAACGTACCCGGTGGGTATATGAGTGGGGAGCTCAAGTCAGAAAACATAAAATATCGAAAAGCCACCACTCGAAGAAGCGATCATCCAGCAAAAGACCCACAATCGTCCCATCAATTACAAGCAAGTCCCAAAAAGATATTAGTACCTCATACTTGACTATTTACACAATACTCGAAAGACCTACACAACAATACCATCAAGACCCTCCTCAAACAATAAGACCCTCGCACATTGCTGTTCACACTTGAACACAATTTCCACTGACAATCTCAAAATGCTCCCTGAGATAAGCAGGAGAGTTCAAGATTATAAGACGTTATTACTCATTTCTACGAGAATCCCCAGAGAAGTAAATAATTCCCATCATTGGAATTATTACTTCTCAATTTTTTCTTTTGGAAATCTTGAGTTACCCGGCCATCAGTCACGAGACAACCCCCAGTTAACACAAAGCAGCAGCACAAGAATTGTCCCTTACAATTGATAAAGAGATCCTACACCACTATGATGCAATGTCACGGCCCGGTATCTCCAACTCGATGATCTACGATTCAACGATGAAAGCCACCCGAGAAATTATGGTTCACCACAGGCCTGAATATTGCAACCTCATCGCTCATCACTCGTCTTCCTGATCAGGCAACACCATGAGTCCCGCCATCTAGGGTTTAGCACAACTCTCGATCCACTAGTCAGTGACATGGGTCCTTACCCTTGTCAATGGCCAAGGCCTGGAATCTAGTTGGATTCAACTAATGGTGAACTAACTAGTGATAAGGGTTGGCAACTAAGTACTTCTGGATCTAGTGATAATCACTACAGATTAGGGTTTTGTGTTTTTCACGCCGCGCATGGTATTTGGGTTCTCGGCGTGTAAAGGAACAGATTGTATAAGTAGATTGATTGTTTCGTACGTTTGTTTGTTTCTCTTTTCTCTTTACACAGTTATTTTTTTAAAAACTTGTTGAATAAATTTCGTTGTCATTACCTACGAATTCCCGTGCTGTCATGGCCCCATTTCCATTCTTGCCTTCGTTCCGCTGCCTCCGGTTCTCCGCCTCTGCTTCACCACCTCACCGTTCCCACACTGCCCTGTTCCAGATCGTTATTCGATAAGGGGTTAATAAATCAAGAGTTCTAAACACAGGTCTTGCTTGAGTTGATGCACCCACTGCTCTACAGACCTAACGTTGAATTCGTTATTGATTAATTTAATTACTCGTCAACAATTACTTACAAACTGAGCCCCCGGGTTGTACTCGTCTCCGCTCTGCCCTCGCCGCCATAACAACATAACTGTGTTACCAAGAACCTGCCAGCTCACCCCGTCAATCCCTTGCTACCACCTGATTTTCGACCCCGTTCATGTTCACTCCATTCTGGGTTCATATCATCCAGAACATCCTTATCACAGACACCGACACCTTCTCCCCATTCAAACAAAACTCTATCTATGAAGACCTCCTGATTGCAGTACAACTTGCCCACGATACCAATGCAACCCACATCTACTATGATGACGACTCTGGCCTCTGGTTCATCCGATAAACTGGCCCAGATCACCGCCGCTCTCTTCCTCGACGACGCCCAAGCGGCCGCCATGAAAGTGGACCCAATGGCAATCCTGACAATTGATGAAGACATCGCAGAAAACCATCGGGAATTGCAATTATCGATCTAGAGAAGGAAGTCCAAGTCATCCGTACTAGTAACACCGAATATGCTTGACGTGTTGTTTCCCTTGAGGAGGACCTCAAGACCGCCAATAAAACAATCCGAATTTTACAAGGACTCATGACAAATGCCCTGACCCTTCGAGCAATTGAGCTCCCCCATCCCCGCGAATATTCCGGAGACACAAAGGAGCTCCCAAACTTCATTTCAAAGGTCCATTGAAAATTAGCAGGAGAAAATGGATGCTTTTCGGATGATCAACACAAACTCCACTATGTTTATTGTTACCTCAAGGGTAATGCCCAGAACCCAATTCAACCATATGTCCAAACCAACAAAATTTCCTTGCAGGACGTCGAAGCCTTAATCAAAATTTTGGAGGCCGCCTTCGGCGATCCTGATGAGGTTGGAATGGCCTCTGGTGAATTGGACTGCCTCACAACAGGAAACCATGAATTTAGCATTTATTATGCTAAATTCCAATGTTTGATGGCAATTTTGGATTACGATTGTCAAGCAAGGAAGGCCGCCCTCAAACGAGGACTCTCCAAAGAACTCCAGGCCAGTCTCGTCTACCAAACCGACGAGCCTGAGGACTTCGACAAATTTGTGGAATTATGTATGAAACTCGACTACCGAATCTGAGCCCATGCCAACCTCTCCCGCCACCCTAATAATTCCCACCTGACTGCCACCAAGGCAACCCCATCTGCTCCCCACATGATGAGCCACCCCACCAGCACAGACAGCGGCAATTACGGTCCTGCCCCAATGGACCTTTCCACCGCCAAAAATTCACAGAACCAATGCCACCGTGATGAATCGATGGCCAAGGGCCTCTGCCTTTATTGTGGATCGGCGGACAATTTCAAAGACCAATGTCCCGTTTTGGCCAGCAACAATGCCCGGAATGTTCGTTTGGCAGCCACGGGAATATCCACCCCTGATGTTGACTCCATTCCCTCCCCAACTTTGGACTCGGGTAAAGAGTAGTCCATCAGCAGCCCGTTGGCTCTGCTGGTGGACCCACCCTGGCGTCCTCATTCATTTCTGCTCAGGAAGTTTTATATGTATCTGCTAGTTCGCTTTCCAATAAACAGGAGAGTGAATTAGATGGGAACCACTTAATTGTCCCATGCACATTGTCCGACCACGATTTAAGAATTGACACCCATGCCCTTATTGACTGTGGATGCACTGGATATTCCTTCATGAATGATGAATTCACCCGCCATCACAACTTCCCCCACTACCAATTAAAAACCCCAAAAACCATCGAAGTCATCGATGGACGACCCATTTCCTCCAGTGATATTACCGAATACGTCTACATTGACTGCACCATCGGTGACCATCATGAAAAACTTGTTGCTTATGTGGCCTCCATTGGTCATTATCCCCTCATTCTCGGAATACCATGGTTAAAAAAACATGATGTGAATATTAATTTCCCAAAAATGGATATTCAATTCCCATCACCAGGATGCCTCGCCCACCGATCCAAAATAACCCTGATACCCATTAAAGGAATTACAGGACCACAAAATAATAAAATATCTGCCATCTCTGCCACATTGTTCTGCTGAATTGTCAACAATGTGAATAATCGTTACAGCGAAGTGGGACAATTTGCCCTGTCCCTCTACGAAATTAATACTGCATTGGCCCAGGAGGATGACAAAAACCCCGATATTCATACCATTGTCCTGCCCGAGTACCATGACTACTTGACAATATTTGAAAAAGCCAACGCCGACAAATTACATCCACACTGCCCAAGTGACCACACAATTCTGCTGACAGATGGGTTCAAACCTCCGTTCGGCCCTCTCTATTCGTTATCCTGCCCTGAATTGGAGGAACTCAAACACTGGTTAGACGAAAATTTGTCTAAGGGTTTTATCCACACCTCGTCATCCCCTGCCACTGCTCCAATTTTGTTTGTTAAAAAAGGAGATGGCTCGGAACGATTAGTCGTGGATTATAGAGGCATTAATGAGGGCACCATCAAAAATAGGTACCCACTGCCGCTGTTACAGGACACCCCCATGAACCTTTCAAAAGCCAAATGGTTTACGAAATTGCATATTCGTGGGGCATACAATTTAATTCGAATGGCTGAAGGCGAGGAATGGAAAACTGCATTCCGCACTCGCTATGGCTTATTTGAATCATTGGTTATGCCTTTTGGTCTCACCAACACTGTCATACCCCACCTTTAAGAGACATTTTAAGGATGGGGATTCTTACTAAGTAATGACTCAAGCCATAAGGCAAGAGCCATTACTAACCACCCTTCATCCACTTCCCGCAGGAAGTAGGATAATGGGGGGCCAGGAAAAAAGTCAGCATCATAAAGGGTTAGGAACCCGCGGTAGCCTCAGGAGGGACAGTTTCCGATCAACGGCTGAGGTTTCTAATGCCCAGCCGTATCCCGGGGAACGTACCGCTGATGTTGACAAAAAACCTGGAATACTTATAGCCTGGGCCACTGTGGTTCTTACTTGCCACAAGTCCACAAAGGGACTACCCTCTGCCGTATGCGATCTGCCGTATTCGAACGTTGTGCCGTGTCATACAGGACCACCCCAACAGGCAGACAGAGAAGGTGCTGGGACAAAGAAAGGCAGAAGGAATGAGAAGAATGTAAAAAGGCGGAGTTCGCCATATACGACTGAGTCTGCCGTGATTGACCATAGACGAAGGCTGGAGGAAGTCGGAGTTGGTAATGAGGATGAATAATTGATGGATGAGAGGAACAGTTAGGTATTTAAGAATGAATTGAATGTACCCTACGACTGAGTGCCAAGTCCAAATCAAGAATCATATGTTACCGAGGAAGCTCAGCGGAGATGATCGGAAGACCGAAGGAACAATACCGAATGCCATTAAGATAAGACATGCAATAACGGAGTCTAGTCGGCCGAAGGAGATGAGGATTGTCATAAGCGATTAAGACCAATACGTGGCATAGCGGCCCTGAGGCAGCCGACAATACAGGAAACCTTATCTTGCAGACAAACCTTCGGTTAGCCCGATATGACGAAAATAAGCACATATGGACAAACGGATATGAATGTTGGATCCTATCGGAAGCCACAGGAGGCCCAGATGACATCTACCGCGGTGAAGTGTTGGCAAGGCACACAGACGGAACAGGAAGCCGCAGCCTAGATAAGGACGAATCAGGAAATCCGGCAACTAAGGACAAACACTTCACCTGAGCTGATGACGCATGCATAAGATGGGATATGTGCTCAAATGCCCTACGGAGGTCATATTATTAGACATAATATATTGGCAAAAGACGGGTTTAGCAACAGCGTATGCACGATACGGCCGAGAGGATCACCAAGAGTCATCCGATTGGTTTGGGAATGATTTGGAGCATTTGCATGGAAAAATTCGAAATACGGAATTTGTATGCGAAAAATATCATGTTTGCATGCTCTCTACCAACGTCAACCAGTACTTGGCGTTCTGACCACCGCAACGTACCCGGTGGGTATATGAGTGGGGAGCTCAAGTCAGAAAACATAAAATACGAAAAAGCCCCCACTCGAAGAAGCCATCATCCAGCAAAAGACCCACAATCTTCCCATCAATTACAAGCAAGTCCCAGAAAGATATTAGTACCTCACACTCGACTATTTACACAATACTCGAAAAACCTATACAACAATACAACCAAGACCCTCTTCGAACAATAAGACCCTCACAGATTGCTGTTCACACTTGAACGCAATTACCATCGACGATCTCGAAATGCTCCCTGAGATAAGCAGGAGAGTTTAAGATTATAACACGTTATTACTCATTCCTACGAGAATCCCCAGAGAAGTAAATCATTCCCATCATTGGAATTATTACTTCTCAATTTTTTCTTTTGGAAATCTTGAGTTACCCAGCTGTCAGTCACGAGACAACCCCCGGTTAACACTATAATCTTACTCAACGCCTCACCGAGCGTATTGAGAGACGTCCTACAAGAAAGACAGAACCACCAAACAGAAAAACGATGCCCGAGCCAATGGAAATCAATTTCTTGCCTATGCCTTCCTGGGCACTAGTTAGCACCAACAATGGGGGATCAGAGAATATCCCACCGATCGAACCCATCAAATTGCACTCTGTCCCTGAGTGGGGACGTACCCTTATGAATCAACTACACCATACTGCAGTTGAAATCAACAGCTTTCGAGGACAAATCCAAGGGGATGAAACAGAGGCGTACCGTATTTTTATGCAAATGCAGAATGATTATCGCAAAATCGAATCCAACTTAAACCTTGTGATTGCTCAGGTGCAGCAGCATGCGGCAGATGCTACCGGCGCTCACTTCAACCTCACCACCACGCAATTTGCGGAAGTGGCAGCTGCCCACATGGCCCTAAGAAGACATGTAGAGACGATTACCATCAATGCAGCAGAAAGTGAAGAACGAAGACAGAAGTTGCTCCAGGATTTCGCCCAACAAATGGAAGCCAACCAAAATGTCTGGATCGCATACCACAAAGACCAGGCAGTTAAGCAGGTGAAGTTCAACAATGATTGCCAATGATGGGCTGCAGAAATGAATGCCCGAGAAGCCAGGGCAAGAGTCGACCAGGAGAAGGTCAAGGAGGACCTACAGAAATTGAAGCGTCTCCAGTCACAGCTCCAACAGAATCAGGCCAATGCATCTGCGATTTCTCAGCAAGAACGTGAAGACATGCGACGATCATTCCGGGAGGAGCTTCAGGCCATTGGAGAAGAGTCAAAAACCCAGTTCCAATTAGCCCAACAGTCCCCAAAGGATATAGATGTAACGTCGGTCATTGATAGCATCTTAGAGCAACATGCTCGACAGGGGAGAATTCCCCTCCCAAGTAGTGATGGGATGGAGTCAGACTGCGACCTTCCTCCCCTACCACCCAGTGACTGATCAAGTAGACATTCGACTCAACTAGCAAGAGCGACAGAGTCTAGGGGCAGCAGTCCACCAGGTGGAGTGATACCACCCCCAGGACCTCCACCAGGAGGAAGCAGTTCCAGCTCTTCCAGTTCAGACTCAGAATCAGATAGACCAAAGGATCTAGGGAATGAGATATCAAAACTCATTCGAGCACTCAGGAAAAAGGACAAGAAGAATCGTATCAGCAAGCGACCAGAAGCAATCTTCCTGGGAAAAGCTCCCAAGATGAAGGAGCCTGAGGTATTTGATGGAGATAGGGAAAATTACATTCCATGGATGAAGGCAGTCAAAGAGTATATGACTGTACGATCCATTGACTTCAACACCGATGCAACCCAAATCCACTGGTTAGGGTCCCTCCTCAAGGGTGATGCCCGCCAATGGCACCAAAACCGTGTCGATACTATGGAGAAGGAATTACGCCCTGATACCTGGGCCTCATACACTGCAGCAATGGATCACTATTTCCGCGATCCCCACCAGAAACGCAACTACACCAACAAGATGGCCAGGTTGCATTGGAAGTATAAACCTGGATGCCACAAGACCGGCCTCCCAGCAGATCAATGGGGAATTAGAATGGCCATCTACCAAGAGAAGGCTCAAGTAGAAGGAGAGGTTCTGAGAGAAATCTACGACCAGGCATTACCAGAAGATCTGGCTTGCCAGGCATGGACAGATGTTCAAGACTTGGATGACCCAAAGTATGAGCGTTTTAAGGCTAGACTGATGAAGCTTGCAACTGCAAAAGAAGAACATCGGAACATGCATGAAAAGCCACTGCTCCACATATATCAAACCCCCTCGGAGCCCAAGCAGGAGAAGGACAAGCGGAAGAAGGATGAGGAAAAGAAATCCCACCGTGGTAAGGCTAGGGAAACGAACCGCACACCTAAAAGCGACGGAGAAAAGAAATTCCAAAACAATCGCGAAGCATTAGCTGGGGTTCCCCAGGCTGAAATCGATCAGCATAAGGCAGATAAGGCTTCCTGCTGGCGTTGTGGGCGGAATAGCCACCATACATTAGAATGTTTTGCAAAGAAGACCTCCAAAGGAATGGATTTGGCTACCACAGTAGCAGCAGTCACCAAGAAGGCTAAACGCCAACGACCTTCAGAAGACTCGGATGATGATGAGGATGTCACCAAGGAACCAGTAACCAAGCAGCCGAAGAATGTCGCCACTGTAACCCAGACAGTATCAGAACCGGACCCAAAGCCAGCAAAAAGATGTTGGGAAGTAGAGACCTCAGACCTCTCGGATTTAAACTAGGAAAGCCTCGTAAGATACGCAGAGGCATCCAAGAAGAAGAAGACGTATCAGGTTCTCGGAGGATATCAGTAGCTGGAGTCAAACGTACACAAACCCAAGGAAACCAAAAATAATCCAAAAAATCAAAACCTAATAAAAAAGAACCCGAGACGAAATTACAATTGGCCAACAACAAGCCACCCCGAGTAGGTTCCAGACCAATTGTCCAAATGAATCTCTCGATACCTGGACAAGAGACATTCAATGTCCAAGTCATGTTCAATACAGGTGCAGCCATACCTATCATCAGTTCCAAGTTTATCAAGGAACATCACCTACCCAGGATCAGCCGAAACACACCCCTCAGAATCAATGGGGCAGATGGGCGTCCATTGTCTGGAGCTGGGGAAGCTTTCACACACTCCTTATTGCTCCAGTACAAATGCCACTACACAAGGGAAACATTCGAGATTATGCCTCTAGAGCCAGGAACAGACATAATCCTCCCCTGTTGGTGGATGGCCAAGCATCAACCCAACAAGTTTTGGGGAAAACCAGAAGACATCACCTTAGACTCCGAATTCTGTAAACAACACTGCACCAGAGCTGCAGCACAAGAATTCTCCCTCACAATGGATAAAGATATCCTACACCACTATGATGCAACAGTAATTGGGTATATTGCATCAGTCAACTCAAACACAACTGAGGTAGACCCAGCTACAGTGGTACCTCAAAAGTTCCGACAATATGTCGAAGTCCTAGGCAAAGAGCTTGCAGATAAGCTCCCTGATCACAAACCCTATGATCATGCAATAGATCTGAAGGAGGGTGAACAACCACCATGGGGACCAATGTACCCCCTCAATGAAACTGAATTACAAGCTCTGCGGGATTATCTCAAGGAAATGTTGGAATTGGGGAAAATCCGCCCATTGAAATCACCAGCTGCAGCACCAATCATCTTTGTCCCTAAGGCCCATGGCCGAGGCCTCAGATTGTGTGTCGATTACCACGGCTTGAATAAAGTCACCATTGCCAACAGATATCCCCTACCAATCATGTCAGAACTCCAAGATAGGGTCAGAGGTGCGAAAATATTCACCAAGATTGACCTCAAAAATGGATACAACTTGATTCGGATCAAACCAGGAGATGAATGGAAAACAGCATTTAAAACACGGTATGGACTATACGAATACACTGTTATGCCGTTTGGGTTATCCAATGCCCCTGCAACCTTCCAGAATATGATGAACCATATCTTTAGAGACTTGCTGGACCAAGGATTGATTGTATACTTGGACGACATCCTGATCTATGCCAAAACAGAAGAGGAACATGACCGCATTGTCATGGAAGTGTTGAAACGTCTAGCAGAGAATGGGCTAGCCATATCCCAGGACAAATGTTTTTGGTCAACCAACCGAGTCGACTTCCTGGGGTATGTTATCTCAAAGGATGGTATCGAAATGTCCCAAGACAAAGTTCAATGCATTCGGGATTGGGAACGACCAAGAAGTCTAAGGGATGTACAGTCATTTATTGGCTTTGCAAATTTTTATAGACGATTTATCAGAGAATTCTCAAAAATCGCTAAACCCCTCAGCGATTCAACAAAAGGGTCACCAAAAGACTGGATCTGGACAGATGCGATGACAGAAGCATTCGAGCAACTAAAACACTGCTTTACGACTGCACCTATCCTTACACACTTCAACCCACAACAAGAATGCATCGTCGAGACAGATGCATCTGACTTTGCACTGGGTGGCACATTGTCACGAAATGCAGAGGACAAAAAACTACACCCAGTTGCCTTCCACTCCAGAAAGTTCTCACCAGCCGAAATCAACTACGAAATTCATGACAAGGAATTACTGGCAATAGTTGATTGTTTTAAGACATGGCGAAGATATTTTGAAGGATCACTTCACATGGTCCAGGTATTTACCGACCACAAAAACCTTGAGTATTTCATGACAACCAAGGTTCTCAACAGAAGGCAGGCACGCTGGGCTCAGGAACTGGCTGGCGTGGACTTCAAAATTTTTTATAGGAAAGGAACAAGTAATGGCAAGCCAGATGCATTATCGAGGCGCCCGGAGTATCGCCCTGAAAAGGGGGGGAGGTGGAAACCAGCCGATACAGACTGTATTGCATGAAAAACACTTCGACACAATCTCAGCAATCAGTACTGGAGGAGAAGGAATGGTGTTCTGTTGCTCAGCAGTTCAGCTGGCTTATCTGGCATCATCAGTATCAAAATGGACAAAGGAATTTGAGCAGGAAGTAAGAGAGGCAGGACAACAGGATGCAGCATACTACCAGGCCTTAGAGGACCTGAGTGGAAGCGCGCAAGAAGTAGAAGGAAAGGAAAGGATTTTGGAACTACAGGATGGATTACTATATCGCAAGGGATTGCTTTGGGTCCCAGAGAATGCACGACATGCGATTTTACATACCGAGCACAACAGCGCAGTAGCCGGACACTTTGGTCAAGACAAAACGATCGAGCTGATCCGACGCAACTTCTGGTGGCCTAAGATGGACCAAGAAATTATCGAATATATCAGAAGTTGTTTAGAATGTCAGAAGGACAAGGCATCACGCCACAAGCCATATGGCCTGCTCTCACCATTAGAGCTCCCATATGCACCATGGACATCAATTGCCATGGACTTCATCACAGACCTCCCCTTGTCAGAGGACTGTGACCAACTCTGGGTCGTCGTAGACAGGTTTACGAAAATGGCCCACTTCATACCACTCAAGAAGGACCAAAAGACAGCGGAACACCTAGTAAAGATATTTGCCAGGGAGATATGGAGATTCCATGGCATCCCAACCAATATCATCTCAGACCGTGACTCCCGCTTTACCTCCACAGAATGGAAACAATTCCTTGGTATACTGGGGATATGACCACGAATGAGCACATCCTTTCACCCACAAACAGATGGCCAAACAGAAAGGATCAACCAGACCATCGAGGCATACCTACGGTCATTCACAAACTATGAAATGGATGATTGGGTTGGACTCCTACCAATGGCTGAGTTTGCCTACAACAATTCAGTAACTCAAGCCACTGGCATGTCACCCTTCTTCGCCAAGTATGGCCGACACCTGGGTTGCACCAATCCAAGCACAATGCCAAGTAGTGAAGACACTCAGGATGGATACATCAATCACATCCTTTCAGTTCAAAGTCTAGTTACAAAGAACCTAAAGGCAACCCAGGAAAGAATGAAAAAGTATGCAGACAATAAACGCAAGGATGCCCCAGAATTCAAAGTTGGGGACCTTGTCATGCTAGATGGAAGGAACATTCAAACCAGACGACCAAAACATAAACTCGACCACAAAAAGCATGGACCCTTTGCGATAGAGAAAGTAATCTCGCCAACAGCCATGTGACTATCCCTACCAAGAAAGTGGAAGATACATAACACCTTCCATGTATCTCTACTCGAAGCATACAACAATGGAACCAGACCTCCGCCGGATTTACTAAAGATTATCGATGAATGTGATGACATTGAAGGCAATGAGGAATGGGAGATTGAGGAAATCATATCGAGCAGGAAAGTCAAGGGAAAGGTCCTTTACCGAGTCAGATGGAAAGGATATCCACTTAAGAAGGATCATACCGAAGAACCGTATGAATGCTTCATAGTAGGTGGCCTGCAGTCACTCCGAGAGTTCCACTCAAGGAATCCAGGCATGCCGAGGGACCAATGTGTTTAAACAACCAACTATCTCAAGATACCTTTCCTCTCTGAGGTTTTAATGGTCTTGGGATAGAAAACATGTTGGTGGATGAAGGGGTTGGAGGACTTCATCAAAAGTCCCGTTTCATGATCATATAGCTAAGAATTCATAAGCCAAGAATCTAAGTTAATGATTTCAGGTCGAAATCTTATAAGGGGGGAGGTAGTGTCATACCCCACCTTTAAGAGACATTTTAAGGATGGGGATTCTTACTAAGTAATGACTCAAGCCATAAGGCAAGAGCCATTACTAACCACCCTTCATCCACTTCCCGCAGGAAGTAGGATAATGGGGGGTCAGGAAAAAAGTCAGCATCATAAAGGGTTAGGAACACGGGGTAGCCTCAGGAGGGACAGTTTCCAATCAACGGCTGAGGTTTCTAATGCCCAGCCGTATCCTGGGGAACGTACCGCTGATGTTGACAAAAAACCTGGAATACTTATAGCCTGGGCCACTGTGGTTCTTACTTGCCACAAGTCCACAAAGGGACTACCCTCTGCCGTATGCGATCTGCCGTATTCGAACGTTGTGCCGTGTCATACAGGACCACCCCAACAGGCAGACAGAGAAGGGGCTGGGACAAAGAAAGGCAGAAGGAATAAGAAGAATGTAAAAAGGAGGAGTTCGCCGTATACGACTGAGTCTGGCGTGATTGACCATAGACGAAGGCTGGAGGAAGTCGGAGTTGGTAATGAGGATGAAGAATCGGGATGAGAGGAACAGTTAGGTATTTAAGAATGAATTGAATGTACCCTACGACTGAGTGCCAAGTCCAAATCAAGAATCATATGTTACCGAGGAAGCTCAGTGGAGATGATCGGAAGACCGAAGGAACAATACCGAATGCCATTAAGATAAGACATGCAATAACGGAGTCTAGTCGGCCGAAGGAGATGAGGATTGTCATAAGCGATAAAGACCAATACGTGGCATAGCGGCCCTGAGGCAGCCGACAATACAGGAAACCTTATCTTGCAGACAAACCTTCGGTTAGCCCGATATGACGAAAATAAGCGCATATGGACAAACGGATATGAATGTTGGATCCTATCGGAAGCCACAGGAGGCCCAGATGACATCTACCGCGGTGAAGTGTTGGCAAGGGACACAGACGGAACAGGAAGCCGCAGCCTAGATAAGGACGGATCAGGAAATCCGGCAACTAAGGACAAACACTTCACCTGAGCTGACGACGCATGCATAAGATGGGATATGTGCTCAAATGCCCTACGGAGGTCATATTATTAGACATAATATATTGGCAAACGACGGGTTTAGCAACAGCGTATGCACGATACGGCCGAGAGGATCACCAAGAGTCATCCGATTGGTTTGGGAATGATTTGGAGCGTTTGCATGGAAAAATTCGAAATACGGAATTTGTATGCGAAAAATATCATGTTTGCATGCTCTCTACCAACGTCAACCAGTACTTGGCGTTCCGACCACCGCAACGTACCCGGTGGGTATTTGAGTGGGGAGCTCAAGTCAGAAAACATAAAATACGAAAAAGCCCCCACTCGAAGAAGCCATCATCCAGCAAAAGACCCACAATCGTCCCATCAATTACAAGCAAGTCCCAGAAAGATATTAGTACCTCACACTCGACTATTTACACAATACTCGAAAAACCTATACAACAATACAACCAAGACCCTCTTCGAACAATAAGACCCTCACAGATTGCTGTTCACACTTGAATGCAATTACCATCGATGATCTCGAAACGCTCCCTGAGATAAGCAGGAGAGTTTAAGATTATAACACGTTATTACTCATTCCTACGAGACTCCCCAGAGAAGTCAATCATTCCCATCATTGGAATTATTACTTCTCAATTTTTTCTTTTGGAAATCTTGAGTTACCCGGCCGTCAGTCATGAGACAACCCCCGGTTAACAAACACCCCGGCGACATTCCAAAATTTCATTAACGATGTATTGGCACCTTACCTGGACCATTTCTGCACCGCCTATCTCGATGATACTTTAATTTACTCCGACAATTTCGAGGAGCATTAACAACACATCCGTCTGGTTCTCGATGCTTTCGCTAAAATGGGCCTCCATCTAAAACCTGAAACATGTGAATTCCATCAGCAGGAACTGAAATACTTAGGGTTAATTATCAGCACGGAAGGAATTAAAATGGACCCCGAGAAAATTCATGCTGTGCAAGATTGGGAACCTCCTGGCAATTTAAAAGATGTCTGCATTCCTGGGTTTTGCTAATTTTTACCACTGCTTCGTCTGTAATTATTCTCGTATTGTTCAACAGCTCACCTCCCTCACCCGTAAAGGAGTTCCGTTCAACTGGTCAATGGAGCAACAAATGGTGTTCGACACATTAAAGGCAACCTTCACATCGGCGCCCATACTGGCCTGTTTCGACCCGGACTGGGATGTTATTGTCGAAACGGACGCTTCCGATTATGTCTCTGCCTGTGTATTATCCCAATATGATGATGACAATGTCCTCCACCCTGTGGCCTATTTCACAAAAAAACATTCCCCCGCAGAATGTAATTACGAGATTTGCGACAAGGAATTAATGGCAATTGTCCGAGCTTTCGAGGAATGGCACCCTGAATTACAGTCCGTCATTAACCCGATTCATGTTTTGTCTGATCAGAAAAATTTGGAATATTTCACAATGACTAAATTGTTACATCGACAACAAGCCCACTGGTCCCAGTTCCTGTCACAATTTAATTTTAAAATTGTTTATTGACCCGGCACCACCGGTGGCAAACCAGACACATTGACTCACAGATCCGGAGATCTTCCTAAAGCAGGGGATGACCATTCCCTCAAAAACCAAACAACAATAATCAAACCCAAAAATATCATACAACTTTCAGCAATGGCAACTCCCATACTGGCCTCCCCAATGCTTGCACAATTATTTACTGATGGTTACAATGAGGATCCATTGCCAAACAAAATTCTGAAATTAATCCGAGATGGTGCTAAACACTGCAGGGAAATTTCCCTCACAGAATGCGATGAACAAAATAACCTGCTCTGTTACTGCTAAAGAATCTGGGTCCCGAATTGCGAACCACTAAAACTCCATCTACTGCAACAGCACCATGACGTCCCGGCCACAGGGCACCCCGGTAGATCAAAAACGCTCGAATATCTTTGCCAACATTACACCTGGCCAAAAATGCGAATGGATGTCGACTGCTACACCCGGAATTGTTACACCTGCCAATGCACGAAACCAAGCAGACACACACCATTTGAAGTATTACGTCCCCTGCCTATTCCAGACAGACCCTGGCAGGACATATCAATGGATTTTGTAATGGGCCTCCCCTGGTCGAACGGTTGCGAAGCCATATAGGTAGTTTTGGACTGTTTAACTAAGGACCGACACTTGGTACCTTGCCGAACGGATGTCGATGCAAAGGAATTAGCCAATTTATTCATCGTACATATATTCTGACTCCACGGCCTACCATTAACAATTATCTCAGATAGGGGACCCCAGTTCGCAGCATTCTTCTGGAAAAACCTTTACCGGCAATTAGGAATACAACCACAAGTATCGATGGTCTTCCATCCCCAAACGGATGGCCAAATGGAATGAATGAACACAGTTATGGAACAATATTTACGGGCTCATGTTAATCACTTACAAGATGACTGGGCAGAATGGCTGCCACTGGCAGATGTTGATGTGAATAACCAAGCCTCAGAAACCACAGGATCGTCCCAGTTCTTCGCCAATAAGGAATTCAACCCCCACTGCCAATTCGACTTATCACCGGCAGCGATCAATGATATTAATGACCAACGAGCATTAACGACATCAAAAGCACTTGTGGAAATTCACAACCACCTCCATGCCGAAATTAACAGGGCAAACCTCCATCATCAAGACAATGCAAATAACTGATGACTGCCCGTACCAAACTACCAGAATGGAGACCTAATTTGGCTCGATGGACGTAATTGGAAAACACGATGACTCAGTAGAAAGCTCGACAGTAAATGGCACGGCCCATTCAAAATTATCCAAAAAATATCTCCATACGCATACCGAATCGAATTACCCCCATCCATGAAATGTCACAATGTTTTCCATGTCTCACTTTTAGAACCTGTGGCCGATGATGCTTACCCCGGGCAAAATACAGAACCCCCCGCCCCCAGTAGCAATCGATGGTGAAGATGAATATTTTATCGAAGCTGTACTAGACTCCCGAATCCACTGACGGAAATTACAGTACTTAATTAAATGGGTTGGTTACAATTTACCAGACTGGGAACCTGCCAAGCTACACACTGCAAGCAAAGCCGTAGATACCTTCCATGAAAAATATCCTGACAAACTGGGGCCACTCCTAAACCAGCTTTAGAATGTTACTTTGCCGGAGCTCACCCCAAACAGGGGGATCCTGTCACGGCCCGGTATCTCCAACTCGATGATCTACGTTTCAACAATGAAAGCCTCCTGAGAAATCACGGTTCACCATGGGCCTGAATATTGTGACCTCATCGCTCGTCACTTGTCTTCCTGATTAGGCAACTCCATGAGTCCCGCCCTCTATGGTTTAGCACAACCCTCAATGCACTAGTCAGCGATATGGGTCCTTACCCATGTCAATGGCCAAGGCCTGGAATCTAATCGGATTCAACTAATGGCGAACTAACTAGTGATAAAGGTTGGCAACTAAGTAATTACAGATCTAGTGATAATCACCACAGATTAGGGTTTTGTGTTTTTCATGCCGCGTGCAGTATTTGGGTTCTCGGCATGTAAAGGAACAGATTGTATAAGTAGATTGATTGTTTCGTACATTTGTTTGTTTCTCTTTTCTCTTTACACAGTTATTTGTTTAAAAACTTGTTAAATAAATTTCGTTGTCATTACCTACGAATTCCCGTGCTGTCACGGCCCTGTTTCCGTCTTTGCCTTCGTTCCGCCACCTCTGCTTTGCCACCTCCGCTTCGCTGCCTCGCCGTTCCCACGCTGCGCCTGTTCCAGATCGTTATTCGATAAGGGGTTAATAAATCAAGAGTTCTAAACACAGATCTCGCTCGAGTCGATGCACGCACTGCTCTGCAGACCCAACATTGAATTCGTTATTGATTAATTTAATTACTCGTCGACAATTACTTACGAACTGAGCCCCTGGGTTGTACTCATCTCCGCTCTGCCCTCGCTGCCGTAACATGCCACAGTAATTGGGTACATTGCCTCAGTCAACTTGGACACAAATGAGGTAGACCCTGCAACTGTTGTACTACAAAAGTTCCAACAATATGTCAAAGTACTAGGCAAGGCACTGGCAGATAAGCTCCCTGATCATAAACCCTATGATCATGCAATAGACCTAAAAGGGGCACACATCATCCAGGAACGGCTCCCCCCCCCCTACATTTTCACCAACCACGCCGAAATCTCCCGATTTTCCGGCGAATTCAGCTTCAGCGACCCCAATTACACCTTGCTGGAACTTTATGGGCCCAAAATCCACCTACTCGTTGTTTTCCAATGAAATAGGGGACCTCCGGACACCCAAAGCTCAGCAACAGGCGACAATCATCAACGCTTCCCCACCAACACACCCTCAAAAAGCCCAAAAACCGGCAAATTCATCCTCGCCTCACCAAAAACTACCTATACCGAAATACACACCTCCTACAACCCAGCCGTTGCCCTGCACTCAACCCCCTCAGCACCCACCTCCCCCTGCGCGCAAAATCTCTTCGCTCACTTACGCAGCGCCCCACCCACGTGACACCATGGAGTCACCCCTGGCATCCACCGACACTGAAATGGATCTAACCCTCGACAACACTGACTCACTTACTCCCGCCGCTAACCCAAATGACCCAACTGACCCTGCATGGCTACACCATGACTGCAACAGCGTCAATCCCATCCGCGACCTCCACGTGCAATGATGACACCCCACAGCATGCCACCCCCGACCAACCCACTGGACACGACAACCAACCCGCTGACCCAGTCACTCCATTTCGCGGACCCCTCCCGATACCCCCTCTCCCCCCATGCCACCCAGTAAACTCACGAGCTTTCGATCCCCCCACCAGCACGCAATACCACCCGAAGTACCCTC
This sequence comes from Pyronema domesticum, assembly GCA_024516145.1. NCBI lineage: Eukaryota > Fungi > Ascomycota > Pezizomycetes > Pezizales > Pyronemataceae > Pyronema > Pyronema domesticum. The sequence goes on from JAJJXL010000024.1 coordinate 927,843, forward strand.
AACAATCCCAACCCACTGACACCGGGATCCATCAACTCCACCAACAAGACAAATGCCGAAAGGGAGAAAATGGAACCATCTTTAACCGCTCCCTCGAAGACTCCATCAACACCGCCCGACGCCACAATCTCACTGACAACAAGCTGGAAAGCCTCTTCCTCGCTGTCATAGGCATGTGCTCCGAAATGGAATGCCAACTGACCTGATTTGATTTGATTTGATTTATTCATACATGCATCCAACCGTAAGGTTATGGCGGCTTCTACATTTAAAAACAAAGTATGAGAGTCTGTCTGTTACCTCAGACTCCCCCTGGGATAGGCCCCCAGAGCCAGTGTTGGTTTGTGGGGTTGTAGTCCCCCAACTCTCGTCGGTTTTTGGTACATAAGCGTCATCAAGTCCAATGAGCCCTGTTCGCTCAGGGGCCACCTTGCCGGGTCGTTCCCCTCTTTCCTCCACCCTTCCCCACCCATTTTTTATGCCATTTTTCCGCCTATATTTCCCCAAAACGCAATAAAATAACAAAAGAAAAAGGGTAACACCTCCCGGCCGTCTCCGCCTCTGTCTTCGCCCCTCTCTCCCCTACCCCGTCGCTCTACTCCAACTGTTCTCCTCAACTCCTCACCTCCCTTCGCATCCCTACCTGCCTCAGCGCGCTTCCTCTCCGTCTTCGCATCATCAGCTCTCACTCGTTCCCTTCCCCCTGCCTCTCCTTCGTCCTCGTGCCGCGTCAACTCCCCCCTGTTCTCCTCACCGTCTCTCCGCCCTCACCGTAGCCAGACAAAAGAAAAGAAACACCACTGCTCCATCTCCACTTCTTGATTCCATCCGCCCCCATTATGTTCTTCCTCATCCCCTTCTCTCCCCCGGGCCACCCTCTCTACTCTCGCTCCTCTTCTTCACCCTCCTTATATACATCGTTTATCATGGTTTTTTTTTTTTTTTTTTTCTTTTTCAATTAGGGTCTTCCGCGTGCTCGTCATCCGAGTCCAACAGCGTTCCCCAGGCTGTAGTTAGTGGAACAGAGGTGTCGTCCCTCGCAGGGAGCTTACTTAACGTTGAATGTGCCCATGCGGCCGTCGCAATTTTGGTGTCCGAGATCATGGTAGCAAGGGCTTTGGTCCCGGCGTTGGTGTGTAGTATCGTTTTGAGGTCTATTTGTCGGTGTCTGGGTATCTTGAGGGTCCGCCTCATCTCAGTCCTGTGTAGGGTGTAAAATGGGCAAGACAGTAGGAGGTGTTTGGGAGTTTGGGGAGGGTGCAGTGGGCAGGGGCATGTGCGGTTTGGGTATGCATCGGTGGGGGGGTTAGCGAGAGTGTTTAAAAAATAACCGTGTCCCGTGCAGAGGCCCAAAATGGCGGTGGATATCTTTCGTGGGTAGGAGGTGTAGGCGCAGTTGAGCTTGCGGGGGTGGGGGGCGTCGTATGTGGAGAGTTTTGGCGCGGAGGTGTACCAGGCTATCCAGTCTGTTGTATGCTGTTCGTGGACTTGGCGCCGAATCCAGGACAGCGAGATAGGGATGGTGTTGTCGGGGGGGAGGGTGGTGGCGTGTTTTGCGAGGCGGTCTGCCTCCTTGTTGCCGTCGATGTTGGTGTGTCCGGGGACCCAGTGGATGGTGATTCGGGTCCCTGTTTCCCGCAGTGTTGTGGCGGTGTCATTAATTTGTCGCGCCAGCTCCTGTCCGGGACCGGTGGTTAGGTGGTAGGCACGAAGGATGGCGGATTGGTTGTCCGTGAATATATGGATGTGTCGGCGGCGAGGGCTGTGGAGGGTGAGTGAGCGTAGGCAGGCGAGCAGGCATTCGTGTATCGCTCGTAGTTCCGCATCGAAAACTTCGGTGGTACTGTTCATGGGTATGGCCATCCTGACTTCGCGGTGCAGGCCTCCAGAGATGTAGAAGCCCGCGCCCGTCTTGTGGTGAAGTTGTGATCTGTCGGTGTACGAGATAATGTTGGAGGTGTCGCGATGGAGGCGGTGGAGAAGGGAGAGGTGGGCGGTGGTCGCGTCGTCTTTGGGGAGGGTGGGGATGTCCGTAGCGATGGGGTGTGGCTGCCACGGCTCAGTTGTGGGATGGGCGGTGTCTTCGATGGGCTCGTTGGGGAGGATCCAAGGGTTCATTGTTCGGAGCATGTCAACGAGTCGGGAGGGGGGTTCTGAGGAGGAGTTCCATTGGTGGTCGTATTCCGCGGGGTCATTCATGTCACGGTGGAAGTGGTTGGGGATGGGGAAGGAGGAGGGGCAGCATCTAACTACGGGGTGGGAGGGGGGGAGGGAGAGAAGGCGGAGGACATATTTGCAACGTTTATGGTTAAGACGAACTGAGGCAGGCGGAAGGGCGGCTTCGTTGTGTAGAGCGGTCATGGGGGTGGTGCGGAAGGCATTGAGGATTCGTCGTAGGGCGGAGTTTTGGTGGGTTTGAAGTTTGCGGGCCAGGCCTTTCTGACCTTGCCACCAGATCTCGGAACCAAAGTCAGACCTAGATATGACACATGCGCGGTAAAGTGTGTGAGTTGCGAGGGGGGACAGACCTGTTTCATATCGAACTAGACTGTAGAGAGCATTGAGGGACCTGGATGCAGCAGTCAGCCTCATATGTACATGGTGGGTAAACATCAATTTTCGGTCGAAGTATATTCCTATCCATCGAACTACGTCCTTCCTTCCTCCTTGCGTGCCTGGGGACACGATGGTTCCGTTGGGTAATTGGATGTTGGTGGCTCTCGAGTGTGTATCGGCTCGAGCGCGGTGAAAGTGTAGTAACTCGGACTTCGAGTCGTCGAACGCTACGGCGTTTAGTTGGGCCCACGAGAAAGCGGTTCTTGCTGCGTCTTCGAGGGAGCGGGCGTTTTCTTCCCTTGATCTACCGTGCGCAACCAGAGCAACATCGTCCATGTAACTTGGTGTCCAGAGAGAGGGGTGGGTGGCATTGAGTGCGTCGAAGAGGGGGCGGAGGTACATTAAGAAGATGATTGGGGAGGTGGGGGAACCTTGGGGGATACCCGTTCGGATTGGTCTTTGGGCATCTGTTCGGCCATCGAAGGAGAGAGCTGTCGTGCGTTCATCAAGAAAGGAGGGGCACCAGGAGGTTACTGCGGACGGGCAACCTAGGGTGCGCATAGTGGTTAGTAGGCGCGCGGAGGAGACATTGTCAAACACGCCCCAGACATCCAGGAACAGTGATGATGCTCGGTGTCGTCATGTCCTGTGTCCGCACAGTTAGCACACTTATATTTGGAGTGTATACATTTGCGGCCTTTGATAGTTGGGCAGGTGGCGCATTGGTGGAACTCCGTGGGGTGTGGGTCGGCGCAGATGGCGCAAGTGGGTCCATTGTCGGTGGGGCAGGTTGCGTGATGATGTCCGAATCTTTGGCATCTACGGCATTGGTCGACTGAGTGTGCGGAGAAGAATTCGGTCACATGGCGCTGTTCGAAGAGTACCGCGACCTTGGAGCGTTTCAAGGCATTGAATTCCTCGTTCGACCTCAGGGCGATCATAACGCTGGAGGCGGCTTTGCCTACCCTTTTGTCGGGGTGTGATATGTAATGGGGTGGGTGGGCTAGGTTCACAGGGTGGTTACTCTCAATCTCTTTTTGCAAGAGCTCCATTCCAGCTTCGGTATCGGGGAAGTAGTCCATGGGGATGCCGTGTACTGCTAGCTTGTACCAATGCTCGTTGAGTCTGGGCATCATAAGGCAGGGGTGAACTGAGCGGGCTGCAGCGTGGATTAGGGGGAGGTGGGGGGTGAGTGCGGAGGTGGAGGTGTGAGCGGAAGGTGTCAGGAGGAGGTTGCCGGATATGTTCTTGCGAACTTGTACGATGGATATATTGTCGGGGAGTTCTGCCTCTTGCAGGGCCTTGTTAACAGCTAGACCAATGGCCGCTTTGGCTGCGTCGGAGAAGGAGTGGGGGTCAGGGCAAGGGATCACTATATCCTGGGCGCGGGGGGGGTTTTTCTTCTGGGGTTGGGGTTTTTGGGGCTTCGCGGTGGGCTTTGGGGGGGTGGGGGCTGCGTCTCGGAAGAGCTTGGTCGAGGAGGGTACAGGACCAGTCCACGGTGCATCCTTCTGCGGGGAGGGGGGAGGGGGTTGGTGAGCCGGAGGGGGAATGTGACCATCCCGGAGTTTCTGTTCAGCAGCTTCGCAGTGGCTCTTCCAGTACTCGACGGCATCGTGAGGGGAAGGGGCATGGATGGACAGGAGATCGAGGGGTTGACCGGGGAGGGGGGCATGAGATCGGTGGGGGTCGTTGAAGGTAGCTGTTTCGGAGGGGAGGGAAATGGACCAGAGGTCGGCGTTAGGAAGTAGTCTGGGGATAACATTAAGGAGGAGTTCGTGGATTGCTCATATCGTGGTACGGTCCTTGTCCATGAATTGGAAGGCCCTGTTGAGTCAGTCGTTGGTGTGGCTGTCATTGCGGCGGAACGAGTCGGTGGCGATTGCGAGGTTTTGGTGGAGTTGTTTGACGGAGGTGGCGAGGCTGCTGATGGTCGGGGTGGTGGTAGAGGTGGGGGCTTCAGGGTAGTGTCGTTTGACTTTGGATGGAACGGGAGTCGAGTCGGCGCCGATGTGGGTTATCGTGTGTGCGGTGGAGGTGGCATGTCGTTTCTTTTGGCCGGTGGTGCATTGGACGGTGTACTGCGGGTCGTTCTGGCTTAGGTGGTCAGGGCTTTCCTGGGGTTCGTCGTCGTGGAGGAGGGTTCTCTTGTTGTGGGGGGTCTTGGGGGTAGCGTTGGTGGTGTTGCGGGTTGGTGGTGTGGGGGAGCTTTCACGGGAAGACACCTCGTCATCGCTAAAGTCTTCACTGACGTCAGAGCACGTGTCGACGTGCATCTCGGCGTCTGACACGTCGCGCGCTTTGTGCGGCTCTGCGTTAGCGCGTTTTCCTTTCGCGAGCGCCTGGAGAGGTTCTTTGTCGGGAGGGAGAGGGGGTTTCTCCACAACAGAGGCACCGGGAGGCATCGGGATTTCGCGATAAGTAGTTTTTGTGGTCGCGACGGGGGATTCCGCTGGAAAATTGATGATTTTTGATTGTGGTGGGGTGTGGTGTTGATGACCAATGCGCGGGGCTTCTTCAGGGGCCCGGAGATCTCTTTTTCACTGTGTAACTCGACGAAAAAGAGAGGGCCTGGTCTGAAAACGCTGCGGAAAGGTAAATTCAGGCTGCCGAACAATAATCCGCTCGAAAATCTGGCGATTTCCAGGTGGTTGTTGAGATGCAGGGGGGTCGCTATTTTTAGAAACTGGTGTCGCCAACTGACATGAATGGATAGCATTGAGAAAGCGGTAAGTGCTCCAGGTAAGCCCACGCTACAAATTACCTCCACCACTGCCCAACACTCCACCCAGGCGGACTCCCATCCCGACCCCTCCGAGGTGCAGATCCTACAGGATCAGATAGGCGATGCTGTAGCCGAAGCGAAGTGCTGGCGACAGTGAGCGGAGACTGCAGAGAATGAGCTCATCAAGCTCGGCCACACACTGGCCCCCACTGCACCCCCCTCGACCTCCCAACTGACCATGGCAAGGCCCCCCTGCCTCCTCCATCCTCTTCCAAACCCCCCCACAAGGCCCCCAAGAAACGCCTCCACCCAAAACCAAGCCCAAAACCCAGAACCTATCCCGCAAACCCCCCAAACCCCAAGACATTGTGATCCCTTGCTCGGACCCCCAGGCTCTCCCCAACAGCGTCAAGGTAACCATTGGCATGGCGGTAAACACCACCCTATGGGAAGCCAAGGCCCCGGCAACGCTCTCCATTACGACGGTCCGCAAAAACATAGCAGGAAACCTCCTGCTCACCCCCGCTACACACAACCTTGCAGCCGACATCACCGCCCACCTCCCCACCATCAAAGAGGCCCCCATGAAGGTCCATCCATGCTCCAACCCCCCTGCCTGAATGAAAAATGGCACAAGCTGGCGGTCCATGGCATCCCCCTGGACTACTTCCTGGACAACGAGGAAGGCATGGCGAAACTCGAGCATGAAATAGAGTCCAACCACTCCGTCTCACTGGCCCAGCTCCTGCGGTACCTCACACACCCAGAAAAAAGAGAGGGCAAAACCGCCTCCAGTGTGATGATTGCTCTCCGCACCACCACCGACTACAATGCACTGAAATGACACAAGATCGTGGTCCTCTTCAAGCACAAAAAGGTAACGGAGTACTTCACAGCCCGCAAGTACCGACCAACGCTGCCGGTGCCAGGCATTCGGCCACCACCAGGGTGTTTGCACTAACCCCAAAGCTCCGTCATGCGCCCTGTGTGCAGGCAGGCACCCCACTGACCAACACAGCTGCGAACAGTGTCCGACTCGCCGCGGCCGCTCATGTGTCCACACCGAGCACAAATGCACCAACTGTGTCGCGGCCGGCCGCCCCGACACTGCCCATGCTGCCTTCCACGGCCACTGCCCCACCAAGGCATCCACCCTGAGAGAAGCATGGCAACGTACCAGACCCGCTCCCTGCTCAACAACGCCCGCCCCTGCTGACACCTCCATGAGCACTCATGCATAGTTACAACCCTACTGCAGCTCACATCCGCATCACATCCCCCAATGTGAACCGAAGCACAGCATCCCACAACACCCTGCTAAACACGGCAGGTACAACAAATGACATAATCCTGGTCCAAGAAGTAAACATCAAGGACCCCAAGTATGCAACCACACACCCCGATTTCCTCCTCCTCCTACCCCCCCATGGCGACCGCAACATGAACCGCACCACTGCCTATGTATCCCGCCGCAACCCACACCTTCGAGTCACTCCCAGACCCGATGTGTGTGCGGACCCAGATATCCAAGTCCTCGAAGTAGGTACTCCGCTCATCCCCCACATCTATATCATAAATATCTATAACGAAATATATAACCCCACCACCCTATACACCATCCCCAGCTCCCTGGCACAGCTGGTCCTACCCCAGCACTGCATCATCACAGGCAACCTCAATGCCCACCACCCCCTCTGGAACTCTCGAGTGAGGCACCCCACAAGGGCCAATGAACTCCTTCCACTGATCGAAGAGCACGGCTGGCACCTCGCCAACACCCCGGACCACCCCCACCTATCACTATAGGGGTAGATTCCGCCAACAACTGCGACGTCACAATATATCACTCGACTACCGCCTCCCCCTGCGCTCTGAACAACCACCCGGCAATCGCCAGATTTTCGAGCGGATTATTGTTCAGCGCCCCCAATTTACCTTTCCACAACATTTTCAGTCCAGGCCATCTCTTTTTCAACGTGTTACACAGTGAAAAGGAGATCTCCGGGCCCCTGAAAAAGTCCAGCGGCACGGTCATCAAAAACCCCCCCCACAACCACCAAAAATCATCGATTTTCCGGCGGAATCCTTGTCGCACACCCGCAGACACTACCTATCCCGACATTCCGATGCCTCCCTGCTCCTCCGTTGTGGAGAAACACCCTCTCCCTCCCGACAAACCGCCCACACGCGACCTCGCTACCAGCAAACATGCTAACGCAGAGGCACAAGACATGCATGCAACGCGACGCGAACGGCGACGCAATGCACATCGACTCTGACGTCATCGAAAGCGAAAGCGACAACGACGCGTCCTCCCCACGCGACAGCTCCCATCACCCACCCCCCGCAACAACGCCCCTCCCCCCGTCACCCCCCAACACCCCAGACTGTTTGACCGCAATGTTTTCGTTGACTTCTCCCCTGACCCCATACTTACAAACACCCCCGGACACACCATCGGCACCACCAGCAGCATGCAGAAGAAAATAGCCAACCTGAAATGCAATGATACCTCCACCGCCCACTCAGTGCAATCCGGCCCTGGCTCAGCCCCTACCAAAGCTGGAATCAAACGTCATGCACCTGGGAGCACCTTTACCCGCCAAAACGAGGTGGAAACATACCTCGACCAACTCCAGCGCAACCTTGCTACTGCCTCTGACATGCACCGACATGCCGACAAAATAACAAACGACCCGGATTACCAAGGCCTTCCAGGTCATGGACCGCAACCGCTCCCTCATCCGGGAAATGCACCACCTCCTGAAACAACTAGTACCCGTGCTTCTCCCCACCGACGACACTTCACCCCCCGTGCCCGACGTTACACCCTCCCTCCCCGACCCGCACCGCCACCCCCGACCTTCCTGACGACCTCCTCTGTCGACTACTGGAAGCAACGATGCCTCGCCGCAGAATCTGAGCTCAAAAGCATAACCTCGCCACCCCCACCCCCTCCGTGAAGCCCACCTCCCGACCTGCCAAACCCTGGACTGGTATCCCATCAGCCAACACCCTCTTCCCCGACGCCGTCCCTACCCCGCCGCAACCATCCCTGAAAACCCCGAAAGCCCCTGCCCCCAAGAAGAACCCCTCCCGTACCCAGGACATAGTTATCCCATGCCCCGACCCCCGCACATTCCCGGACAGCGCAAAGATCGAGGTTGGAATAGCCATCAACGCAGCCCTCCGTAAAGCCAAGGTGCCCGATACCATGGCCATCATGAAGGTCAGAAAGAATATCTCCGGCAATCTCCTTCTCACCCCCTCCCCCCCACACTCCCGCCTCCGACCTCCTCGCCCACCTCCCCCTTATTCATGAAGCAGCCCACTCAGTACACTCATCCCTCCTAACTCCTAGACTCAATGAGAAATGGTACAAGCTGGCAATCCATGGCATACCTATCAATCACTTCCCTGATGACGCTGCGGGGGATGGAGTGCCTCCAAAAGGAAATCGAGGGCAACCACCGCGTCCACCTGACCCAACCCCCCAGATACATCTCCCACCCCGACAAACGCACTGGTAAGTTGGCGTCCAGTGTGATGATAGCACTGCGCTCAGTCGAAGAATACAACGCCCTCAAACGGACCATGGTGGTGGTACTCTTTGAGCAGCACAAGGTAACGGAATTCTTTACACGCCCGGTCCGCCAAACCAATGCTGCAGATGTCAGAAATTTGGACATCACCATGCCACCTGCGCCGCAGACCAAGGACCTACCTGCGCAATGTGCGCAGGCATCCACCCCACTGATTACCACCAATGCGCAGAATGCCCCCGGCCGGAAAGGCCGATCTTGTACGCACACCAAATATAAGTGCATCAACTGTGCCGACGCCGGACACAGCGACACTGCGCACGCGGCCTATAACACCAAATGCCCCGTCAAGATCGCCGCAGTTCGAGAAGCGTGGCAAAAGACCAGACCTGACCCCACCGCCTCTGACAAGTCCCCCGCTGACACCACCATGACCGCTGATGAATAAATACACAGCTACAGCGGCGACCCTCCGAATTGTGTCACATAACACAAACCGCAGCACCACCGCCCTCACCACCCTGCTGAGCACCACAGGGAACTCCGCCGACATCATACTCATACAGGAAGTCAACATCAAAGACCCCAGGTATGCAGTAACCCACCCCGACTTCCTTCTCCTCCTACCCCCACGCGGAAACCGCACAGTGAACCGCACGGCTGCATATGTTTCTCGCATCAACCCTCACATCCGCGTCACTCCCAGACTGCACGTCAGCGAAGACCCCGACCTCCAAGTACTGGAGGTCAGCACCAACCTTATACCCGCCTTTCTCCTATTAAACATATACAACGAATACGACCCCCTCACAAAACTATACACCATCCCCCGTTCCCTTACCCCACTCACCCTCCCCCAGAGATGCGTCATTACAGGGGATCTCAATGCCCACCACCCCCTCTGGAGCTCCCAGACGAGAAGAATAACCTGAGCCGCTGAGCTCGTGGAGCTAATTGAAGAACATGGCTGGCACCTCGTAAACGTACCACACGCCCCAACCTACCATTACAAGAATGGTTCCGGTTCGTCGGTCCTCGATCTCACGATTGCAGCTCCAGCGATAGCCAGGGAGGTGACGAACTGGGCCGTTGATGATGACATCGCCACTGGCTCAGACCACAAGGTCATTCGCTTTCAATTAGACTCCCTCCACCCCGACCTCGACACCACACCCACCACCCCCCGCCTGAACTGGCACAAGACAGACTGGGCAGTCTTCACAGACACCCTACAACGGCTGTCCGACACCACCTACCCCCGCTGGACCCATCTCAGAGCCAACCCCACTGCACGACACTTAGACGAATGGGCAATCCTTCTCCGGGACGCCATTCAATCTGCAGCCAAAGCCGCCACACCGGTGTCTGTCCTCACGTCCCGCTCGAAGAGATGGTGGACAGCGGAACTGGACCACACCCGCCAGGCTATGACCAGCGCCCGTAGACACTGGAAACAAACACGCCTCCACACCCACCACACCGAGTACAAACGCCTCCGCAACTCTCACTACTGCAGGATACGACACGCGAAGGATTCACTGTGGAAGGAGTACCTCGCTACAGTGGAAGGAGCAGACGTGTGGGCGGCCTTCCGATACACCAACCCACGCCGTGCCCAACTCACCCCGCCCATTAGGACCCAGGTAGGTGGAGAGGAACAAGTATGTGTGGACTTCCCGAGCAAAGTTGCTGCATTCCAGGCGCTCTTCCCCCCCCCCCCCCCCCCTCCAACCCCCCCGCCCAAGCCTCCCACCCCAAACCCGAAATCCCATGGCACACCTTCACCCCCGTAGAAATCCGACATGCCATCTATTCCTCCTCCCGAAAGAAAGCCCCCGGCCCCGATGCCATCACCTTCGCCTGCCTCAGAAAAGCGTACGACGCCATCCCGGATCACATTAATGCGCTGTACTCTACACTCGGTAAGTTAGGCTACCACCCCCGATGTTGGCGAGAAGCAACCACAGTCATCATCCCAAAGCCAAACAAACCCGATTACAGCTCGATTAAAGCCTACCGCCCTATAGCACTCCTCAATTGCATGGGTAAAGTCCTCAAAAAACTAATGGCAACACAGCTGAGCCAAATGGCAGAGTCACACGACCTCCTGCACGATGACCAAATTGGCAGTCGCCCTAAGCGCTCGGCAATCGACGCCGCGATGGCGCTAACGCACGATGTCGAAGCCAATGCAGGCCGCCGCCTCATAATGTCATCGCTATTTTTAGACATTAGAGGTGCCTTCGACAATGTCTCCTCCACACGCCTGCTTGACACAATGCGCACCCTTGGCTGCCCCAACGCCGTGCTCTCCTGGTGCACAACTTTTCTAAACGAATGAACCACAGCACTATCCTTTGACGGGAGAACAGATAGCCAGCGCCCGATCAACACCGGTATCCCCCAAGGGTCCCCCGCCTCACCGATCCTTTTCCTTCTATACCTCCGCCCCCTCTTCGACGCCCTCAACGCAGGGCACCCGACCCTCTGGACGCCAAGCTACATCGACGACATCGCCCTCGTAACCCACGGTCGAACACGCGAAGGAAACGCCCGAGCCCTGGAGGCTGCAGCCCGCACGGCCTTCGCCTGGGCGCAAAACAACGCTGTCGCCTTCGACGACTCCAAGTCGGCGCTCCTGCACTTCCATCGCGCTCGCGATGACACTCACACCGCAGACACCAATGTCCGCCTGCCCAACGGCACCGTCGTCACCCCCGGTACAAAGGACGGACGACGAGACGTGGTCCATTGGATAGGCATCTATTTCGACCGAAAACTCTCCTTCACCCAACACGTCCACCTCAAGCTAACGGCTGCATCCAGGTCCCTCAACGCCCTCTACAGCCTGGTCAGGTACGAAACAGGTCTGTCCCCCTCCACGACCCGCACAGTTTACCGTGCATGTGTTATTTCTAGGTCCGATTTTGGCTCTGAGATCTGGTGGACTGGACAGAAAGGCCTGGCCCGCAAACTACAAACACAGCAAAACTCTGACCTCTGCCGGATACTCAATGCATTTCATTCCACACCGACATTCGCCCTCCATAACGAAGCCGCACTCCCCCCCGTCTCGGTCCGCCTACAACACAAGCAACGCAAATACGTCCTCCGCCTCCTTTCCCTACCCCCCTCACACCCCGTACTTAGATGATGCCCATCCTCCTTCCCCATCCCCAATCATTTCTACACCGCTATGTGCGACCCTCACGAATACGACTGTCAGTGGCAAACAGCCAGACGCCACCCCTCCCGACTATTAGGTATGCTCTGTAAGATGAGCCCATGGGTCCTTCCGGACAACTTCATAGAAGACACGGCACACCCGATCACCACCCCGTGGGAGCCCACCCCCATCGCAGCAGACATACCCTCGCTGCCCAAAGACGAAGCGGCCATCGAACACTCCTCCCTCCTCCGACGACTCCGCCACCACAACACAAACATCATCGGATACACAGACGGCTCACAGCTCGCCGGCAACATGGGCGCAGGATACTACATCTCCGACGGACTGCCACGTGAGGTCCGCGCCATCATCCCCATGGGCGACACCACCGAGGTCTTCGACGCAGAACTCAGAGCCATACACGAATGCCTCCTCGCCTGCCTGCGGTACATCACCAACAACCGCCTATGAAACCGATGCATCCACCTCTTCACTGACAACCAATCCGCAATCCTACGCGCCTCCCGCCTCAGCACCGGCCCCGGCCAAGAGCTCGCCCGTGCGATACACGACACCGCCACCTCCCTACATGCCCTCAGTGTGCCCATAACACTACATTGGGTACCCGGACACACCGACATCGCCGGCAATGACGAAGCCGACCTCCTGGCGAAAGCCACCACGGATCTACCCCCCACCACTCCGATCCCGATCTCCCTGTCCTGGCTCTGGAGACAAATCCACGAACAGTACGTCGCAGACTGGGTAACATGGCACAACTCCGAACCGAAACCCAAAACTTACGACGCACCTCACCGCCGCCGCCTTGACCACGCATACACAGCCTTGCTGCGCAAACTATTCACAGCCATCCTCGGCCTTCGCACAGGCGACGGATACTTCTTGGACTGCCTCGCACACCCCCCCACCGCCCACTACCCTTCCCGCTCGTGCCCCTGCCCACTCCACCCCCCACAGACCCCTAAGCACCTCCTCCTCTCCTGCCCAATTTACACAACCCATCGGACCGAGCTAAGACGGACACTGAAAATCCCCCGCCATCGCCGACTCATGACACCAATCATCCTTCACATGACCGCCGGAACAAAAGCCCTTTCCACTATGATCTCAGCGACCAAAATTGCGACTGCCGAATGGGCACATACTAAGTTAAGTAAGCACCCCAACGGGGAGGACACACCTGCAACACTGACCATAGGCTGGGGGACGCTGCTGGACGAGGACGACGAGCACGCAGATACCCCCAACTAGTAAAAAAAAAAAAAAATAAAAATAAAAAAAAAGCAGAGTGAAGGACTATATAAGGGAGGAAGACGGGGGGCATGGGGTTACGATTGGAATTGGTTCTGTGTTGTTGAGTTGGGCTTGTATCGATACGCAGGCTGTATAGTAGTGGTAACAGAGGAGTAACGGAGACGAGTGAGAAGTGATGATGGTGAAGGGCAGAGGAAAAGGGGACCGGAGAGAGACAAGGAGGGGAGACGGAGAGCAGGGAGTGGCAAATGTGAGTAGCCAGGCGGGCACAGAGAAGGGGAGAGAGGGGAGGAGGAGAGGGGCGCAGGTGGCCGGAAGATGATATCTGATTTCTTTTGTTTGGGAGGAAATAAAGGTGGAAAAATGGTTAAAAATGGAAGGGGAAGGGTGGAGGAAATGGGGGAACGACCTGGCGAGGTGGACTCCGAGCGCACAGGGCTCCTGGAACAGACGACGCGAGATGGACTGTGAACCAAATGAGACTTGGGGGACTACAACCCCACACATGAAGACTGCTCTGGGGCACATCCCAGTGGGGACCTGGGGTAACAGCCAGGCCCTCAAGTATGTATTTAATTTGTAGCCTCCGCCATAACCTTACGGTTGGATGCGAGTATGAGGAAATAAATAAATAAATAACAAACTATCACTATAGGAATGGCTCAGGATCCTCGGTCCTGGATCTCACACTTGCCGCCCCAGCAGTTGCCAGGGAAGTTGTCACGGACGGCAAAGGACATGCTTTTTGGGGGCGCTCGCCACCACAGCTGGACTGTGGCTCGCTGGAATCACGTTAGCTATATCCTATGTCATCTTGAGGATTTAAGGATATGGCTACAATAAGGGATGTTCGGGATTGGGGATCAGGGATGTTTGGGGCTATGTTTGGGATGAGGTTTCATGAATGTTTTAGGTTACGTTTGAGTCATGCTTGAGTTATGTTTGATTCTATGTTTTGGCTATGTTTTGGTTTCTGTTTTGGTTTAAGTGTTTCATATTGTTTTACGAATGTATCACGGGGTTCTAAGACGCTGCAGGACAGACGATTGGGATTTACGAGGAGCACAAGAATTATCTATAAGAAGGAGCATTTTGTATTTCATTTATTCAGTACTGCAATCAATTATCTATCTTCACAACCTTACCTTCATACACTTGATTCGTCCGTTGAGTGAACGAGATCACCGAACTCCAGAACCATCCAGCAAGCCTCCACAGAATATCAGAGAACTCCAGACAAGGAAACAAGAGAACAACAGACCAGAGCGAAGGGGCAGCGCTGCAGAGACATTCTGTATACCAGTAAGTATTGCCCGTGCCAGTGAACTAAGAAGAGGCCTTAGTCCGAGAGCCAAACCCGAACTGCAAAGCAGTATCAGAGAAACGTTACGTTGCCAGCCGTTTGTCAGTGTGTGAAAGTACGGATCTTGACATTTGATTGCATCTCTACCACGGCACCCGACTGTAACCAAGGAAGCAATAGGCTTCAGCACCAGAACAAGAACGACATTGGCGAAATAAGTGCCTTAGGAATTACGAGAAAGTGGATCCATTCCATCTAAGAGAATTCGGAGAGATTATCGGAGAAGAGGCAGCGGGACCAGCAAGTCCAGTAACCCCGGAAAACCCTTCTCGACCCCAGACACCAGAAACACCCGGACCAGTACAAACCTCCAAGAGAGTCACCTTCAACATGGCCTGCACAACAGGGAATGAGGACAGGGGGACTTCCTCCTCTCACGATCACCAACGACCAACTCCAGCAGCTCCTGCAACAGTTACAGCCATACCCCGCGATGTCCAGCAACCCCAAGGTAGAGGATCCCGAACTTTACTATGGTGAACTGACCTAAGCTCCGGGCATTTATTACACAATGCGAGCTGAAGTTCAACTGCGAGGCAAACAAGTTCGACAACGAGGTCAAAAGGGCAACTATGCTAGTTCTAGATGTCAGAGGCAATGCATGGGCATGGATCGAGCCCTCTATAAACCAGGGACGGAGTACATACACCACATGGGAAGGGTTCAAGACGGCGATAACTCGAGCATTCGGTGAGGCCGACTCTAAGGAAGTGGCTAGAAGGAAGTTCAAGGCCGCAAGACAGGGAAACCGCTCAGCAGCAGCATACTGGGCTGACTTCCAGCGCATTACGGCGGACTTGGATTATAATGACTCAATGTATATCGACCAATTCAATGACGGACTGCATATCGATGTACAAAGACAGCTCGCCCTCTTGGAAACCAAACCCACCACTATGATCGATTTTGCCAACAGGGCTATTGCGTTGGACAACAGGTTATTCAATTTTAGGACCTTACGAACCTGACACGAACCTCAGTATTACCGGGACTATCAAAATTGACACCCAAGGTCCCAACATAACCCCCAGGAATCGACCTCCTCGGACCCCGAACCTATGGAACTAGACACCACCCGGAGATTTCGAGTTAAGGATAGGGCGGAGGAGGAGAAACCGCAGAGGAACAATGAGTGCCACAACTGTGGGAAGACAGGGCACTATGCGGCACGATGCCCCACCAGGAAACCGAACCAGGACCGGAAGCCATACAGGGCCGCTGGGGCAATGCTAGAGGAAGTATCAACCGAAGATGGGGTGGGAAAAGAGGATCCCCAGGAGTAGAAATCAAGGGTGAACTCCTGGGGCAGACGACAACCACCAAACCAAAACCACCAGAACCCACCTACATCATCTCGAGTGTGGGGCCCTACCAAAGGGACGAAAAAATCATTCTTAAGGTCATCATTCGGGGGAGCGATAACAAGGGACATGTTACGACGGCAATGGTCGACTGTGGGGCAACGGAGAACTTCATAGACAAAGAATATGCGGAACGAAATGGGATCCCTCTAAAAGAGACGAAGGTTCCTCGAAGGGTACTGGCTGTGGACGGACGAGAGATAGCAAGCGGACCAGTCACCCATGATGCAATGGTGGAATTAACAATAAATAGCCACCGTGAAACGTTAAGGTTGCATTGCATCACCATTGGTAACTCGCCTATTATCATCAGATTACCATGGCTAAAAAGGCACAAACCTAATGTCGACTGGAGGGAAGGTCGGGTCACGTTCGACTCGATGAAATGCGCTAAGGAATGCCTCGACACCTCCCCACATGCAACGACTGTGGCTGAGGAACAGGCAATTGGAAAATTCAACCGGGATACCACGCCGGACGCGACCCTCGAGGATACGGCCTATGGATCCTCCATGATTGACGAAGGGGAGGATGAAAGGAGAACGAGGGATGAAACCAAGGGAGATACGATGGAAGAGGATGCTGAGGAAACCATCCGGGGATGGGAAGAAGATGATACCAACGGGGAACCGACGGAGGAGACAACAGTACCCGACAATCCTTCCCGAATACAATCACCGATGACAAACGGGACTCCAGCCACGACATCAGAGACACCAAGAAGGTTCAACTTACAAGTTGTTCCTGACCAACAATCCTTCCCTCCTGCAGCCGGAGACATCATTCCAGAAGAGTATCACGACTACCTTCACGTCTTCAAGGGGAAAGAAAAACCGGGAATGCCGCGGCATAGACACCACGACCACCAGATTCCGCTGCTGGAAGGAAAGGTACCCCCTTTCGAACCCCTTCGGGCATTGGACAAGGGAAGGCTGCGGGCGTTAAGGGAATATCTGGAAACGAGTCTGGAACAGGGGTGGATCAGGAGTTTGTCATCCCCGGCGGGGGCTCCTATACACTTCATAAAAAAAAAGGATGGTAGCCTCAGACTATGTGTGGACTACTGAGGACTAAACGCCATGACCGTGAAGGACCGAACACCACTACCACTGATAGGAGAGGCATTAGACCAGCTGGCAAACGCAAAAATATACACGAAGCTGGATGTGAAAGATGCATATCATAACCCAAGGATAGCAAAGGGTGATGAATGGAAGACAGCGTTCCAGACAAAGTACGGCCTATACGAATACTTGGTCATGCCGTTTGGATTGACCAATGCACCGGCATCATTCCAACGGTGGATGAACGAAGTGTTGAGCAACTACTTAGACATCTTTTGTATCACATATCTCGACGACATCCTAATCTATTCGGATGACCTTGAACAACTCCGCCAGCACGTAAGAAGGATTCTGGAAAGGGTAGAGGAGGTTGGGTTAACGCTGAAGGCGTCGAAGTGTGAATTTCACACAGACAAGACGGAATATTTGGGATATATTATTTCACCAACGGGAATATCCATGGATCCGGAGAAGGTGAAAGCGGTGGTGGAGTGGAGGGAACCCACAAATGTGAAAGGGGTGCAAAGTTTCCTAGGATTCGCAAACTTCTACAGAAGATTTATCTGGGACTTCAGCAAAATCACGACCCCCTTAACTAAGTTAACCCGAAAAGACACACCCTGGGAGTGGGGCAACGCAGCACAATCAGCGTTTGAGCAGTTAAAACAGGCAATGATTTCACAGCCGATCTTACGACATTTCGACCCCGCCCGGCCACTGACACTGGAAATGGATGCATCGGACTATGCAATCGGAGCCGTATGCTCCCAACCAGACGACACAGGCGTACTGCACCCCTTGGGGTATTTTTCACGAAAGCTCAAAGACGCCGAGCTAAACTATGATATTCACGATAAGGAGTTACTGGCAATCATTGATGGTCTAAACAAATGGGGTACTTATTGTAAAAGTATGGGGCATACAATCACAATATTATCAGACCACAAGAACTTGGAATATTGGCAAACAAAAAAGGATTTAAACTTAAGACAGGCTCGCTGGGGGGAACAACTCGTGAATTACGACTTCGCAATCACATATCGACCAGGCAAGCTCGCTGGGAAACCGGATATCCTCTCCAGAGAGTCAGGAGACTCTTCCTGGGGAGGGGAGATAAAGCATCGACAAAACAGGGGACGGATTCTGCTTCCAGCCCAGGCATTCCGAATCAGCTCCGCCGATGTTATGGAACTGCAGGTCGACCGGGAATTGTTGGAGGAAATAAAGGAAAAAACAGCGGAGGATCCGGAGATGCAGGGGGTCATTATGAAACTATGAAGGGGTGAACAAAGGGACAACAGGATTGCCCTGGGATTGTGCGAAGAAAGAGAAGGACTACTGACATACGAGGGGTTGATCTGGATACCAGATAATGACCAATTATGACTCCGGCTACTACATGACCACCACGATGCTCTGGTAGCAGGTCACCCAGGACGGGCAAAGACATTGGAATTGCTGGGCAGGAACTATTACTGGCCGCAGCAACGACAGTACGTAAACCGATACGTCGACAACTGCGATACCTGCAAAAGAATTAAACCAGTGAACACGCCCCATTTGGGCTGTTGAGACCATTGCAGCTACCTGAGCAACCATGGGATTTGATCTCAATGGATTCTATTACAGGACTTCCACCTGTGGAGGGATGCAATGCTCTGTGGGTGATCGTGGACCGACTCACAGAAATGGCACACTTCATTGCTTGTGCAGACACCATGGGGCTGAGTGATTTGGCGGATGGGTTTATATCACATGTGGTACGGGCTCATGGACTACCCAGCAGCATTATCTCTGACCGGGGATCACTATTTATGTCAACATTTTGGAAACGGATTATGGAGGCCATGGGGACCACACGAAACCTCAGCACTGCTTTCCACCCCAAGACAGATGGACAAATGGAACGAACCAATGCAATCCTGGAACAGTATCTGCGAGTGTACTGTAACTACCAACAAGATAACTGGAAACAGCTACTGCCAGTTGCAGAATTTTGTTACAACAACACACAATCAGAAACCACGAGGCTTACCCCCTTCTTTGCCAATTGGGGATACCACCCTTGCTTTACGCCGAACCTCAGCAGAATGGATGCCAGGACCCCCAAAATTTCAGATTACATTTCAACCCTGACCGGGTTACCCCCTTCTTTGCCAATTGTGGATACCACCCTCGCTTTACGCCGAACCTCAGCGGAATGGATGCCAGGACCCCCGAAATTTCAGATTACATTTCAACCCTGACCAATCTCCACGCGGAATTACGGGCCGAAATCCATTATGCTCAGGCAAGCCAGGCAGAGCAGGCAAATAAGTCATGACACCCAGACCCTGTACTCAGGCCAGGGGACAGCATATGGCTATGAAGGAAGCATGTGAAGACAACACGCCCCTCCAATAAACTGGACTATAAGCTTATTGGTCCCTACACCATACTGGAACGGATAGGATCAAAAGCGTATAAATTGGACCTCCCCTCCAGCCTTAGGATTCACCCAGTTTTCCATATCTCCCTACTTGAGCCGGCACAACCTAGAAATGAACCCATCCCAGGACATATTCAACCACCCCCACCACCGATCATCATCGATGACGAGGAAGAATGGGAAGTCGAAGAGATTGTTGACTCCCGCTACCACCGAGAACAACTACAATACCGAGTTAAGTGGACAGCTTTCCACGACGAGGACAAAACCTGGTACCCAGCTACCAACTTCAACAACTCCCCAGATACTGTGCAACGATTTCACCAAAAATACCCCCGAAAACCGGCACCCAGAAACTAGTCATGGCAGGACCAGAGACAACCATTAAACGAGAGAGGGAACAAAACTCGGGCGGCTGGAACTGTCCTCCTACCCCTCTCCCAGCCACGACCCACACCCCCCATGACAACCTATGCTGGTCATTCTGTTATGATGACTATTGCTCCACCCACCTCCAGACAAAATAAAAACAACAATTATTTCCCTACTGCCGGATCAGGAGGACCAACCCACCAACGATGAAATGAACCATGCAGCTGTGCACATGAGCATCACCCCGAGTTAGATGCTGTGATCCAGGCGAAACATCTTGATATTGGAAAAGCCTGTCGGGCCTGGCAAAGGGGGAAATGCATCTGCTACGATTGCGGATTCCTAGTCAACATGGAAGGTCATGAAGCCAGATGTGACCCCTCCAGATAAACCCACTCCTCCCCATCCGATAACCAGAAAACCGACACATCTGCCCTCGCTGTCGAAGGCAGCCGCAAAACCAGCAAACAACGACATAAGGAGAACATCGCACGACTCAAAATGATGATTCGAGACGCATGACGAAGGGACCAAGGCAGGAGATACCCGGGGCAACAACTAGGGGGACAACATGAGGGTCAGCATCCTTGTCGAGGACCAGACAGCCTCGTCAGAGCCTCGGCCTGGAGAGGGGGGCTAATGTCACGGATGGCAAAGGACATGCTTTTTGGGGGTGCTTGCCACCACAGCTGGACTGTGGCTCGCTGGAATCACGTTAGCTATATCCTATGTCATCTTGAGGATTTAAGGATATGGCTACAATAAGGGATGTTCGGGATTTGGGATCAGGGATGTTTGGGGCTATGTTTGGGATGAGGTTTCATGAATGTTTTAGGTTACGTTTGAGTCATGCTTGAGTTATGTTTGATTCTATGTTTTGGCTATGTTTTGGTTTCTGTTTTGGTTTAAGTGTTTCATATTGTTTTACGAATGTATCACGGGGTTCTAAGACGCTGCAGGACAGACGATTGGGATTTACGAGGAGCACAAGAATTATGTATAAGAAGGAGCATTTTGTATTTCATTTATTCAGTATGCAATCAATTATCTATCTTCACAACCTTACCTTCATACACTTGATTCGTCCATTGAGTGAATGAGATCACCGAACTCCAGAACCATGCAGCAAGCCTCCACAGAATATCAGAGAACTGCAGACGAGGAAACAAGAGAACAACAGACCAGAGCGAAGGGGCAGCGCTGCAGAGACATTCTGTATACCAGTAAGTATTGCCCGTGCCAGTGAACTAAGAAGAGGCCTTAGTCCGAGAGCCAAACCCGAACTGCAAAGCAGTATCAGAGAAACGTTACATTGCCAGCCGTTTGTCAGTGTGTGAAAGTACGGATCTTGACAGAAGTATCCAACTGGGCAATTGACGAGGAGAACCCCACCGGCTCTGACCACGAAGTTGTCCTCTTCCAGATATCCTCCCTACACCCCGACGCGGATCACGACACACCAGAGCCCCGCCTTAACTGGCGCAAAACAAACTGGGACACGTTCACATCCACCCTCCGTGAACTCTCCACCAATAACCAACCCCTTTGGGGCACTGTGCGCGCGAACCCCACCGAATGCCACCTCGACAACTGGGCAGTCCTCCTCCACAATATTATCACCACTGTGGCAGCACAGTCTACCCCTGCACTCGTCCTCTCCCCACGATCAAAACGATGGTGGTCCCCAGAGGTGGAACACACAAGAGCGGCCATGACCAGCGCTCGCCGCAAGTGGCAGAGGATGCGCTTGCCCCACCACCACAAGGAGTACCGAGCCCTCCACAACATGCACTTCCGAACAGTACGCCATGCCAAGGACTCCCCGTGGAAGTCATACCTGTCACAAGTGGAAGGAGCTGATATATGGGCTGCATTCCGCTACACAAACCCCCGCCGCGCCCAAGCCACCCCACCCATCACGACACAGGTACGATCCGAAACCCGCCTCTGCATGGACTTCAAGAGTAAGGTCCAAGCATTCCAAGCCCTGTTCCCCCCCCCTGCCCCTGCTCCCCCCACCCACAACCTCCCCAGTCTCCCCGAACTCGAGTGGCAAACATTCACATTGGAAGAAATAAAGCGTGCAATCATAACCTCGTCACCTAAGAAGGCCCCCGGCCCGGACGGTATCCCGTTCGCGTGCCTCAGACAGGTCTACGCTGCCATACCCGACCACGTGAACACCTTCTACTCGATGCTCGGAGCTGTAGGCTACCACCCTGCAAGTTGGCGCGAAGCTACCACAGCGATCATCCCCAAACCGAACAAGCCTGATAACAGCTCAGTGAAAGCATACCGCCCGATAGCGCTGCTAACCTGCATGGGCAAGATACTAGAAAAATTGATGGCAATGAGACTGGCACAAATGGCAGAGGCACACCATCTGCTACACCCCGACCAGATTGGCGGTAGACCACAGCGCTCAGCTATGGATTCAGCGATGGCACTTATGCACGAGATCAACGCTAATGCAGGTACCAATTGGGTGACAATGGCCCTGTTCCTGGATGTTAGAAGTGTGTTCGACAACGTGTCGTCTGCCTGCCTACTTCACACCATGTCGCAGCTAGGCTGCCCGAAAGCGGTGCTCTCCTGGGGCAAGTCATTCCTCGTGGACAGAACCACAGCCCTCTCGTTCGATGGTCGCACCGACATCCAGCGCCCAATCAACACAGGCATCCTGCAAGGATCGCCAGCCTCACCTACCTATCCTGTTCCTCCTATACCTCCGCCCCCTCTTCGAGACTCTACAAACCGCCTGCCCCACACTATGGGCACCAAGCTACATTGACGACATCGCCTTGGTGACCCATGGCCGGACCTCCGAGGACAATGCCCGCGCACTCGAGAAGGCCCCCCAGACAGCATTCAAGTGGGCCGAAGAAAACGCCGTCGCCTTCGACGATAGCAAATCAGAAATGCTACATTTCCACCATGCTCGACAAGATACCACACCCGACGCCATAAACATCACCCTCCCCAATGGCACGATAGTGAAGCCTGGAACACAGGGAGGCAGACATGACGTCGTCCACTGGATAGGCATCCTATTCGACTGCAAACTCCAATTCACCCATCACATTAATACCAAGCTAATCTACACATCCTGGTCCTTCAAGGCTCTCTACAGCCTGGTGAAACACGAGACTGGTTTGTCCCTCTCTGTGACCCGCTCACTATACCGCACATGCATCCTATGTAGATCAGACTTCGGCGCTGAGATCTGGTGGATTGGCCAAAAGACCATCACGAAACGACTACAAAAACAACAAAACGCCGCCATTCGCCGCATCTTAAATGCCTTTCACTCTACCCCAACCGTAGCCCTCCATAATGAGGCCGCCCTCCCTCCTGTCTCTGTTCGTCTACAAAGCAAGCAAAGAAAATACATTCTCTCTCTCCTTACTCTACCCCCATCATACCCCATCATCAAATGCTGCCTCTCATCATTCCTGGTACCAAATGACCTCTCGACTGCGCTGTGCGACCACGACGAATACGACTTCGACTGGACCCAGGAACGCCGCCGCCCCTCCCAGCTCGGCCAAGCGTTGCGCACCCTCAGCCAGGGGGTGCCCCTCGATGCTGACATTGAGGACACCGCACAACCTATAACCGCCCCATGGAACATGCCTCCCATCATCATCGACATACAGGACCTGCCTAAAGACAAAGCAGCGACCGCCCACCTTTCTCTCCTCCAATACCTCCGCAATGACCCCCACAACATCATAGCCTATACCGACGGTTCACAACTGTCCACCCAGACCGGCGTGGGATTCTACGTCCCCCATGGCCTCACCGACCCCGTCTGCACTGTCATCCCCCTAGGAACCACCTCTGAAGTCTTCAACGCAGAACTCAGGGCCATAGCGGAATGCCTCCACACCTGCCTTAAGTACATCAAACAACATCACCTACACGACCGTTCAATCCACCTCTTTACCGACAACCAATCTGCCATCCTCCGCGTCTCGAGACTAGATAGAGGCCCAGGACAAGAAACCACCCTCGACATCCTGCACACCACCACCGCCCTCCTCCGACACTCGACCCCAGTGACCCTACACTGAGTGCCCAGCCACACAGACATCGAGGGAAACAAGGAGGCAGACCGCCTAGCAAACCTAGCGACCTTGCGCACCCCCCTCACCAACACACTCATCACCCTCTCCTGGCTCTGGCATCGAATCAAGGAACAACACTCCGCTGACTGGACCGCATGGTACCCTGCTTCCCCCAAACCGAAAACCTACAACACCCCCCACCATCGCCGCCTGGACAGCACCCACACATCCCTCCCTTGATGACTATCCACAGCCATCCTGGGCCTCCGTACCGGACAAGGGTACTTCCTGGACTATCTCACCAACCCACTGACTGACCAATACCCCTCCTGCACATGCACCTGCCCCATGCACCCCCCCCAAAACCCCTAAGCACATCCTCCTGTCCTGCCCCACTTACAATGCAGCACCAATGGAGTTACAGAACTCTCTGAAGCTGCACCGAAACCAACGACTTACCCTCAGCACCATCCTCCACACAACCAACGGCATGAAGGCCCTGGCTACCATGATCTCGGCGACGAAAGTCACGACTGCCAAATGGGCACACACAACGTTAAGTAGGTACCCTGCAGAAGGGGACAATTCTACCTCGCTTACCACAGGCTGGGGAACATTGACAGACCAGACGGAGGAGAACGACGCTCCCCCAACAGCAAACCAACATAGCTAAAAAAAAAAAAAAAAAAAAAAAAAAAAAAAGATAACACCGAGCAATGAAGAGGAAAAGGGACGAATGGTGGAGGCACAGAATGAGGGGAAGTGAGGAGTGGAGAGTTTACATATTTCTTTTGTTCTGTTTCATTTCTGGCTTTTGGAGGAAATAAAGGTGGGTAAATGGCTAAAAATGGGAAGGGGAAGGGTGGAGGAAAGGGGGGAACGACCCGGTGTGGTGGCCCCTGAGCAAACAGGGCTCTTGGACACGATGACGCGAGACGGACTTGAAACGGAAGGAGGGAGCATACAGGCCGATATGCCAAACATGATGACTGCTCTGGGACGCTTCCCGGCAGGATCCTGGGGTAACAACCAGACCTGAACTTTGTAGATATACACTGGCTGTCACAGTGTGGACCGAATGTCTGTACCGTTGGCACTTATGCATGCTTATCCCTCTGTTTATACATGACGGTTGATTATGTTTGCTCATTGCCACCTGCTTATGTACATTATTCTGCTTACGGTTTCTTATGTTTGCTTATTTATGCATGCTTATGTATGTTTGTTTAAATGCTTATGGGTTATGATGTCAGTAAAGGAAAATTCTACGCAGCATGGAGGAAAGGGAAATGGATAGTAGGGAATTTGGTATCGAAGTTGGATAAGGGAATCTATGTATATAAGGAGGTTTATCCTCCCACTGTTCTGTCTTTCCTTTTCTTCATGCAACATCTTGTATTCTTATCCAATACAACTACTCCTCTCTTCATCCCTAGTCCCCAGTATTCCCCCCTCTGCCCAGCCCAGCCAAGCCTCCTGTCCTTGCCCAGCCTAGCCAAGCCCGCCCAGCCAAGTTCTTGCCCTTGCCCTACCGCGAGTTCCCTGGACTCCGATTCCGCGCCCTGCCTGCCGTTACACTAAGTTGCATCGTTATCCTCCACCAATCTCGCTCCATGTCCGAGCCAGCCCCCGTTCCCGACTCTCCTCTCATCATGAGGATCCTCGCGGACCATGCCCGCGCCATCGAGGCCTTGGCTGCTACCTCCGCCGACTCCCTCGACCCTGCCACCCTACGTGCGAGCTACGAAGGAGCGGTCAACCTCGCCCGTGTCCTCAACACCAGCGAGAACCTTACCGATCAGTTCACAGCTCTCGCCGCTGAAATCGAAGACCTCTCCCTCGACAGGGATGCCTCCGTAGTAGACCGCAATATGCTCTCCACCCGGGTCACCAACTCGAGTCCCAGCTCTCCCAAACCCTTGCCTTAGCCAACCTTGCCTCTTCCTCCGTACCCACCCCGCGCAAGACGCAGCCTGATCCCAAACCCTTCACAGGGGAGGCACGTAACAAGCTACGATCCTTCATCACCATGCTGCTTCTTCGCCTCATCGATCGACCCGGCGAATTCCCCGATGAACAGTCGAAACTCTGCTATGCCTTCTCTCGACTCGATGGACCCGCTCTGGAACAAATGCTCCACCTGGTAGAGAATGACCATGTCAACCTGGAAACCTTTGGGGATTTCGTGACCACCCTGGAAGAATCACATGGTGACCGTGACCGGATCAACACCGCCGAGCAGGCTATTGCTAAGCTTCGTCAAGGAAATCGAGACTTTGTTACCTATTACGCTGAATTCCGACGTCTAGCCTCCGACCTCAACTGGAACAATGCTGCCAAAAGAGCTGCTTTCCACCGAGGTCTCTGCGATGAACTCAAGGACATCCTTAGTACTCAGGGTGTCCCAGAGGACTGGAATCAATATGTAGCCCTCGTGAAACGGAGGGATCAACAATTTCGTGCTCGAAAGGCTGAGAGCACCCACCCCACTGCTGTGACCAAACCCACCTCCTCCCTGCCCCGCAGCACACCCCCAGCATCTCCTACACAACATTTTGCACACCACCAACGGAGTTAAAGAACTTGCCGCCATGATCTCAGATACGAAAATCGCGACACCAGAATGGGCCCATACAACGTTAAGTGAGTACCCCGCGGAGAGGGACACCCCCGTCTCGCTAATCACAGGCTGGGGCACGCTGCTGGACCAGACGGCGGAGCACGATACCCTCCCAGCTAGTTAACAAGTAAAAAAAAAAAAAATATGAGTAAAAAAAAAAAAAAAAACAATATAGAAAACATTGAAGGCAACTAAGGGGATGACAAGAGTTAATTGTGTTTCGTGTTTCTACTTGCTTTACTTGCTTTTGGCAGAGAACAGAGAGGGACAAAGGACTGAGGAGGGAAAAGAGACGAACTTGGCGTAGAGATGATCCTTTTCTTTTGTTCAGCGGGGGAAATAAAGGCGGAAAAATGTGTAAAACAGGGGAAGGGGAAGGGTGGAGGACGGAGGGGAACCCGGCGCGGTGGCCCCTGAGCAAACAGGGCTCATGGACAAGACGACGCGAAATGGACTAAAACAGAGAGGACAAGGAGGAGGCTACACTGCCAGCCATGATGACTGCTCTGGGACCTATCCCAGCAGGCTCCGGGTGTAACAGCCAGGCCTGAACATATGTATTTATGTAGACTGCATCATAACCTTACGGTTGGGTATGCTATTGAATAAATAAATAAATAAATAAATCAGAAGCTACAGTGCTATTGTGGCACCCCTACCTCGCCTCACTAGAAAGAACACCGCATTCGATTGGGACACCACCTGTACCGACTCCTTTGCTGCTCTCAAGCATGCCTTCACCACCGCCCCAATTCTTCGTGACTTCGACTATGACCGTGAAGCAATCGTAGAAACCGACGCTTCGGATTATGTCTCCACTGGCATCCTCTCCCAGTATGACGACGAAGGGATCCTCCACCCGGTCGCCGTTTTCTCCAAGAAACATAGCCCGGTGGAATGTAATTATGAAATCTACGACAAAGAATTGATGGGCATTGTTCGTGCATTCGAGGAATGGCGACCGGAGCTGGAAGGTGCGTCCCACTCCATCAAGGTGCTTAGTGATCATAAAAACCTCGAGTATTTTATGACCACTAAGTTGCTCAATCGCCGACAAACACGCTGGGCAGAATATCACTCCTGTTTTAATTTTAAAATTGTGTACAGGCCCGGCAAAGCTGGGGCAAAACCTGACTCTCTCACGCGTAGGTCTGGAGACCTACCTCAGGGAGGGGATGACTGCCTCGTCGAGCAGCACAAAGCCGTGCTCAAGCCGCACAACCTCCCGGACAAACTCCAACTGTGGGGAGCCGTGTTGGCCACACCCCGCTCTGCCCGCTCGCAAGACATCCTAAAAGCTAACCAGACTGACCCTTTTGCTCAACGAATCATGACTGCACTTTTCGAAGGCAAACAACACAGTCGAGACATCACCCTCTTGGAATGTCAAGTGCACGACAGACACCTGTACTACCAGCACCGCCTCTATGTTCCCGCCGACGACGCCCTATGACTACGAATCATCCACAACAACCATGACGTCCCCGCCGCTGGACACCCCGGGAGAGCGAAGACCTTCAACCTCATCAGATGACGTTACTTCTGGCCCACATTGCGGAAGGATGTCGAACGATTGGTAGCAAACTGCCATGTTTGCCAGCGAATGAAGACATCTCGATGCACCCCTTATGGCATCCTGAACCCCCTGCCAGTACCCAAATGTCTGTGGCGAGACCTATCGATGGACTTTGTGACAGGATTGCCAATCTTGGATGGCCATGACGTGATTTGGGTAGTCATCGACCGGTTGACCAAAATGAGGCATCTCATTCCTTGCTCCACCACTGTTGATGCCAAAGAACTTGCTAACCTCTTTGTCACGAACATGTTCTGCCTGAATGGCTTACCTGATTCCATCATCTCTGATCGAGGTCCCCAATTTGCTTCCCGCTTCTGGAAGTACCTCTGCAACTCCCTCCACATCAAGCCTCACCTGAGTACCGCCTTCCATCCCGAAACCGACGGCCAAACCGAATGCATCAATGCGGTTATGGAACAGTATTTGAGAGCCTACGTTAACTATCAACAAGATGACTGGGCCCAGTACCTACCCATCACCGAATTCGCCGCCAACAACCATGTTTCCGAGACTACTGGACTCTCGCCCTTCTTCGTGAACTACGGCATGCACCCCAAGCTCGACTTCGAACCCGACCTTTGAGTAGACAACCCGGAAGAAGGCCAAGCACAATCCCTCACTTGGCTGCTCACCGAAATCCATGACTTTGCGAAAGCCGAGATGGCCTATGCCCAAGACCGACAGTGCGAATACGCTGACAACCACCGAATGCCTGCCCCGTCCTATTTGCCAGGAGACAAGGTCTGGCTCAACGCTCGAAACCTGCGCACCAACCGCCCCTCCCGCAAGCTCGACAACCACCGCCACAGACCCTTGACCGTCATCAAGGAAGTCGGAAAGTACAGCTACCAACTCGACCTACCCACAACTATGGACGTTCACCCGGTATTCCACATCTCCCTCCTTGAGCCCACCCGAGCGGACCCACTGCCAGGTCAACACCTGCCCCCGCCGGAACCCATCGTTGTGGATGGCGAGTCAGAATACGAGGTTGAGGAGATGGTGGATAGCCGCATTTTCCGGCGGCAACTCCAGTACCTAATCAAATGGCGCGGATGGGATGACCTCACTTGGGAACGGGCAACTGAAGTCAACAAGCTCAAGGCTATCGACCACTTCCACGCCCAACACCCCAACAAACCGGGCCCCCTCCCAGAAAACCTCAACTAAGCTTCGGTGGACCGCAGCCCTAGAGGGGGGATACTGTCACGGCGTGGACCCAATGTCTGTACCGTTGGCACTTATGCATGCTTATCCCTCTGTTTATACATGACGGTTGATTATGTTTGCTCGTTGCCACCTGCTTATGTACATTTTTTTTTTTTTTTTTTTTTTTTTTTTATCATTAATCGCATGCAACCTTAAGGTTATGGCGATGATACAGAAAAGCTAGCTAAAGAACTAACTACGCATATGTGAAGGAACCCGAACATTACATTGGGTGTCCTCCGCTTGTCTTCAGTTGTTGGGTCTGTCGCCCGTCTTTCTCCTGGATTTGTGGTCCACCTCGCGACGTATCTGCCAAGAGCCCTGTTTTGCTCAGGGTCCACCGCGCCGGGTTCCCCTCTTTCCTCCTCTCTTCCCCTCCCGTGTTTTCTTCTTTTACCGCCTGTATTTCCTCCGCGAAGCAATGAATTCAAACGAAACAAACAAAAGAAAGCAGCTCTCCATCCCCGTACTATGTTCCCTTCCCGTCCCTGCTCATCCCTGTGACCTAAAACACCGACACCTATCAAACGAATGTGACCGACGGTTTGCCTCTCTCTACCTCTCCGTAGCGTCCTCTCATCTCCCCATTTACAACCTGCGGTATAATCCAATAACCCCCACAAAAAAAAGACAGAAACAAAGATAGAATAAGAAATAAACAGAAAAATACAGAAGACAGTTTAGGCGAGCGGAGTAGCACTCGACCGGTCTCGGCGCGTTACGCGTCGTGGTCTGCGTGCTCGTCGTCGATGTCCAACAGTGTTCCCCAACCTGTGGTCAGCGAAAGCGGGGGGTCCCTCTCCGGGGGGCGGGTACTTAACCTTGAGTGTGCCCACTCAGCGGTGGCGACTTTGGAGGCAGAGATGAAAGTAGCAAGGGCCTTTGATCCGGCGGTGGTGTGGAGGATTGTGGTCAGGTGCGGTCGGGTGAGGCGACCGAGTCTGAGATCCCGGCGTAAGGTGTCTCGGGCTGTCCTGTGCTCCGGGCAGGACAGGAGGAGGTGTTTTGGAGTCTGAGGGGGGTGCAGCGCGCAGGTGCAGTTGCGCGACGGGTAGGCGTCGGTGGGGGGCTGCGCGAGGCAGTCCAAGAAGTATCCGTGCCCGGTGCGCAGCCCCAGGACGGCGGAGGAGATCTTTCGGGGGAGGGTGGTGTATGTAGCGTCCAAACGGCGGCGGAAGGGCGCAGCGTAGGTTTTCGGTTTGGGGTTTCGGTCAAACCAAGTCGTCCAGTCGGTGGTATGCTGTTCCCGGACTCGGCGACGTATCCAGGATAGCGTAACTGGCGAGGGTGTAGAGGGTTCCGTGGAGGCGGCTTGTTTGGCGAGTGCGTCGGCTTCGTCGTTTCCGGGTATGTCGGTGTGTCCGGGGACCCAGTGGATCGTTATGGTTGAGTCGGTGCAGTTGATGTCCGTGGCGACCTCGTGGATGAGCCGAGCGGTTTCCTGACCTGGGCCTCGGGCCACGTGTGTTGTTCGCGCGATTGCTGCCTGGTTGTCCGTGAAGATGTGAATTCGGCGGCGGCGGAGTCCGTCTCGTCGTATGTAGTGGTAGCATGTTCGCAGGCACTCGTAGATCGCTCGGAGTTCCGCGTCGAAGACTTCCGCAACTTCGCCCATGGGCACGATTGTGCGAATCGGGTGGTGGAGGCCGGTGGGTATGTAGAAACCCGCGCCCCGCCGAGGAGCCGAGCTGCGACCCGTCGGTGTACGCGATGATGGTTCGTGGTTGTCGCTGGAGGCGGTGGAGGAGGTCGAGGTGGGCTTTCGAGGCCCTCATCTTTCGGTAGGGGCGGCAACGGAGGTATCTATGGGGGGACGCGCCCACGGCGTATCGGGTGGGGTGTGCCGTGTTTTCGATTGCGTCGTCGGGGTGTAGCCATCTGTGCATCTCGCGCAGGATGCGGATGAGCTGCGAGGGAGGGCGGCGGTCAGTGTGCCACGGGTGGTCGTATTCCCGGTCATCGCTCAGCGAGGCGATGGAGTGTCCGGGGATCGGGTAGTGAGAGGGGCACCGTCGTACGACCGGCTGTGTGGTCGGGAGGGAGAGAAGACGGAGGGAGTATTTTCGCAGTTTGTGTGTAAGCCGGACTGCGACCGGGGGGAGGGCGGCCTCATTGTGGAGGGCCGCGATGGGGGTAGATCGGAAAGCATTCAGGATCCTGCGGAGGGCTGCATTTTGTTGTAGTTGTAGGGTCGTTTCCAGGTTCTTTTGTCCTCGCCACCAAATCTCTGCTCCAAAGTCGGACCTAGAGGTGACACACGCCTGGTAAATTAGCCGCGTCGCGGAGGGAGACAAACCTGTTTCGTGACGCACGAGGCTGCGTAACGCGTTGAACGCGCGCGTAGCTGCCGTCACCTTGGTAGTTACATGATGCTTGAACGTAAGTTTCCTATCGAAGAAGATCCCTATCCACCGTACCACATCGCTTTTTCCTCCTCTTGTGCCTGGTTCTACCATCGTCCCATGAGGTAGCCGGATTTTGGTTTCTTCTGTAACGACGTCCTGTCTGGAGCGATGGAAATGTAGCATTTCCGACTTTGCGTCATCAAACGCTACCGCGTTGTCCCGCGCCCATTGGAAAGCGGTTCTTGCCGCCGCTTCTAGCGCTCTCGAGTTCCCTTCTCTTGTCTTGCCTTGGGCAACCAACGCTACATCATCGATGTAGCTTGGACTCCATATGTTCGGGTGGTGTATCTGGAGACTGTCGAATAAAGGGCGGAGGTAAAGCAGGAATAGGATTGGTGATGCGGGGGAGCCTTGGGGGATGCCTGTCGCCACGGGTCGCTGTATGTCCGTACGTCCGTCGAATGAGAGGGCCATGGACCGTTCGGTAAGGAATGACCGGCACCACGACACCACCGGCGCGGGACATCCTAACTGTCGCATGGTACTAGTCAAGCGGGTGGACGAGACGTTATCGAATGCCCCTCGAACGTCAAGGAAGAGGGCGGTCGTGATGAGGTGTTTGTTGCGGCCCATTTCGACGTCGTGGGTGAGGGCCATGGCGGCGTCGATGGCTGATCGTTGGGGTCGGCCTCCAATTTGGTCTGGGTGTAAGAGGTTGTGGGTTTCCGCCATTCCGCTGAGTCTCGAGGCCATTAGTTTCTCGAGGATCTTGCCTAGGCAGTTCAGCAGAGCTATCGGTCTGTATGCTTTTGGATTACTGTAGTCGGGCTTGTTTGGTTTTGGAATCACCACCGTGGTGGATTGCCGCCAGGAGCGCGGGTGGTGACCAATAGCTCCCAAGGTGCTGTACAGTTTGTCGAAGTGGTGTGGGATAGCCGCATATGCTCGACGCAGACAGGCGAAGGTGAGAGAATCCGGTCCGGGGGCTTTCCGCGGCGAGGAGGTATAGATGGCTGATTTTATTTCGGCCGGCGAGAAAGTCTGCCATGGTAGCTCTGGCCTGGCTGGGGCGGTAGGGTTGGGGGGATCTTTGGGAGGCGTAGGGAAGAGGACTTGGAATGCTGTGACCTTGGAGTCGAAGTCCGCGCAGACGCGGGGGCTACCGTTCAACTCAACGTGCAGTTCGGGGGTGAGCTGAGCCTTCCGGGGGTTTGTATAACGGAAAGCCGTCCACACGTCAGGGCCTTCTGCCTGAGAGAGGTATTCTTTCCATTTCGCATCTTTGGCGTGGCGAATGGTCCGGAAGTACTTGTTGCGGAGTTGGCGATATTCTTGATGGAGGGTCGGGTTGTGTGACGATTTCCAGCGTCGGCGAGCTTGTTGCATGTTCTGTCGGGCTGCTGAGACTTCGGGGGTCCACCAGCGTTTGGAGCGGGGGGAGGAGTTGAGGAATGGTGTGGCGCGTGCGGCTGCGGTCGTTATGATGTCCCGGAGCATCTCCGCCCAATTGTCGAGGTGTGGCGGGGTCGGGTCAAGGCGCAGTCGCTCCCATTGTGATCGTGTGGATGTCGAGAGCGAGCGGAGGGTGTCGGAGAAACTTTCCCAGTCCGTGCGCGCCCAATTGAGACGGGGTCGTGGGGTGGCTATGGTGGGGTGTGGGATTGTCGTCGTGACCTCGAAGCGGATCACCTCGTGGTCAGAGCCTGTAGCTTGGGCGTCATCCACCGCCCAATTTGTTGCTTCCCATGCCATCGCCGGCGATGCCAGGGTGAGGTCCAGTACGGACGTCCCCTGGCCATTCCTGTACTGGTATGTGGGAACGTCTGGGACGTTTAACAGGTGCCAGCCCTGCTCCTCGATCAGTAGTGCGAGTTGTTCGGCTCGTCGGGGTGTCGACACCCGGGAGTTCCAGAGCACGTGGTGTGCATTCAGGTCTCCTGTGATTATACACCTTGGTGGCAAGGTGAGGGGGGCAAGGGCACGGGGAATGGTATAGGCGCGGGATTCTGGGTGGTGTTCGTTATATATGTTAAGGAGAAGGAAAGAGGGGATGAGGGGGGGTAGAGACTTCCAGGACTTGTAGGTCCGGGTCGTTGCAAACGTCGGTGCGTTGAGTGACGTTTAGGAAGGGATTGGATCGGGATATGTAGGCTGCCGTGCGGTTGGACAGGCGTTGGCCTTTTGGGGGTTTAACAAGAAGGAAATTGGGGTGGGTAACCTCGTATCGGGGGTCTGTGATGTTGACCTCCTGTATTAGGATGATGTCGGCTGACTTGCACGCACTGTTCAACAGTGCTGTTACAGCCGTTGTGCTTCGGTTGACATTATGGGAAATGAGACGTATGGTTGCTGCGCGTTGGTCGTGACTATTCATGGGTAGTCATGGTGACGTCCGCTGGGGGGTCTTCGGGGGTGCTGGGTGTTCTGTTTTTCTGCCATGCGTCCCTTATGGCCTTGGCTTTCATTGGGCAGCGGGGGTTGAACGCAGCGTGGTTGGTGTCGTCGTTGCCAGCATCGACGCAGTTCGCGCATTTGTACGTTGTATGAGCGCACGACTTACCTACACGGCCGGGGCATTGGCAGCAGGAGTGTTTGTCGGTGGGGTGTGTTTCTGCACAGAAGCCGCAGACGGGGCCGTCGTCGGCCTTGCAGGTCGCTTGGTGGTGTCCGAGCTTCTGGCAGCGTCGGCATTGGTCTGTGGGGCGTGAGGAGTAATAGTCCGTGGCACGGCGGGGTGCATAGTTAACGTTAACTCGGCTTCTCTTGAGCTTGTCAGCGTCAGCGCGGGTGCGGACAGCTATGATGATGCTGGACGCAGCTTTCCCAGCTCTCTTGTCGGGGTGCGACATGTACCTTGGGAGCTGGGTGAGCTGCACCGCATAGTTCTGCTGTTCGATATCAGCTTGTAACGCCCGCATACCTTCCTCGGTGTCCGGGTATAGTTCCGTGGGCACCCCGTGTACAGCAAGTTTGTGCCACTTCTCGATAAGGCGGGGAGGTTGGAGGGACGAGTGGACGGCGCTGATGGCGGCGGAGATGGTGTCGGCGTATTGTAGGAGCTCCTGTACAGAGCTATTGGGGGCCGGGGTCACGAGGAGGTTGCCTGTCATGTTCTGACGAACCGACATGACTGCGACGTTGGTTGGTGCGTTGACTTTGCGGAGGGCGGCGTTCGTTGCCATACCGACCTTCGCTCGGATCTGGTGGGTGATTGTCTTGGGATCGGAGCTGGGAATCAGGAGTTCTTGGGGGCGAGCGGTGGGTTTTTTGGTGGTTTTCTTGGGTTGAGCGGGGGTTTTCTTGGGTGCAGGTGCCGAGGCGAAGAGGGTTTTCGACGCGGGGGCTCCTGTCCAGGGCTGTGCAGACGCAGATGAGGGGGTTGTAGCGGGGGGTGGGGGGCGGGCTGGTAGTTTCGGGAGGGGGATGTTGTTGGTGCGGAGGTAAGTCATGAGCATATTGCAGACATTGAACCAATGGTCGGTTTCGGGGGAGAATTGGGAGGAGGGTTGAGGGGAAGGGGCAAGAGGGGTTGGGGCATCGGGGGAGGGGGTCGGGATGGAGGTGGAGGGGCTGTGTTGTTGGTCTCTTCGACGATCACGGTTCTCGATCCGTTCGAGGCGTTTGGTCACAATTTGGAGTGACTTGCTCATCGAGGAGACTGCCGCCGTTAGCTGTCTGATCTCTTCACTTACATTGGATGAAGGTGTCGGGGGGGGGGTCGAAGGACTGGTTAGCGTTGCCTTTGCGGCGTTTGGCTCCAACGCCTATGGCGGGGCGGACGTTATCAACGGTCAGCTTCGCGAGCTCGGAGCGTCTGCTAGATCCGGGGTACACGGGGGCGCTGTAACGCATGTCCGGTTTGAATTTCCACATGCTCTTGGGGTCATGGCGGGAGGAGGCTAGGGTCGGGCCGTTGGAGCGCGTCAGCTCGTCGGGGGAGAGCGGGGAGTTGACAGGCGTGGTTGGCGGGCGTTGCGAGGTGGTGACTTCGGTGGCTGCAGGGGCGACGCGCGTGGTTGTCGCGTGGGCGTCGTTCCTGCATTGATCGGCGCTAAGGTTGCTTTCCGGTCTAAGGAAGATCGGCTTGTCGCGGGGTTCGCTTGGATTAGGCGAGGGCGAGCTAGGGGGGCTCGCGTCGTCATCCATGTCGGTATCGGGGAGTTCCGCAAGCAAGGTCATCGCGTCACGTGCGTGCGGCTCCGCGTAAGCGAGGGAAGAGTTTTCGCGTAGGGGGGGCTTCGAGGGGGGAGGAAAAGTTGTGTAGCTCCACAACTGCGGGGTGCGGGGGGGTGGTGGTTTGTGAGGGGGGTAATTTTGGGGTGGCGATAAGGATTCTGCCGTTTAATGGATGAATTTCGGTCGGAGAGGCGGGCGGCGGTGATGGAAGTGTCCGCTTTGCCGGCCTGGGAGCTCCGGAAACCGCTTTTTCCGCTGAAAATCAACGGAAAGTAGGAATTCGGGCCTGAAAAAGGCGGGCAAGGGTGATTTGAAGTTTCTGAATCGAAATCCGCCGGAAAATCCGGGGAATTTTGGGTGGTTGTTGAAAATGCAGGGGTATGCAGCGGCTGCAGGGGTATTTTTTTAACTCATAACGTCATCGCTATTCTTGGATGTCCGAGGCGCGTTTGATAATGTCTCCTCACAACGCCTGCTCGACACAATGCATGCCCCAGGTGCCCCACCGCCGTAACATCGTGGTGTACATCCTTCCTTAATGAACGAACCACAGCCCTATCCTTTGACAGGAGAACAGACACCCAACGCCCAATACAAACCGGCATTCCTCAAGGCTCCCCTGCCTCTCCAATTCTCTTCCTGATATATCTTCGCCCCCTCTTCAATGCCCTCAACGCAGCACAACCCATCCCTCTGGATGCCGAGCTATATCGATGACGTCGCCCTGGTCACCCACGGTCAATCGAGAGAAGACAATGCCCGCACTCTAGAAGCTGCCACCAGCACCGCCCTCACATGGGCCAAATCCAACGCCGTCGCCCTCGACGACTCCAAATCAGAGCTCTTACACTTCCACCGCGCCCGCGAAGACACCCAGACGAATGCAACAAACGTATGACTACCGAACGGAACAATCGTTACACCTGGGACGCAGGGTGGACACAGAGACGTGGTCCGATGGATAGGGATATACTTCGACCGCCAACTCTCGTTTACCCACCACGTTCACCTGAAGCTAACAGCCGCGTCCAGGTCCCTCAACGCCCTCTACAGCCTGGTCCGTTACGAAACAGGTCTGTCCCCCTCCGTGACCCGCACCCTTTACCGTGCATGTGTCATATCTAGGTCCGATTTCAGCTCCGAGATCAGGTGGAAAGGGCAGAAAGGACTGGCTCGCAAGCTTCAAACACACAAAAACTCCGCCCTCCGACGAATACTCAACGCCTTCCGCACGACTCCAACAATTGCCCTACATAATGAGGCCGCCCTCCTGCCCATCTCAGTCCGTCTTAACCATAGACACCACAAATATGTCCTCCGTCTCCTTTCCCCACCCCCCTCCCACCCCGTAGTTAGAAGATGCCCCTCCTCTGTCCTCATCCCCAACCACTTTTATAAAGCCATGTGCGACCCCCCGCTGAATACGATCACCAATGGAGTACCTCCACCCACCCCCCCTCCCGCCTCGTCGGAATGCTCCCGACAACAAACTGCTGGATCCTCCCGGATGACGAGATCGAAGACACGGCCCACCCAACAGCCACACCATGGGAACCACACCCCATCACCGTCGAGATCTCCCCACTTCTGAAAGATGAAGCCGCAGTCGAACACCTCTCTCTCCTCCGATGACTCCTACATGACAAATCCAACATCATCGCATACACCGATGGCATCGTAACTCGACAGTTCGACAGGCGCGGGCTTCTACATCCAGCATGGCCTAGAAAGAGAAGTCCACTTGGCCATCCCCATGAGCAGCACCACTGAACTCTTCGACGCTGAGATACGAGCCATCCACGAATGCCTCCTCGCATGCCTC